>MU182420.1:251339-288464 GCA_016904865.1 Pissodes strobi | reverse complement strand
TATATATATATACAAAGTATTATTCGGTAAGGATCTCTTCGAAGGCAGACTGTAAATTTGTACAGCTTTTAAAAAATAAATCATATTCGCTTTCGATAAAAGGCAAGTGAGGGGAAAGAGAGCATGGCATAAGAATCAAAGACCGGAAAATATTATTCCCTGGATATAAATATATCAAGTATAACGCAAGTCAAAAAATACAATGGCACTACTTTTTATTGGCTTGTTTTTCGTCTCCTCACGAAACCAAATTATGCAGACACTAAAGCATTTTTTATTTCCTTCGGTTGTCATATTTTATATCATATGACGTAACAAATGATCGAATTTATTAAGTGTCTCAACAGATTATATTTGTTGGTGCCGGAAAAGTATAAGAACTGATTTTATCATGTTTGAAGTTTAATGTATGTAATCAGAAAACGAGAGTGATCTTGATGTAGATTCAGCAAGTGCACAACGTTTCGTTCAACAAGAACTAGATTATCTCATTAGAGACCTGAACCTTTCAGAGAAGTCGTCCACACATAACTTGCCTTCAGATTCAATGAAAAAAAAATTACTTTATACAGTTACTAGTATTATATTTTATCATGTCCTTTCCTCTAACTAAAATGGTAAAAGAGGACTCTCACAAAGTTGGGTTTTCCAGAATATTTACGTAATAAATTAAATGCTACGCCTGGCCAGCACGACTGCACGAAGTTCGGTGGAGATTAAGTCACAACAGGCCTGACAGATCACTTTTTTGCAGTGGTCACAGGGGTAGCCAAACCTTGAAATATGGCCTGTTATACAACGGTAACATATCTATCTGAATACTAATTGGAAATTCTACCAGCATGAAAGGGGAATGACACAATATCACTAGTCCTGAAGAGATTTAAGTATTGATAACATCAAACTTTATTGGCCAGGAAATGGTTAAACAGCAAGGCGGATATCCATGATATCTTGTTTTTATGTCTTTGAAACGGCAGGGCTAGGGATCAGCACTGGTTTAATATAAATTGACCTTAAAGAAATTCATGATTATTGTAATACAAGAAGTAATCAATGAGCCTTTGGTTGCTGGAGGGAAATTCATATTCGGGCGCTCGCAAAGAATTTATTAAAGGACTTTATTTTGGCTACTTGCCACGTACAGATCCTGGAATTAATGCGGAAAAACTGAAGATAAGGCAGCTTATTATATAAGATCCACAAAGAACGAGATTCAATTTAAAGTTTGGTGTTCCTTTGCTCAGGCCGTAAAAGTTGTTCCTGGGATCCATAAGGTAGAAGCTTACATAGCATTATTGGAAAATATGCTTTCCAACTATAATCTTCTCGACTGTAACCAGAGGCATAAAAGTTCACTGCCTCCACAACCACTTGAATTGATTTCCAGAAATGTATGAAAGCTTTAGATCGAGATGGACTTTATTTTGGCTACTTGTCACGTACTTCTGTCTCCTCGAATTAATGCGGAAAAACTGAAGATAGGGTAGCTTATTATTTAAGACCCACAAAGAACGAGATTGAATTTAGGGCTTGGTGTTCCCTTGCTCAGATGGTAAAAATGTTTCTTGGGATACATAAGGTAGAAGCTTACAGAGCATTGGTGGAAAATATACTTTTCAACTCTAATTTTCTCAACTGTAACAAGAGGCATACATGTTCATTGCCTCCACAACCACTTAGATTTATTCCAGAAATTTATGAAAGCGTTAAATCGAAATGGAATTAATGCGGAAAGACTAAAGATAAGGCAGCTTATTATATAAGACCCACAAAGAACGAAATTGAATTTAAAGCTTGATGTTTCTTTACTCAGATGGTAAAAACTTTTCTTGAGATTCATAGGATAGAAGCTTACATAGCATTAGTGAAAAATATGCTTTCCAACTCTAATTTTCTCGACTCTACCAAGAGGCATAAAATTGGTAAACTTTTTTCTTGGGATTCATAAGGTAGAAGCTTACATAGCATTAGTGGAAAATATGATTCCAACTCTTCTTTTCTCGACTGTAACAAGAGGCATACAAGTTCACTGCCTCCACAACTACTTAGGCTGATTTCCAGAAATTTATAAAAGCTTTAAATCGAAATGGACTTCATTTTGGCTACTTGTGACGTACATCTCCTGGAATAAATGCGGAAAAACTGAAGATAAAGTAGCTTATTATTTAAGACCCACAAATAACAAGGTTGAATTTAAGGCTTGGTGTTCCTTTGCTCAGGTGGTAAATTTTTTCTTGGGATTCATAAGCATTAGTGGAAAACATGCTTTCCAATTCTAAAGGTGTTTTTTCTTGTCTTAGATTTGGGCACACGTCCAATCAATGTAAAGCTAAAAGACGATGTAAAATCTGCGGAATCGTTAAAGATATCGACGATGAACCTTGTAATGATTGTGTTAAAACGTGCGTTCATTGTAAGACGGTAGGCCATTCAAGCCTTGATAAAAGCTGTCCGATGTTCTCGAAACAAAAACGTATAAAGGAGTGTATGGCTCAATTAAATATTCCTTTTAAAGAAGCGGAAAAAGCTGTAGTTAGCCCATCATATGCCAGTTTGGTTTCTAAAAATAGATTTGCGCCATTACTTAACTCTAACACGGAATTTCCGGAGCTTGCCTGTAAAAAAAATAATCCTATGCAGCCTACAAAAACCTATACACAAGAATCCTTCAATGACGGTAATCCAAGTAAGAAACGTAGAATTAACCAACAACAGCCACATTTTACTCAAAATAAAAGGGATTATGACTGGTCTTTTTCCGGTAGTTCCTTAAGTCCACAAAATCGATCTTTTGAAGATATTAAATATCAATTAGTAAGCGAGCTCACCAAACATGTTTCTTCAGCATTTTAGCGTTTCCAACACATACTTAAAAAATGTGGTTTCTGATCAAAATCTGCAAAATATTCTTAATAATTTGGTTACAGACATTTTTAACACTAATAACCTTCAACGCCAATCTTAAAATCGTTCAGTGGAATGCCAGATCGGCATTCGCGAATCACAAATTTCTTGAAAATTTATGTGAAAACACACACTTCGATATCTGTTTATTATGTGAAACATGGTATAAGCATAGTTACAATATACGTCTCTCAGGTTATAACATAACACGTAAGGATAGGGCCGATGGTAAGGGCGGCGTTGCCATTATTGTTAGAAATAACTTGGCATACAAGGTTATTAATTTTGACCAACGCACTAACAAATCTCTGGAAGCCTGTGGCATTGAGGTTTTTATAGGGAGAGAGGTTGTTTCCTTCGTCTCCTTGTATCGCCCTCCCAATGTCAACGTAACCTGTAATGAATATTTGGAAATATTTAATAGGGTATCTCAAAGCTGTGTTATTGGGGGTGATTTTAACGGGCACCACAGCCTATGGGGCTCCACATATAATAGTTTAGCTGGCATAAAATTATTAGAGGCCATTGACCAATCACCGAACCTCATTGTACGAAATGATGGCACAGCTACCAGACACTGTTTTAATGGTGCATCTGCACTCGATATTACAATAATATCATCAAACTTGCTAAATAAATCGCAATGGGATGTTCTTGAAGACACTTACGGTTCTGATCATCTTCCTGTTATGATTGAAATTAACAAATATACCCATAATTATGAAAATTCTGATATTTATAAGTGGTCTCTTAAAAATCCTAACTGGAACCTATATGAAACTGTAATTGATAATAAGCTAGCCCATATAAATATTGATAACAATGCTAATTTTTTAATGGAAAAAGTTATAGATGCAATTACTGAGACAGCTGATTTGATATTTAAAAAAATTAACATTTCCTCTAACAAGAGGCATTCTCCTCCATGGTGGGACGCTGAATGCTCACAAATAGCTTCAGAACGTTCTAAAGCCTTTAAAAACTATAGAAAACATATCAATTTAAACAATTTTCTAAAATATAAAAATATTACTGCGCAGTCAAAACGCCTTTTTAAACAAAAAGCCAGAAATAGCTGGTCAAAGTTTTGTCAAAGTTTAAGTTCCCAAACCAATCCTTCATTAATATGGAAGAGAGTAAATTCCATAAGTAAAGGTTTGTCCATCAACTTAAACAATAATTTAACTGAAGAAGGAGCTGAAATTTTTTTAAAAAAATTAACGCCAGATTCTATGCCCAATCACTTTGAGGGACATCAAATTCTAAACAACCATCCTTTAAGCGAGAGCATATCAGTCACTGAATTTAACATTAATATTAAATCAAGTAAAGATACATCACCAGGCCTCGATGGTATAACGTATGCTATGATACAAAGCCTACCTGTTAATGCAAAAAAAATACTCTGTTTGGCGTTCACCAAAATTCTCAGAAATGGTCACGAATGTACGGCTTTCAAAAAAGTCATTGTTATACCTATTAACAAACACGGTAAACCTAACGAATTCAGACCAATCTCTTTGATGTCATGCATTTTCAAAACATTTGAAAGAATTATCAAGACCCGTCTTGAATGGTGGTCGGAAAATTTTGGTGTACTATCTAGAGGTCAATTGGGTTTTCGAAGAGGTAATGGTGTAACTGACTGCATTGCTCATCTAACATTGGATATCCAAAATTGCTATGCGAATAACGAGTATTTGTCTGCTCTGTTTCTGGATATCTCCAGTGCGTATGACAACGTTGACACTTGTATTCTCATTAATAAAATGATAGCACTTAATATCCCTAGATTTTTCGCCGTTAATGTTCTTAAAACTTTTAGTAATAGAGTGGTGTTTCTTCGTCTAAACATTAAACTAATTGGACCTAGAGTTGCAAACATGGGACTTCCTCGGGGCTCTGTTTTGAGTCCATTTCTCTTTAACCTTTATACCGCCGATTTCTTTACATTGTTTCCCGAAGTCAGTATCCTTCAATACGCAGATGATTTTTGCCTGTACACTACAAAAAAAAAACTTGAAGAATGTATACAAACTCTTAGCCTTATTATGGACCGGTGTCAAGCGTATTTCTTTGACAGTGGCTTAGAACTGTCCGCATCAAAATCTGCAGTCACAGTCTTCACTAGGCACAGACTCGCATATTGGGAAACCATACAATTAGGGAATGTGGAAATCGCTTGGAAAAATAGTTTTAGTTATTTAGGTGTGGTACTGGATCAAAAACTGACATGGGAAGATCATATAAATAGTATTATTGGCAAGGTCGAAAAAAGCCTTAACCTTTTGAAGGTCGTCACCAGACGGTATTGGGGAGCCGACCCCAAGGTATCGTTAATGTTTTATAGAGCATATGTTAGAGCCCTCATCGACTTTGGATCAATTTTTTATGGATCAGCCACTAAATCTAGGCTTTTAAAAATCGATCGTCTACAGTACAAGGCTCTACGAATTATTACTGGGGCCCTTTCCTCTACCCCAACAAATGCACTTTTAGCAGAGTCTGGTGAACTACCTCTATCTCTGAGAAGACTTCATCTTGCTGAGACATTCATTGTTAAAAACATCTTTGTACAAAACGATTTTTTAATTGACAAAATCTACCAGGTATCACTAGACAATCTAACAAATAGTTACTGGATGCACAAAAGCTCACCACCTCTAGCTGATGCTCTCATTGAGACTACTAAATTTCGAGAAGAAGTTGTTAAGTACCCCAAGCTCCCCTTTTTTACTGGCAAATTTAACAGTATCTTGTTTAACACATACACGTTCTTTCCTCAGTATACAGAAAGCCATGAAATGAATAACAATATAATCAGTAATATCACAAACAAGATACAAGATGCCATCTCTGTATACACGGATGGATCAAAGACACCAGAAGGAGTTGGTTATGCATTTTATATTAAAGACAATAATTATGGAGAATCCTTTAGAGTAAATTCCAATTCTTCCATTTTCAGTGCGGAGGCTTATGCGATTATACAGGCACTTGATTACATAATTCTGAATAAAACTTCTTCGCACTTTCTGATATTCACCGATTCCATGTCCTGTGTTCAGGCAATGCATAACAAAACTAAAAACCTTTATAAAAATCCTCTAATTTTTGACATCTTTCAAAAACTAGTATTACTGGCACATTATAATATTAAAGTATCCTTCATTTGGGTCAAAGGGCACGCCGGTATCCTAGGAAATAATATAGTGGACAACCTTGCTAAGGAAGCCATTAGCAAAGACATTACAATATTTGGTCTACAATATTATGATGCTATTTCACAGTTGAAAAATGAAGCCAAGAATAAATGGAAAGTTAAATATGCAGAGTATGCTGTCAATAATCCGAACTTCTATACCAGAACCAATAGACATCTCGTTTCTAATCCCAGTCTACAAGAAACCAATTTAAATCGATGTCACTACACTACATTTATAAGACTAATCTTCGGACATGGCAATGTTAGATATCTATTAAACAAAATGAATTTGGTTGACAGTCCTTTGTGCGTCTGTGACAACTCAAGTGTAGACGATCTAAATCATTGGCTTTTTAGTTGCCTATTTAATCAGCGTGCATCCTGTTTTTTGCTGGAAAAACTTGCTGAACTAAATAAGCTACCCATCAACGCATGCAACCTGATGACTTTGTCTAAGCAAGACAAAATAATTCACAACTTATTGGTTAGGTTTGTGAGAATGGTGGAGCGAAAGCTTTAGAGAACTGAGTACCTTTTGTCTTACCCTATGTTCCCTGTCCCATTTTACCGATTGGTCCATCTCTTTGTTTGTTATTTATAAAGTCGCCTAGATGGACCCCTATGGCGTAAAGCGTGTGTCCCAGTTCTATCCTATAATTTTGTCTCTTCTCAATTTTTATTTTGGTGTTATATTTGGTATGAATGATGGAATGTTTCATTTGAGTTTTAAATTTAAGTTATTGTAGTGGCTAAATGCACTCGATGCAAAGCCATAAACTAGACAAAAAATTTTCCCTACTGTGACAAGAGGCATAAAAGTTCACTGCCTCCACAACAACTTTGATTGATATCCAGAAATTCATAAAAGCTTTAAATCGAAATGGACTTTATTTTGGCTACTTGTCACGTACATCTCCTGGAATTAGTGCGGAAAAAAGTAAAGATAAGGTAGCTTATTATTTAAGACCCACAAAGAATGAGATTGAATTTAAGGCTTGATGTTCCTTTCCTCAGGTGGTAAAAATGTTTCATTCATTGGGATTTAGATTCAGATTAGAAGCATACATAGCTTTAGTGGAAAATATGCTTTCCAGACTTCGCAAGAGGCCTAAATATTTACTGCCTCCACAATCACTTAAATTGATTTCCAGATATTCTAGGTGAACAAGGGGATAGATACAATCAGGGCATTAAATCTATGGAAGATCGATATCAAGAAAGATGGAGTGAAGTGAGAATATCCTGGCAAACTGTATTCTAGAAAGTCCTATAATAGAAAGAGCTTACTCAATTTCCTTCCTCATTTTATTAAAACCGCTTTCAGAAATGACTGCTTTTGCTTCAAATTTGTGTGTTTCTGGAGTTGTGACATATTTTTAATGACATTCTGCTACAGAACTTTTGGTGAAGTTGTTCCATAATTTGAAAATTGTTTAGGCTATTCATAGGATAAACTCAAATATCAAGAGAAGGCAGTGTTATTAGAGGGCGACGGGCGTCGACTCGACTTGGTTGCTTTAATATCTGCCTCTCACAACCAAAACCAAAATTGCAGAAATATTGCAACTTTCCACTACGCTCATAATTAAAAGGGAATTTTCCAAATAAGTTTGATTTTGGTAAGAACCTGCTAACCTGCAACTCAGTATTAGCTTACACAAAACTATTGAAATTATCTAAGTATATATTACAGTATATTTACTCAATAACTTGTACGATACAATTATCATGCACTTTAATGAGAATGGTGCTGAGATCATGCATTTTAGGCCAAATATATACGACTTAAATCGCCCTCCGTAGAAAATATCGTCCTAAGCTACCATAATTGGGATTCAGGCGTTGCCAGAATACCTGATTGTTGTAATAATCAGAATTTTAAGAAATATTTAACTGCTGCATCAGCACGATACGTAAATCATGTATTTCCGATTCCAGTGTCCCGTATCGTATAACTTTACTATATAAAACTAAGTTATATATACCAAATATTTTATAACTAATAGATGATAAAAGCTTTAATATCATAAAAGAAAAAGGTGGGCTTTTCAAATGATTTTCCCCATTTTTGTTTTATGTTTTCTTGATGCAGTAAATAATTTACTTTTTGTTGGAATATATCTAAATTGAGTACAAAATTCGTAACATCATTTCTTATTAGTTAATTCTAAGTATCACAGCATTATAATATCAAATATCATGTAAGTGTTGTATGCTCGGTTGTAAAAGAAATTATGCCCACGGTACAAAGGTGTAAAGGTTTTGGTTTAGCACAAATACTTCTGAAGAATGAACCATCTGCGATTTCCCTAGACTATTTTAGTTCAAAATGATAAAGTCACCTTGAAAGTGAATATCTTTTTGCTAACTTTTGCACTCACTATTTCCTGCTACAAAACTGCTAAATTTGTCTAAGCATACATACAGTATATATGTCCAACAACTTTTACATTACAAAAATAATGGATCTATAAAAGAACTATATTTGTAGGTTCTAATAAAAGAATGTTTCTAGCCGAAACTTCATTATATTTGTAAAACTATATTTCGAAGCAGTTATCATCATGCCAACTAATTTTATTATTAAAATTACATCAAGCTGGTAATAATATATAATTTTGCTTGGCCTACAAGCGATGGCGTTCTTGAATTATTTGCCTTTATATTATAGGGATTTGGTCTACTTCCTAATTAAAATTCCAATACCTACTACTTAGTTACTTTGGATTAGACACACAACAAGGATGTCTGTATTATCGGGTAGACTTTGGGCTCATATAGGTTATGTGAGAGCTTTTTACACATCATATCTTGGATAGTATCTATGAAACTTACTGTTGCCTTTTTAATTGAACTTCTAAAAAGCAGTTAAAACTGCTCTGCCATGTAAACTGAAAGAGCTCTGATTTGTTTCTCTTGGCATGAACATGTCACAAGATCCAATTATAAGAGAATATATATCTGAAGTATCGCTCTTTAAGAAAGTTGAGAAATAAAATTATATATTCCGGTCTGGTAGACCATTTTATCTCTTTTTGTGAAAATACAATTACTCAAGACGGCTATTATCTCCCCGAAATAAAATGTTCAACTTTCGTTTTTTTTTTGTTGCCCAATTCCGCTTGTCCCAGCATATTTAGCCACGAAAAAACGCTACATAATTTATTATAAAGCATATTAATGTCACCTTTTAATTCGTTATTTGCCCTTATTCTTCAGGCCTATTATCTGACGTTCTGTCTTTTCTTTTCTTCTCCCATTTTAATTATGTTGTAACTGGATCGCATTTCAGGAGATAATATTATATAATGCATAAAAGATGATTAAAATTATCGGAGCTGAAAAGACGGTGAAGGTATCAACTAATTCTGATTAACAAAATATTAATGAAACTGAATGGACATTAGATAAACAGCAAAAAAATGTGTGGATATTGGATTGGCTCGGTAGATAATCCAGGATGAATACGTGTTCACCGACCAAACCCAAACTTATTACTTGGTATTTGAGAACACACGTTCCTAGACGATTATTTTTCTAAGATGTTCTAAGGCTCAAGATATATCTAACCTTTGGCAAGTTTACCAAGGAGATAAAGGTCACATAAACAATTGCGTCAGCAATGGGATTCAAGGTATTTATGTCCTTGGTAGAGTCGTTAGAAGATATCCCTAAGTAGTTTTCCAAGGATCTGCGCATACGAAACGCAAAGCTCAGTTACGATTAGATGTGAACATATATTCTACGTTGTACAAACTAAGAGTAAAATAAAAATCTCTTTAACATTCAAGGCATGAATTAGATCTATGTTTCGCAAATATTGGTCGTTTGCATTTATTGCAGTATATGGTGGTCATTCTTTATTTCTTTGATGGACAAATAGAGCATATGGTCCTTTTTCCTTTAGAAGACGTGTTTCCATTACTTGAAGCAGCCTGTGTTTCTAAGATATTTGTGATAGATATCTAGAGAGGACGTGATAAATTTCTGTGATTGGTTTGATGCCCTATCCATGGGCCTTATTAGCTGGCTGCTAATTATAGAAAAATTCTTGTCTAGAAATGATTTTTTCTTCCATGATATCCTTCTTATAGTTATACATAACGTAGCTATTGATTGCACACATATTTCGTATTTTGTAAAATAAATACAAGGTCAACGTCTTGTTTTTCTATTGGAACTTATATTGGCACACATCATATCAAAAGTGGCAACTCCTCACTTAGTTCAATGTAAAATTCAATAATTTAAGGTTTTTAGATGAATCCGGAATTTAAGGTTGATCATGTGTAGATGACAAAAAAAAACATTTTTGTTTTGTTTTGGGATATACGACATCAGAGTTAAATCTTGTTCAAAACAAAACATTGAAGTTTTAGGTTTGCGACCTTTGACGTCTAACAGTTCTGGTGAAATTTCCTTTTTGTAATGTACTGACGATCGTTTACAAAAAGAAGGAGGCTAGAAATGAAGGCGTTCATCCTACATGGAACACAGTTAACATTTCCACCGAGGTAAAATATTTAGGTGTTACACTAGACCATAAACTTACGTGGAACAAGCATCTAGAAAATACGCTCTCTAAAGACAGAGCGGCAATCTGGACATGCCGCAAACTAGTTTGACAAGACATGAGACCTAGAATCCAAAATGGAATATTGGATCTACCAAACAATACTAAACCCAGAGTCACCTATGCCTCGCTGGTATGGTGGCCAAAAACCCAGCAGGTCGAACTAAACTTAATAAAGTGCAAAGGCTGATATGCCTGGGAATAACAGGGGCAATATCAACCTGCTCTACCGCAGCCCTAGAGATACTGCTGAATGTGCCTCCTCTTTTGATTATCAGTGCTCCGAGGCTATTCCAAATAGGTAAATTTAAGCCTGGAGATTTGACTGGTCACCTGCGCATCTTTGAAGAAATGAAACTGGAAAATGCCAGCAAATCAAGTGACCAAATGACGATCAAATTGGACCTAGACATCCCATCGCAGTGGTTATTGATAACCGCCACCATCAAAAACTACCTCAGGCCGATACCGCATCGCTGTGGTACACATATGGTTCAAAACTAGCGAAAGGAGCAGGATGGAGCATTTCAGCTCCAAAATGAAGCTTTCCAAGCCTCTAGGCAAATATATAACCATCTTCCAAGCGGAAGTACTTGAAATAAATATATGTGCAGACGAGTGCCTCACATAAGGACTCCACAGAAAACACATCTACATATTTTCAGACAGTCAGGTGGCTTTAAAAAATCTAAAAGCTTTCAAGTGCGTGTCAAAGCTAGTCTGGGAATGTAAGCAAACCCTAAAACAACTAGCAATAGGTAACCAGGTAATTTTAATGTTAGTTCCTGGCCATAGAGGCACAGAGGGCAACCAAAAAGCAGACTGCCTTGAGGAAGAAGGAGATGGAACACCACATTATTATGATCCAGAGCCCTACTGGGACCTTATGAAGAGCCACATTACCGAAGAATTAAACAAATGGGAAAAATACCAACTGTCGTCCTACTGAAGAAACACTCTAAGACTAAGACAGGCGAAGGGGTTTATCACGATCTCTGCCAAAAGAGCAGCACAGCTCTTAGACATGAACAGAGCAGATATTAGATCTTTCGTCGCACTGCTCACTGGACACTGTCCGATAAAATACCAACCTTCAACCTGCAAAGCAGAAGACGACCAATGCAGATTTTGCAATAATGTAACTAAAACTGAAGAACATCTACTCTGCCAATGTCCAACCTAACTCTGCAAATGGCTCAAGTACCCTCAAGGAGTACAGCATACCTCAAAAAGTGAGTCAACTACCTCTCAAGAAAATAGCTTCGTTTGAAAGAAGTCTTCGTCTCTTGGACACAAATTAAGTTGTTGAGTCATGAGCAAAATATCTGTAAAGGTAGCAGTACCGGGTGGTTGAAACTAGCCGAAACGACTTCCTAGCAATCTACAATATACTGGATATTGTTAATTTATAAGGATTCCAGAGCATAGTTTTGACCAAATCTATAGATGTAAACCAGTTATTCATAGTGATGTTCTTATTGGATCCATGGACTACATAGTAGCTACCAAGAGAATCTCCTAGGTACTGCTCCTCTGCCTAAGTAGGAAGAAGCGTCGATCAAATATTTCGAGCTAGAATCATTCTAATGCCATACTTAGCTGGCTTATTCGGCATGTACATTCTATATGGGCAGCGCTCACGAAACAAAAGCGGCTCGTCCATTGCTAGGTATGTGCTAGGTTTGTAATTTTGATTACTGTTCAATATAAATTGATATCAAACGATCTTTGTGGCAGCAAACGAATCAGAAGCTTTTTTGCAAAAGCCTAGTTCTTCGATCGTCAAACCGTAAGCGGTTTAGAAGAAATTGAAAGCATTTTTCGCTCATGGTTCATCTGTAAATACTTCCAGATATGTTTGGGTCAAAGGTCTGACGAACATTCAAATGGTTATTTTTTCATGGAGACTGAAAATATAAGTAAGCCCATTAGCGCCATTATTTCTGCATTGGTAGTTTTTTGTATCGCTGTCTGCCAACCGCTGATTTTTATATCGTTTTGCTTTGAGAACTATCATTTCATTTGTATCGGGTCAATCATTACATCATCAAAAAATAACTTAAAAATATCAATTTCCATTTCTGCGTTTTTACATTTATTGGTTGGAACAACTCTAATATGAAAAAAATCTTTTGATGATGTTCTTTCTATGCGCCTTCTTGAAACAGAACTCCATCTATGTCCATTTTTGTCCTGCAAAGAAATTCTTGATGATATAATGATGGATGGAGTCCATTAGTTTACTCAAAGGCTCATCGTCATGGTGTCCTTCTCCTGCAAATTATTAAAATTTTGTGCCTGTGATCCCTTCGCTTCGGCATCCCGCATTTCACCTACTGTACTATTTACCATTCAATATATCCATCTGACAAAGCATCAAGTAGTTCATCTTCACTTTCAATGTCTGTTTTTTATGTATTTTTTTCACAATGATCTTCATCTTCACTCCCTGAATCTCCATGAACATTAATCGGTGAATCATCTTCGAATAAAAGCTGTTCAAATTCAGTATCTGTTAAATACTTTTTCCGACTAATCGATGCCATTTCTAATAAATGCTACCTAAAAATCATAAAAAAACCTTTTTAGTATACAACAAAGTAATTTACAATAATTAAAAAATCTTATACTTTTATGCTATCAAGTCGTAAGTTAACGACGGAAAACTTAACGTAAATACTATCGCTTCGTGAACTTGACGACGAAAAAAGTAACGTAAATACTATCGCGTCGCAAATTTGAAGATGGATCTTCCTGTTTTCTAGGAATGATTCATTGTACAGACGTGGCGCGTTGGCTCTTACTTCTATTCACCAACCGAAGTTTTCTGATTAAATCGGTTCGGCCGTCGTAATTTTGACGACTCATATAGTATTCTAGTGTTAAAAATAAAGATATTGATATTAATAAAAAGCAAATGTTAGGAAATGACGATGTTTAAAAATGGCATACATAAACTCATCATTTTGAAGATAAATTTTTCCACAGAGTGTGAAAAGAAATTTTAGGCAAAATTCAACTTTTGGTTCTACACTGTATAGCACAAAATTTATTAAAGCAAGATCAATATCAAATAATGATGATAAAAGCGCCTATAATTTGAAAGAAACCTTTTTGAAATCGATGCCAAGTGAAAAAAAAATTTTTTGAGTTTGACTTTGAAGGAAATTTTGTATGTCCGATTTTTTTTTGTCCAGGAGTGTAAATGCTGGTTCGACGAAAATATGCGGATGAGATTCATGTAATTAAACTAAGTCAGAATGGAATTTGGAGGGTGAACCAATGTTTTATATATGACTATGAGAAGCAGCAGTTTTCTAGTTCTAATTTATTTAAATTTCTGTATTCATGATGCACATTGCTCTGAAAGTTTGTGTTACAATCTCCCGCATGTGAGTTGCGAATATTTAAAAATTGCTTATTGCCTCAAACTGGTTTTTGGCGTCCTCCGAATATGAAATATCGCAAATATTTCTACGTTTATTAGAACATTTTCAACCACGGGAAGAAGCTTTAAAAATACTGCTATGTGGTCATAGAAAAACTAGCATAAACATAAGTATTTTTTCATCGTTAACATAAAATTATAGATCATATTTCATCCCGTCCAGAACCTTTTAAATATCTTTCAACAACTTTCAATACGTACAATAAACGATAAAAAAAGGTTACGTTTTATATAACAATAAATCATCCAAAGGGCTCCGGGAAAACAAAAAATTGACAGTAAGGGAAGAAGGCTTTTTTGATTTGATATGTGGGTAAAACTTTTTGTTTTACGCTTCTGTTCGCCTTGGATTTTAATAGCATACATTTTAAGCATTAATCTTCTAATTTAAATATTTACCAAAGCTTGACCTGAGGTTCGGAGAAATATTTTTCTTCAGGAAAAAGTTAAAATTTTATATTAGTAGTTAAAATGCTTAATTTGGCATATTTTCTGAAAGAAATGGATATTTAAAAAAAAAAATTTTTCTCAGAAAATGCCTACAGCTATTTGCTATGTCGGCAGAGATTTTTTTGTAAAGAGAACCATCAGATCGTCTGCCGATTTGCTTGCCCTATAGTCATAATTTTAAAAGGGTTTAGAAGATTCCCGTACTTCAAATGCCTGTCGATCAACCACAGAGATAAACACAACTTATACTTGCCTATATTGTGGGGAAGTAGCCTGCTGCCAGGAAGATTTGAAATATCGTCCAGATGTTCTACAAACATAGCAAATTAATACAAAATCATGAATAAACGTGAGAACTTTACTTTTAATATGTGGTCTGTCCTTTTAATAAGTGGTCTGTCCTATTAAGTAGAAATCTTTAGACTGAAGGAAAAGGAGAGCTATTAATAACGATAATGAAAAACTTGAAATTCCAAAATAGAAGGAAAGTATGAAACAAATGTCCTGATTTAGGAATACAAGTCAAAAAGTTTTACTTATTTACACTATGTTGGACAGGTAGAAATAATACACATACTAAGTCGCAAATATCCAGTATTGCATAATAAACGATATAATATTAAATTAAAATATACGTTAAAAAAATTTCAGCCTTTCTTACGAGAAACCTATTATTACTGAGAAAAGTGTGTACACAGTCTGATTTTGCCAGTGTAAAAGGTTTTAAAGTTCATTTTATATGCTACATTTAGCAACAAAAATGCTATATTTTGCGGTAAGAATTATTGTGAATTAACCTCCTCGGTTAATTAATCTAAAATTCATTTATTCGATTTGTTGTCAACAAGCTTTACGTTGAAGCATTTATTAACGTAAATTAATTTAATTCTACATATAGGTTAATGACATATTTACTAGCTTTTATAACACTGTTGTGGCCTTAAATAGCTATTTTGACCATCCCTTTCTCTGATGTTGTCCTCAGGCACTTTGTGACTATATTTATTTTAGTTGATAATCTGTGGCTCGCTTAGGCTTAATCAAACAACTAAAAGAAGATATTATGTTATTAGTTCTAACTTTGCTTATTTATATTTCATTAATTATGTTTGCTGGTCGTTCTGTATTTTTAAGAAGTGGGTTAATAAAACCTACTGTTAAGCCTCATTAGATCCGTCAAATTCATATTCTACTTTCGGTTTGAATATTTCATAACTTTTTGGGGGCCCTGATTTGCTTCATTTCAAATCTCCGGCTGATAACTTTTTGGGACCACTGATTTACTTGAGAACCTCATATTTATCTTTTCACGCGGCATACTGCAACTTTTGTAATGTTCAGTTGATAGCTCTGAGTAGTAGTAACGGTCTGTTTTCCCATAATTGTTGTTGTCGATTTGTATTTTTAAAGGTTTATTATTTCGTTTAGGGATATTTCCTATTATTTATTGAAATATTTTATTTTAGCTCATTAACTCTGGCTTCCACCGTCGTTTTACAACCATAATAAGCGAGAACTAAGTCGTTTATTATCTTAGAATTATTCCTCGTATCGAATCGTTAGGCATTTCTCGGCCCTATACTTTTTCTGAACCGATGTTTTTTTCTCTAATTTCGTGGAAGGCAATTGACTGAAGTCAATGCCTCGTTCTTCTAGAAATACCCATCGGTGATAGAGGAAGCGTTTTGGCTATTAGTGCAGTCATAGTGGACTCAACTTTTGTATTGTGTTAATACTGCCCTTCTAGGGGATCTGTGAGTGAGTCCCTAATTTGTGCTTGACACTACCAAGTTATTTTCTGGAAATATATTTCTTTATTGCTTGAGAAACACATGGTCGCCATGACGCTAAAGGTTATTTTCCATTATTTCTAGAGGCTTTCCGAGCTCATCTTAAGAAATCGAGGTAGTTGATCCTCCAGCAACCCTCCAACACGAGAGCGGTAATTATTGCTAAAGTTTTATTTGTCTAAATTAATATTTTAATTGCCTTTATGTGTGTTAACTTTTTTTTATATTGACCACCATTTGCATTGCATTCCATGAGATATTTTATCTATTTTCTTTTATCATATCTGAATTTTTATTTTAATGTGACTTTAGTTTTGATCATATCGGGAAGTTTATATTATTTAGAGGTGATTCATACCTATTTTTTATATATTCAAGTTGTTTGTACCTTTTGTATTTCTTTTATTTGCTGATGGTCACTGAAATTGCTCTAATTGGTATTGGGTTATTACAGGGTTTTACCACCGGGTTACCCCACTGCCAGTTTTACCATCGGGGCTAACGAGTGCCATTGCAAGTTTTACCACCGAGTTACCCCACTGCCAATTTTACCATCGGGGCTATCGAGTGTCATTGCAAGTTTTATCACTGGGCTATCCCACTGCGAGTTTACCACCGGGACTAGAAGCCAGTACCTGGGTTTTGCTACCGGTGCCCGGCGCCTCTACCAGAGGACTTCGTTTACATCAACTGCTGAGCTTGACGCCTTTTTAGCAGCGATCTTCAACCGGATCTAACGTGGTATCGTTGCTATTATTATCTTTTGTTTTATGATTATGAATTTAGCACTGTTGATCGTGCCTTAAGATAGCTTGCATAATTTCATTAAAACATTTATTTTTCCTGCCGATTGATAATTGTTTTTGATATTTAAATATAAATTTAGCATTGTCGGCCAAGCTTTCATTAATTTATTCATTGATTCATATGTTTAACTGGTCCATTGATATAATTATTGTGGCCTTTTATTAATTGATATTAAGATTGCTACACATTTAATTGGTGCAGCTACTAGCTCACGCATACATTTACGTAATAATCTTAGGTAAACCAAAGTGATCACTTCGGATTGTAGTGTTTAGAGCGTTTAGGTTTAAGGCATACAGTACCGAGTTAACAACAGAATTGGTCTCAGTACAATCCTCATATTGTACCATTATTATTAATTACTTAATAGTCTTTTTGACATTCCTTTGCCTTTAAATTGCTTTTAAAATTTTACTGTAAGATTGTTGCTGTTTTAATTTTTAAAAAATCTGGAAGCCAATAGATTGACTTTTAAGTTTAGATTGTCTATTCTTGTTAAGTTAGGATTGTGTTTTCTTCTTTGATCAGCATGCCTGACAACCCCGTACAATCCCAGCGGAGCTTTTCCAGTTTAGCTGGTAAGAACTGGTGGCGCTCTTGAACTCCACTACCCAACCTGCACACCATCTCTATCATAAACATCTCTACAAAAGGACTAAATGCTCACAAAATCTTAGCACGTGACGTATTGCATGTAGGCCTATCCTATTTGGAGCGGAGATGAATGAAGGGGGCTTGCGAGTAGAAGGACAATCGCAATAAAGGCGCAATTGGATGCAACGTTGTCAGACTACTTCGACAGTAACAGTAGCAAATATTAGGATGCCCGTATATAAAGAATGTATCTAGATTGCAGTTTCTCCAATATATTTTATAAAGTGGTATTTCCTAATGTTTGAACACTTTCCTAAAAATAATACAGGGGACTCTCCACGCCGGAAAATTAGGAGCCGCTGCCACCGCTGGGCGCTGTGTAGAAATTCTCGAAATTGGAACAAGTAAATAAGTACGTTTTAAATTTCGTGCATTATTAATCATGATCTCTCTAAATAGATACATATCTACATATATATTAGATACATTATTCATATTATGTATCTCTACCTAAGAAAATATACACACCTTGCTTTTTCATGGATATTTAAATTCATACATATACTCGCCGGATAATTTGCCGATCTCAATAGTTGGCAGTACCGCTGGTCCCAGCACTCACCTATTATCGTCTACTGTACTTTCCCAATAGAGTGGCAATAGCGCAAACAAACAAACGATTCGTTTGGGTTAGTATAGTGGCTGCGGTAAACCGCAATTAGTGTTATTTTCTTGTATTTTTCTGAAATGGTAACTATTTATGTGCTTTAAGTGCATGAAACTTATTCCTAATATTTCGTTGTATATTTAGTTATACAATTTATATAGTTAGGCGTATTTTTAAATACGTAAAACTGTATATTTCGCAAAATTTGTTGATTTTGCCATTTAGGTACAGCCAATACCATTGAGTGGGTATTGCTACAGCACAGTTTATAAGTTTTGTTCGTGTTTAATCCGATGTTTTTATCTCGTTTTCGGCTAGTTTTGTGGTCACTGACACCTAATGTAATTACGCCTCAAAAGTGTAGCATTCCTGACTGTAATGGAAACGATTTGGTATAAAGTTCATGTTTTCGGCTTTCCAAAGAACGTAAGTTTACAGCAAAACTGGCTAAGAGCTATACTCTTTGAGCCGACAAACAAGACGAAAGTATGTGATGCGCATTTTCCTGAAGGTAGTATAATAAAAACGATTCAAAACACTGGTTAGTTTTTTACAATACATTTGCTAAAAACACGGCTAACAGAAGACTGTATAAGATTTATTCTTTAAAATTGTAATAGTTATTTATCAAAAAATATCAAGTGAAGATGAAAGGCTCAAAAATATTGATGAGTAAAATTTTTCAAAATTGGTAAAATTCAGTTTGAGGAGCACGAAAAAACATACATTTTTAAAATTTTGGGGAGTTTACTGTCAAATTTTCTACATTTAAACTGCATTTTTTTAACGAGTGTTTTTTTATTATTTTAATTAATAATAATTAAGAGGAGCTATGGAATAGTTCAGTATATCGATTTATGTATAAGAACATTTTTTTCTTTAGTATAAAAAAATGTATTATACATATATGTATTTAACATATCCCGAATTTTGGCGCAGGTGTTGGAGAGTTGGGTTAAATGCAGGCTTTTAATACTACATAGTATTAAACTAAAAATCAAACATAACTTTTGGGAATTGTCAGGAAGCTTGTCATATAGCTAGTGTTCTTTAAAATAAGTTAACTATTGATAGTTGTCATAAAAATATGTGGATGTATCCCCTTATATGATTAAAATTGCACGGCTTACATGGATGACGTCACACGATAAGCACTAAGGCCTTGTTATTGAGTGGGTATTGTGCATATACGCTTTATTTCTTTAGCGATCTTCATAAAACTTGAAAAGCTGCAATATCGAAATATTCCTTACAATACTAGACGTAATTGAAAACTTATAACTCTGGCTAAGATTAATAAATTTAATTGTCTACATAAAATAATAACGTTAAGTTTAGTCAAACTTCAAATTAATCCTCCACGAAAATAAGGAGGTCGGTAATTCCCAATGGATTGATATTAACACCCTTGCCGCCGCATCATCTGTTCTAACAAGATTAAATTTTACGAATTTCCAAACTTATTCTGTAAATTATGGCGTCAGGTTTTGTGACATTAATTTTAGACATTTTCGCTCATTAAATCATTTGACGCGGGACAATGCAAGATTTGAGAAATGAGGTGTTATTAATCAGAGAGATGATTCATATAAAAAGTATCTAATTGCTTGTCCAAATATGTAATAAAAAGGAGATCGAAGCGACGAATCGGTCAATGTACATTCAATAAGCTTCCATCGGCACGTCCAGAAAGCCTGCTTTAACAGACAAGTAAACATGGCAAAAAAACTCTAATATAAAACACCGGCTGTAGTCGATATATCCTATCCTGCGATGCTTCCTATTTTAATATAGAGGGTTTGAGGCACTCCGAGAGAGCATATTTATTGAAATAAAGTGCACCTCGAGTGACACTACAAGCTTTTATAAAAGCCTTTCCAGTAAGAATTTTATCTAAAATTTTACATCTTTAAAACCTATTTGGCTGAAATTATAGGGCATCCATGTTCGGTTTTATCAAGACAAGTGCATGTGATCTGATACCTCAATTCAGTATTTAACAAATTTGCTTCACATCATTGGGATCTTGCAGGGGATACAAAGTCAGCTAAATGAGGGCAAAGTTGCCGATTTGGTTGCCTGTTAAATATCTCTCGCTTTTGAGATTGAAAAAAAAAGAAATTTTGATTTTTTTCCATTTTATTTGAAGAGATCTTAAAATAAATATTTCAATCTAAATGCTATTTTCTTTCTATATATGGTAGCATCCCTAGATTTAAAAAAAACGTCCCAACATGGAAGATCCATCATCAATTTAATTTTGCAAAACTTTTCTGTATTTAAGAAGGTTTTTTTCTTAACAAAAACAAGACACCTCATGATGAATAAAGAAGGTACAGTTAGCATGTTAATTCTTACGAATACTTGCTTAACATCTGATCTATGGTGCGAGACTTTAACACCCCGAACCGCTTTCCTCTAGAGTTTGAATATTCTATTAGCCTGTACACTATGACCCCAAGCCAATACTCCCTAATCGTAGTGAGACTGAAACAGGGCCATCCATAAAACATTTTTGTTAACAATGTTATTCCTTAAGAGGTAAATTTAAGTCTTTTATGTGTGCATCACAGTTCACATCATTGAGGCTAAATGCCATCCGTTCAGTTTTATCCATGTTAAAGATAATCTATTTGCGCCAAACCACATCTGTAATCATTTCAACGATTCCTGCAAATGATGATGAAATAATTTAGATTTTTATTGTTTGTGAGTGCTGCTGCGTCATCTGTAAATATTGTCATCAGTTGCAATTTACGTGTCATTAGTAAGAAAAAAAGTGGGCCCAGAACGGAGCCCCCACATGTTTGACAAATGAACGTTGAGAAAGGCTGCATGTTTATATCCGTCCAATAACTATGTATCAACCCAATACTAGGATCAATCAATTCATAATATATCAATTTTCAAAGGAGAATATCGTGGCACCTACAATCAAACAGATTGAACAAAAATGTGCTTTTACGATACAAAATTTTTATATATATTTTAGTCCGTCCCATTGATATGTGGGAGAGGTGGGTGTCTTCTTAATTTACTTGCCGTCTCGGGCATACTTCCCCTAAATTATATAATGATAGCCTCTTACTTACTCCAAAATATTTTATTTTGTCTTCTTTAAAATAATGTTCTACTTAAAATAACATATATTTAAGATTCTGAACTTCAAGCTTCTGGTATAACTCTGTAACAGTCCGGATTGGCCAGTGTAAAATATTTTTAAATTTTATTTTATATGCTGCATTTACAAAAAAATGCTGTATTAATTATTGAACAGAGATCACTCTTCGGTTAATTAATTCTGAATTTATTGATTCCATTTGCTGTCAATAAGCTTAAGGTTACCGCATTTATGAATATAAATTAATTTTATTCTAAATGTAGGTTAACGATTAATTTGAAATAGCTTTTATAACACTATTGTTGCTTTGAGTAGCTATTTTGATCATCCCTTTCTCTTATGTAGCCTCAGGCACTTTGTAACTATATTAATTTTAGTTGATAAGTGACCCACAGGTCGCTTAGGTTTGATCAAATCACTAAAATGGGATATTATGTTATTAGTATAACTTTACTTGATTTATGTTACATTACCGTAGAACGGCCAGCAACCCGTTCTATATTTTTGAGAATTCTGTTAAAACCTGCTTTTAAGCTTCATTAGAACCGTCAAATTCATATTTTATTTTCGGTTTAAATATTTCAAAACTTTTAACAATTTCTGATAAAACTTTTTTGGGACCTCTGGTTATGGCTAGTTTCAATTCTAGCAGTATTCGGTTGGTACTGTTGGTGGCACTGATGTGCTATTTCTTCCTAAAAATTGGAAATTTAATTTCAGCTCATTAATTGTGGCTCCCGACGTCGTTTTGCAACCATAATAAACGAGAACTAAGTTGTTTATTATGTTAGAATTATTGCTCGTATCGAATTGGTAGATTCGTTAGACATTTTCTCCGCCCTACAATATTTTCCCCCTAATCTCGTGGAAGGAGAAAGGCAAATTAACTGAACCGATGATTTGGTTCTTCTTCTACAAATACCCTTCGGTGAGAAGAGAAGGTTTTTGCTTTAGGTGCAGTAATAGTGACTCAGCTTTGAGTATTGCATTTTATACTACCCTTCTTGGGGGATATTGTGTTGTCTAGTTTGTGTTTTAACACGACCGATTTATCGGGATTTGAATACTGCACTAGAGGCTTCCAAGCTCATCTTACTAAACAGAGACAGGCGACTCTCTAGCCACCCTCCGTCATAAAAGAGGGTCCTATCTCCGGGCCAATCCTATCTCCGGGCTACACTACAGCCAATCCTATCTCCAGGCCAATTTTATCGCCGAGTTCTCTGCTAGTCCTACCCTCGGGGCCAGTGCCATAGCAGTACCTACAGGTGCCCGGCGCCTCCACCAGAGCTCGACGACCGGATCTGGGTATCGTACAGAAGCTTAAGTTTATTTATTCATTTATTTTTCTGACCGATTGATATAATCGCTCTTGTTCTTTTAATATAAATCAAGCATTGACCGCCAAGCTCTAAGATAGCTCTCATTAATATAATTCTTCATTTATTCATTTGTTGTAGTGTTTAGAGCATTTAGTTGTAAGGCATACAGTACCGAGTAACAACAGAGTTGGTATCCGTACAATCTTCATTTGTACCCTATTTACCATTTACTTTAATAGTCATTTGACATTCCTTTGGGTTTAAGTTGCAAATTTTACTGTAGGATTGTTGCTGTGTTTTAAAAAAGGACTTAGTAGCAAATAGATTGTTCCTTAAATTTTAAATTGTGTTTTCTTGTTAAGTTAAGATGAGTTCCTTTGTTTGATAAGCGTGCCTAGCAACCCCATACAACACCAGCGAAGCTTTTCCAGTTTAGTTGGGAAGAACTGGTGGCGCTCTACGACTTCACTACCGGAGCCGGGCTTTGCTAACACGACTCTCCGGTGCTAGGTTTGATTTCAAATAAAATCTTTACTTACTAACTTTAATAGGAAAAACTTGTTGCAACTCCCACCAGTAAAGCCGTACAAGCCTAATTACGCAAAAAAGCAGTTTCGAAGCATATAATATAAGGTTCCCAGAATTCAGGCTGTTTAAAATGAAGTTATGTACCAACGTGAAAATTTAGTTCGGGCATTCAGTGCATGATTATTTATTTCAAATCATATGACTATCGTATGCCACGACTCAAGCACATATTTTAAAATAACGTTGAATTGTAGCTCTATTCAAACAGAAGTTTCCGCAACAAAATACCATTAGAACTGGTGATTCGCTTTGTAAAATATACACGTGGCCTCATTATAATTTTTAAACAAACTCGTGGTATTTACTTCAGTATATGAAATCCGCTTTATTTGTGAAACATCGAGTTTTAGCTTCAAAGGCTTTAAAATATGTTCTTAATTGGCTACATATTGTTTGTGGAGATATAGAGAATACGAACTCGTATAATGTCTTCTCAATTTTAATATGATTCTCTCATGATCCCTCGCAAGCTGACAAAACCTTTGTCTCCGAAGCTATAAGCAACCGAATTATGGAGATGGGTCGACAACAAAGCAGATAATTAAGCATCCTGCCGGACGCGATATACCTTCAATGACTAAAATGTTTGGTTGAGGAAAACCGGTGAACAATAGCGGTGCTTGGGCAAATAATTCGGTGGCGATTAATAACTTCTTGTTGGAAATCAAAATGAAATACGTGATGATCCATTTTTCGCCCGTTTAGAAAGAGTGCATTCTAAAACTCAATTCGGAATTTAAATTTTACTGCAATTCTGATTAATATTTTAAGTATGAATGAGGTATTTGTGGTACAGTTTATTATTTCTATAAATTCAGTATGACCATGATTTCAAAAATGCATAATTTAATTTTGTATAAACAACTGGGGCAACATTTGTTTGCATAACCAGATTGGATACGATAACCACTTTCTGTATAAATATTTATAACTGAAGTAACACAAATATGTAAAGTGCATATTTTGCATATTAGGCGCATTTCATGCATTTTCGAAGGGACCTACATATTTGGTTTAAAACTGCATATTGCGAATTATTATGCATAAATATCTATAGCAAATATTATATAATATTAGTAAGAATAATTAGAGATTTAACACAACAATGGATGTTCTGAAAAATGATTCCTCTTTTGCTAATGGCATTAGATTTTAGTTCTTATCGTGATTCTAAACTGAGTGACCACTCCAATTTTGTTTTAATTTTAAGTGGAGTTGTGTTTAGTATTTCAAATTTCAAACAAAATACCGAAAATTTCTGCGTTGATTAAACAATACAAAGAACGCCATATGGATATGGAAAAGTACACTGCTCTTCCTATACTCCTTTAAAAATAATGTTAAATTGTAGCTCTATTCAAACAGGAGTGTCCGAAGCAAACTATCATTAGAACTGGTGGATCGCGCTGTGATGTATACACGTGGCCTCATTACAGATTTTTAACAAACTCGTGGTATTTACTTCCTTATATGAAATGCGCTTTATTTGTGAAACATCGAGTTTTAGCTTCAAAAACCTTAAAATATGTTCTTAATTGGCTACATATTGTTTGCTTTAATACAGATAATACTAACTCGTATCATGTCTTCCCAATTTTAATCTAATTCTCTCTTGATTCCGCGCAAGCTGATGAAACCTTTGTCTCCGAAGCTATAAGCAACCGAATTATGGAGATGGGCCGACAACAAAGCAGATAATTAAGTATCCTGCCGGACGCGTTACACCTTCAGTAACTAAAGTGTTTGGTTAAGGAAAACCAGTGAACAATAGGGGTGCTTAGGCAAATAATTCGGTGGTAATCAATTATTCCTTGCTGGAAATCGAAATGAAATATAAGATGATCCAATTTTTTCGCCTGTTTAGAAATAATGCATTCTAAAACTCTATTCGGAATTTAACTAAATTACTAATTAATAATTTAGGTTTGAATGAGGCATTTGTGGTACAGTTTATTATTTCTATAAATCCAATATGGCCATGATTTCAAAACTGCGCAATTTAATTTTGTATAAACAACTGAGGCAACATTTGTTGCCATAACTAGGTTCGATACGATAATCACTTTCTATATATATATTTATAACTGAAGTAGCCCAAATATGCAAAATTCATATTTTGCATATTAAGCGCATTTCATGCATTTTTGAAGGGACCTGCATATTTAGTTTCAAACTGCACATTGCGAATTATTATGCATAAAAAAAAATCTATAGCAAATATTATATAATAGAAGTAAGAATATTTAGAGATTTAACACAACAATGAATGTTCTAAAAATGATTCCTCTTTTGCTAATGGCTTCAGATTTTAGTTCTTATTGTGATTCTAAACTGAGTGACCATGCCAATTTTTGTTTTAATTTTAAGTGGAGTTAGGTTTAGTATTTCAAATTTCAAACAAAATGCCGAAAATTTCAGCGTTGATTAAACAATGCAAAGAACGCCATATGGATATGGAAAAGTACACTGCGCTCCTTATACTCCTTTTAAAATAATGTTAAATCGTAGCTCTATTCAAACAGAAGTGTCCGAAGCAAACTGTCACTAGAGCTAGTGGCTCGCGCTGTGATGTATACACGTGGCCTCGTTACAGATTTTTAACAAACTCGTAGTATTTACTTCCCTATATGAAAAGCGCTTTATTTGTGAAACATCGAGTTTTAGCTTCAAAAGCCTTAAAATATATTGTTTGTGAAAATACAGAGAATACTAACTCGTATCATGTCTTCCCAATTTTAATAAAATTATCTCATGATCCCTCGCAAGCTGACAAAACCTTTATCTCCAAAGCTATAAGCAACCGAATTATGGAGATGGGTCGACAACAAAGCAGATAATTAAGCATCCTGCCGGACGCGTTACACCTTCAGTAACTAAAGTGTTTGGTTAAGGAAAACCAGTGAACAATAGGGGTGCTTGGGCAAATAATTCGTCGGTAATCAATTATTCCTTGCTGGAAATCGAAATGAAATATAAGATGATCCAATTTTTTCGCCTGTTTAGAAACAATGCATTCTAAAACTCAATTCGGAATTTTAATTTTACTAAAATACTAATTAGTATTTTAAGTTTGAACGAGGCATTGAGGTACTGTTTATTATTTCTATAAATTCAATATGACTATGATTTCAAAAATGCACAATTTCATTTTGTATAAACAACTGAGGCAACATTTGTTTGCATAACCAGATTGGATATGATAACCACTTTCTGTATAAATATTTATAACTGAAGTAACCCAAATATGCAAAGTGCATATTTTGCATCTAAGCGCATTTCATGCATTTTTGAAGGGAGCTGCATATTTGGTTTAAAACTGCATATTGCAAATTAAAATACATGCAATTTTATAGCAATTATATGAAAGAAGGAAGGATATTACAGATTTTGAACAACAATATGCGATCTGAAAAATAATCCTTATTTTGGCTTCAGATTTTAGTTGTTCTTATTGTGATTTCAAACTGAGTGACCACATCGATTTTTGTTTGGTCTTTTAGTGGAGTTGTGTTTTAAACCGATGCCAAAAGTTGATAGTATTTCAATGTAGATTAAACCATACACGGAGCTCCATATACAGTATGTCCAAAAAAGTATGCAACATATGGGAAACTTCCTTATTATTGGATTCTCAGAAAATATTAGTCTTCATAAAAGTTGGTGCTTGTCCTAAAACAGTAAACGAGTTTTTCAAATTTTACGTGCTGGTTTTAGTGCGGACGCAAATGTCATTTTTTCGAAATCACGTCAAGAGTAAAGTACCTCAATTTATAAAGATACAGCAAAATCATATAAGGAAAAGTTCTTCCAAATTAATTAAGTAAGTAATCAATTTTTAATTTCCCTTTTTTTTCTCCATTTTTTTTCTCAAACGTTACGCCATCGGTGAATGCTTTGTTCTTTTGTTATTAGTATACTTGCTAAGCAACTTCAAAATTTATTTAAAGTAGACATTAGTTACATAGTTGCATAATGTGTCAGTTTTTACAGAGATAAAAGCCAATTTAGTATCAGTGTGTTGTAAACACATTTGAACATTTTTGGCCCAAAATAATTGTCCACAATAATTATTACAAAATACAATTGGAATGACTGACTCACTAATAATTAATTTCATATGTCAGAGCGAAGTAAAATTATTGCTATTTATTTGTTTTTATTCCAAATGCATGGCTTACTCTTCAAGACTAAATATTTTATATGGCTTTTT
Source organism: Pissodes strobi (assembly GCA_016904865.1). Classification (NCBI taxonomy): domain Eukaryota; kingdom Metazoa; phylum Arthropoda; class Insecta; order Coleoptera; family Curculionidae; genus Pissodes; species Pissodes strobi. The sequence goes on along the minus strand of MU182420.1, from coordinate 260,782 downwards.
AGGATACTTGAACATATTTTACTCATCGGGTGCAAAAGATAAATAAATTATCAGTTGTTTTACATGAAATGAAAAGAGTTGGGTCTATTCATGATTTTGAGTGGAAAAAATTTTGAATCAAAAGTGTTTAAATGTGTTTGCAACACTGTACCGGGCTACGATTAACTTATACGCATTTTTTTTTTCTGGACGAAATGGCGAAGGACCAAAGTAAAAATTTACGTACGTGGTCGACTAAAATTGATCTATTTCTGGAGGGAAAATAATCAAACATCATATTATTTATTAAAATAGACTACAAAAATTAGATAATCACCACAATAGGACTAGTATTGGAAAAGCATGGAACCCAATCCATTAAACTAGGTATTCTAAAGCAAATATTTCATATTTATGTCTTTATAATATATCAAATGTACATGCCTTCTTTTGAACGGATTAACTTTACACACACGATATATTGTTGCAGCTGGAACCACAAAGCTTCGTTGTATATTGGTATTTTCCCCTTGGTTTTGTCCTATTATGCTGTCTTTCTAAATGGAGAAAGAAACCCTTCTTAATCATTTGGCTTATTTTCATTATTTCAGTTCGATAATACACCTTGATGGCCATCCACTGTTTTCGACCTTGCTAATTATGGTTTATAATTGCTGATTCGAGGTATTTTGGAATCAAGAATATATTTCAGCCTTTCTTGGAGGGTTGTGTCTAAAATAAAACAACAGTGATAGATTGTTTACAGATTAGCCGAGTACTTGGAGTTTGGACATGCCGAGTTATATTTTAAGGTTATTTAGGGATATCTAGCACTGTAATTATAACTTACTTTTTGTACACTTGAGGGTCATTCTGTGGTAATGTTCTCGTTGACTTATACTTGATAATATATTGTTTTGCTTAGGTGATTACGGAATATTTCCACTTTGGGAATGAAACATTGACGTCTGTTAGAAATATGTCATGTCACTTCGAATTTGAACCATAGATTAACAGACCGACTCGATCGACTCGAGAACCACTCTAATTCGCGTTGCATTTATTGTAGGATTTAGCTATCATACGCTTGAATTTGCTGATTATATTGGATGGTATCAATGTTTAGCTCTCTAGGCTTGCATATTGACGCAGTATTACACGAACTCTCCATTATTAAAGTTCGATAATATTTCAGCTCGGAGTAGATTCTAGCGACGCGAAGGAAATTGGTCTATGTTTCATATAGTCTGTGGGGGATAATTTTGGCGGTATAAGTGACAGCTTTCTGGACAAGCGCGTGGTCTTCATGGTCGACACGGTTGCCAAGTCGATGCCTTGTTTGGCATAATGCTATTAGTGGCGCGTGTTGATTGTAATTTTTGACTGCCGCATAACGCGTGGGTTATATATTCTCACAAAGCATTTAAAAGTAGATTCTAACTGATTTAAATCATTTCAATGATGAGTCGCTTTAGCGCTTGATTTGGCGAATCCGGAAGTGTGACATCATAACTTTCTAGTACTTTGTTACAAATAGGGACGCTGTTGGCAACATAGTATGTTGGGCAGGCGCGATGTTAATTCTGCTAGCCTCGTCATTTTCGGAGCAAGCCAATTTAGTTTTTATGTGATCTTGAAGGAACCAGTAGGTTTCAGTGCCGAGCTCTCGAAATTGGGAATTTTCATTGAGATACTGATATTTAGTGTGAAATATACAGTGCCCTAGTTAGAGGATTATTCAACGAAGCCCTTGAGCAGGATTGTGGTCGTCGATGGTTTCTCGTCTGATGGATGATTGTAGATGAAGGAAGATTTGTAGATTCGACCACCTGCACCCACGTTTGGGGATTTGACTTTCGAGAGCTGCCACACACTTGAACCCCGTTTAACATCTAAAGGTATGTTGTTTGAGTAAATTTGATACAGATATTGTTTTGATCTGTTATTTGTTGAGGTTCCGTACCTGTTTCCTTCATATTTTGGCTTGATCACCGTGCTAATTTGCCCTATTTGTTGCAGGGGTTTTCCTGTTTCCTGTTCCTGTTTTTCTGCTTTCAATTCTTGGATTTCTGTTTTTGGATTTCTATTTTGGATTTTTATTTTGGGATCATTGGTTATGGGCCTTCCATTGTCCTCTTACGATTCGGTTTCCTACCTGGGTTTCCAGACTGAATACTGAGACTCCTCCGACAACACGTGGTTTCGGAGTAACCATCAATTGACTGCGTGTCTCGCTGTCTGATCCAAACCTCAACGCATAGGGAGCGTGTCTTCTCAACCTTGACGCTCCAGTGATTCGACGAACACCTAGATCCTGGATGAACTCACTGTTGGCTTGATAACGTATCAGATAAGTCTTAATTTAGGATATTATCTAGAGTATTTTGGGACTTTTGTTTTATTTCATTTTATTATTGTGTTTTATTTCATTGGTGATTTAGGGCGATTTAAATTAAAGTTTCGGATGAGTTTGCATAATGAAAGTATTAATGGTTTGACTTGATTTAAAAGCTATTTGGGAGTAACGAATTATTCTCAATAGTTAGCATATGTATACTGGATTATCCAGCTAATCCGGATAGTTTTGGCGTGTTATTAATTCATTTCAGCGTAGTCTTGATCGCGTGTTTTACTTATTTTCAGCGTCGTATAATATAATATAATTAATTTTGAAACTGTTCACATATAAGCATAGCTTATCGACGCGTAGTCATATAGGTTTACCTCTGGTACCGATACTATTTGACAGGTGAATATTATACTTACATGAATCTAGTACACTTGAACTAGCACGTTAACTTCTCGCTTATTGATTAGAGTTATTTAGAGTGTAGAAGTAGAAGAAGTTATCATATTTTTGTACCCCATAGGTTGATAACACCAATCAAGGGCATGTAAACGACACGTGACCACGTATTCGTATTTATAGGGCGCCGTAGATATAACATAAAGTACTATTTAACATTAAACCGTTACTTTTAATATTCCATCTTTAGCATACATTTATATATTAATTGTCATAGCTACATAGATAGGAAATTCTTGTAGCAATTATTTTTCTTATTTAATTCAAAAGTATAGTCACCAATACGGAATATACACTTGTTATTTTTGTTTAATTGGGGTGATATTTCTTTTTGTTTCCCCTTCCAAGTTTTTCAATAGGTTACAGCGGGCAGGATAGCAATTCGTGGTTATTGGTCGAATCTCACTGAAGATCCAACATCAGGGCATGGCGATAAGTTAACCGCGTGGCGCTCAGGCATTATAACTCACCACGACCCTTCTCCACTGTCTAAAAGCTGGGGGCCGCCATTGTTCCTGCACTAAAGGCTGTACCACCGATTGTGAACTTAGAGATTATTGTGAAGTTGGAGATTATTGTAAACTTGTATATTTATGTAAATTAGGTTTGTATTTGATTGGGAACTGAGCGTTACAACACACTGATACCTAAACTGGCTATTATCTCTGGAAAAACTGCAACATTATGCAACTATGTAACTAATTTCAATCTTAAACAAATTTTGAAGTTACTTGGCAAGTATACTAATAACAAAATAACAAAACATTCTCCAGCGACGTAACGTTTAAGAAAAAATCGAGAGAAAAAAATTAAAAGTTGTTGTACCCAAACTTCATATTTAGATTACTTTTTTAATTTGGAAGAACTTTTCCTCATAAGATTTTGCTGTATCTTTATAAATTAAGGTACTTTACTCTTGACGCGATTTCGGAAAAACAATATTTGCGCCCGCACTAAAAGAAGTACGGAAAATTTGAAATACTCATTTACTGTCTTAGGGCAAGCACCAACTGAGAATCCAATAATAAAAAAGTTTCCCATATGTTGCATACTTTTTTGGACACACTGTAGATATGGGAAAGTACATTGCCTGCTTGTACTGAACCAGCAAGTGGAAATATTTCGGATTTATTTTGTTTATGTAATCAGTTACAAAAATCTTCAAGATGCTCGCGTAGAGTCCTTGGCTACTGCTTACTAGGGGCGGCTGCAGGGCTATCAAAGTCAATTTTACTTCAATGGAAAATGCTGCGGTTTACGAAATTAAGTGTTTCTGTTGAGCTTGACTATATACAAAACGGTCATACCATATGGGTAACCTGCAGGTGGCATAATTCATATTAATAATGCTTACAAGACCAGTCCTAAGGCATGCTATGTGATAATTTCAACTTGAAAGGTGTAAGAAAATTATTATTATTATTTGATGCTTAAGGCTTATAAATTCAGTGTATGAGTATTGTGAGAGAAATTTTAACTTCACAAAAGTGCCCTTGCGTCCATCGTGTATTTGAAAGGGCTCGGCATACTGGCGGATCAGAAAAATGTACCATCTCTTTGTAAGTGGACTCGGTTTATTGGCGGACTAGGTACTTGCGTTTTATGTATGTGGGGGGCTCGGCTTACTAGTGAACCACATGCTTGCACTAGGCGGGCTCCGCTTACTCGCGAACTAGATACCTGCACCTTATGTATGTTGAATTTTAAACTGTTAATACTGATAACCCATGCTGCGGAATACCGCATTTTATACTAATCATCCGCTGATACGTATTTGCAGGTACAAAATATTCACTGTTCGACTAGTTTTTATACCACGTAAAACAATATTTAAATCCTTTATCAAGACTGATTTTTAAGGACACATTAATTTTCTGTTGGCAACATAACCAACATTTGTGCGGAATACGTCGCAGATAGTCAAAATTAGTAACTGGACCGTACATTCTTCAAAGGGATATATTATAACTAATGGGAAGTTCAGGATCACACAATATACATATTATTAATAAGAAATTGTGTTTGTACAGTATTTATGCACCTAAATTTGAAATTTGAAGTTTGAGGTAAAGAAGTACTTATTCTAAATGTAACACCTTCTGCGTACTTATTCTAAACGAAACACTTTCTTTATTCCGTGCAAAAGGTGTTTCATTTAAATTGAACTTACATAATAGATCAGCAGGAGTTAGGCTGACTTAATCTATACACTTTTACGACAAACAATTAGCCTTAACTTCAAACCTATAATTTTCGCGTTCCTAAGGTGTTACGCTTGACAATAATTTGTCCCCAACATATACGTCGGGCCAAAAACTAATTAATTAACACATACCAATTACATTATGTTGTCTGTAGCTGGCGTGATACAATATAGAGTAAATGAGCTTAATTTATAATATTTTTAATCTAGCTGAGATAAAGTAAACATGTCCTTTTAGTGTTATTATAATATGTATGATTACTTAATTTCATATGATATTGTTTCATTGTTTGATTAATTTACGTAATGTAGTAAAGTTTATATATACAAAAAATAAAGCAATTCAGGGGTTGTAACGACTTGAGAATAAGATGGACTCCGCTGAATAAGCTTCATTGAAAAGTTTAGACGTACGTATTGCATACATTGTCTTGCACACTTAAAGTCAATAGCTTGCAGATATTGAGATTTAAGAAATTGAAAATAGGACTTTTGGCCTAAATACAGAATCCAAACTGCTCAATTTAACCCTTAACTTAGTAAACATTTATCCCCATTTGGATTTTTATGTCAAAAATATTCGTCAGCTAATATTTTTTACGTTAAATAATTTTGAACAGTTTCGAAGTTACATTTTGACATGTACTGTAACACGATTTGTTAATAATTGCTTAACAAACGGTCGATATACCAGGTTAACTCATCGATTTTAATTTTATTCAAAGGCGTGGGTCTATGACTTGTCAGTCAGGTGAAGGCGCTACTAAATTGTTTACTTGGAATATATCAATGATTCTTGGTCATTGAAATTAGGGTAGTTAAATTTAGAAAAAATACCTTATATAAGAACGTTGAGAAATCTAAAAATAAGATATAAGAATTGATTACAGTCCTGACTATAGCTTACCAAAATAAACATTAAGATTCCAATTAAATTATATATGTAAATATGAAAAACTTACACAGAGGTAACAGTATTAAAACAATTAATCAGGTCCCAAACTACGTTGAGATTGTGGTATCACCCACAAAATATCGAGAAGATCCTCCAAAATTTTTATTATCAGAATATTAAATCTTAATATAGGTCTTACATTAATATTGTCAAATTTCTATTTTGAAACAGTTCAAAACTAAATGCTTAATTACTAAAGTTCTGACTAAACGCAGTCAATAACGAAACTACATACATAGGAATTATTTTACTAAACTAAAATTATTCTAAACTAATCCCATGGCAGCAATACCATATTATACCAATAAAAAGTTAATAAAGATATATTAAAATAAGAATTAACCTATGATGTAAATATATACATATATAGCCGTAATTATTTACAGGTGAAGACGAATTGAGCTCATTTCGGGGCCTGCCTTTAGGCGAAAAATCAAAATTGCAAGTTACAGTTAAATAAAACGGTTCACTGCTATGAGGCTTACAACAAAAGTGTATAGTTCACGTAGGTAGACTCAATATAGGAGTACATTACTAATTACTAACACAGTAGCAACAAATGTTCACTTCGTTCTAGTATTATTAAACTAAATTATGATACGAGAGAGAATAGCTCGATAAGCGATAATATTTGACCTAAAGCCATTTTTCGGCCAGATAAGAAGCAAATACAGCAAGTTATTATGTGACTTATGGTAAGAACATAATATTAAGGTAAATGTACGTAGTATAGAAAGCTTAAGTCAACTGATTATGGTTATATAGCTAAGCATTTGATATTCGAGGCAATATCAGACAGATAATGAAGGAAATAAGTATTTCTAAATCAAATTATGATAAGAAAGAGAATAGATCGATATGAGATATTTTTAGTCCTAAAGCCTTTGATCGCCAAGTCACTGAAACAAATATTTAATTAAAAAAGATAAGGCCTACTTGCACTCTGTTGATCTTACTATACATGGAAACCACCGGCAGAGCGGTCCTAGGCAACCAGGCGTACCAAGCTGTCCTCAATCTAGGTTGTAGCATTTCCTACAAAGCTGCCCCCCACATACATGGTCAGCTTCACATAATTTTAGATATTCAAACTGTCTGCTTGCCTTGAGTATCCAGACGAGAAGGGTTCATCAATTCCCCAAAAAAGGAATATACACGACATCCGTCAAGAGGGCGCTCCGAACGGAGGCATCCTTCGAGCGACTCGGAGCAGCATTCCTTGCTACTGGTGGATCATACTCGGAAGTAAGGTAGCGAGAGTATCGATAACACAAATCGACCAGTAAAAGGGAAAAATAACACGACTCAATTTTGTAACATTTACAACGTCACACTGTGAGGATACACTGTCTAGACTTAGTGTTCAAATGGAACTCTGCCTATTTGTTATTTCTTTGAAAGTTATTAGGACCATAAATAAGGTTAGGAAAAGGTTGTTTTGCTAGAAACAACAAAACTTTTTAGGTCCAAGGGTAATATAATTGCGGAAAAAATACAAAATGCCATAAAGCATGTTATGCAGAGAATAAAAGAATGTGGGACCTTGACGGCAAAATGAACGGAACTATGGAAATCCAGCATTTAACATTTAATTATTACTTTAGGACATGACGAATCTTTAGATTTTTCTGAGGACGATTACTTGACTCTGTTATTGGTCTATTTGCATGAAACAATTTTTCCATTTTTTGTTATAAACTGTTTTATTCTCATAAAATATTATACGTATTCAACAACAAATAAATAGAAATAATACGCATATTATACCTCATTATGTATTTAAACAAATTAAAAACTCAAACTCTCCGGCAATGGTACCCTGATACACTGCTTATCCTTCATTTAACTTTTATGGCATTATTGTTCGTTTGCTGGCTACAGGTTAGTCTGGGCTATAATTTCTATTCTGTTATGCTAAATATTTTATAAAGAGGATTAAAGAAAAGGTAAGAGTCATTAATTCACTGTATTGCTACATTGGCGGTATCTTCTTCTTCTTCTTCAAGTGCCTATTCGTTCCGAATATTGGCGATCATCCTGGATATGATGACTTTGTTCACGGCTACTCTAAATAGTTCGGTAGTAGTTTTTGAGAACCATGTTTTTAAGTTTTTATGCCTTGATATTCTCCTTTTTACTGGTGGTCTTCTGCTATACATTTTCCCTTGTAGAACGGACTTTAAAAGATGATATTTGCTTTCGTTCCTCATAATATGTCCGAGGTACTTAAGCTTTCTTCTCTTGATGGTGTTCATTACTTCCAAGTCCTTCTTCATTCTCTCCATCACTGCCTTGTTGTAATGTGATGGACTCTTCGTCAATAAGCTTGAGGAATTCCGAATGTACTCCATCCGACCCTAGAGCCTTTCCTTCCCTTAGAGTATTAATGGCAGCTCTATCTTCCTCTCATGATATTAAGTCCTGACTCAGCCTGAATGAGGGATGGGTCTCTTCTCTCATCAAAAAACAACTGTTCTATATACTTCTTCCAAGTTTCTTTAATGTCTTCTCTAACCACAATCAACTCTCCTGCATCATGTACAAGTTTTCGCCATTTTTCTTTTTGAACATTCCTGTAACTTCTCTCACATTCCTATGTACATAGAACTCATGTAATCTGCTTTGCAAAACTTCTATTTCTTGGCATTTCTCATCAAATTCTCTTTGTTTGGCCTCTCGAATTTTCCTCTGTATGTCCCTTTGTATGCTTTTGTATGTTGAGGAACTGTTCTTTCGTTTTCTCCGTTCTTCCATGAGTCAGAAAATGTCTTCTGTCATCCATGATTTATGTTTCGCTCCATCATTCTTCAGGTACCTATCTTTGACATTAGATGTTGTTTCAGCAAATATCATTATTTGTTCTTCTGTGTTATCAGTCTCCTTCGCAATCAGTCTGCATTTGTCGTTGATTTTCTTCTTTACTTGGTTCCTAATGTGTCGTTCTTAAGTTTCCTAAGATTATATTTTGGTTGTTTTGTTTTAAGTATAATCTTAAATTTTATCCTATATTATCCGACAAGTGGATTGTGGTCCGACTGTATGTCTGCATCCGGGTATGTTTTCACGCTTGTGGAGCTGTTTCAATATCTTCGATTTATTAATATATAACCTATCTGGTTTCGGATGATATGGTCTTTTCCGTCGTCTCTGGGAGAAGTCCAGGTGTATAGTCGTCTGTCTGGTAACTCATAGAAGGTGCTTGTTATTACTAAGTCATGTTCGGATGGAAATTTTATTAGCGCTCTAAATGGAGTATATTCATATTCTCTTAACGTACAATCACCACTTTCTCAAAAATTAGTCAATTATTCTGTGAATTAACTGAACTGAATGAACAGTAATTATTTCTTGCACTTTTAAATCAAATTTTAGTGCTTACTAAAATCGTAAACTGGATAATCACCTGGCAGTATACAATTATTGTTCAGCAAATAATTTATGATCAAGTTATTGTGTTATATACCCAAACAACCTACAACTCTAAATTTAATTTCCCTTCG
>MU182420.1:194614-220996 GCA_016904865.1 Pissodes strobi | reverse complement strand
CAGTTGCCAAAATAAACACCAGGAATACAAACAACCAGTTTATAAAAAAAATACTACTTGGGTAGAACAATCTACTTCCTTAAAATTTAGAAGATTTTTTTGGTAACTGTTGGTTAATATTGTGGTAAAAATATTTATGTAATATCACTTAAGCTGACCTATATACGCCACAAGTGGTAATTAATGTTCAAATTACAATTTATTAATTGCTATGTTAATTAAGTATCATCTTGACACTTTAACACTAGAAATTACAACAATCAAGTATCAATTAAACGATTTAGGCCTGATGAAATAAAGAAATAGCACTAGTTATGGCATTTTAGCAAGTCTCTGATCAATAACTTAACATTACTAATTACTATATAAATATCTCAATAAGTCGTGATTAATTATGCCAATTAAAGAGAGAACTTATCTTTAAAAGAATATTTTAATATTACCCAGTTACTATTACTTAAATATGTAACAATTTATATGTTAAAATGTGGGAATAAATATCCACTAAACTACGCTTATCTTATTCCCTTGGCAGCTGGAGTATAGAAGACTTCTAAAATATCTCCAAAATGCTAAACTAAAAGGGATTTACTGAATAAAATAAATATAGCCGCACCAAGTAGGGGGAATTGAGCTCAATTCTACCGATATCAAGGCGAAACGTTCAACAATAAGGATTAGATAGTGTTAATTAATATTCTGCCATGGGTTTGATAAGCAGATATGCCAAATTTATAGCATAAATAACCTAAACGCCCTAATTTTATAGCATTTTTTTAGAATAAAATAGATAAAAGGTTGGCGGAGCTTTAGAGGACTGCCTTTTACAAAGATAAGACTAGAGAAGACTAGAGAACTGAGCCTCAGTATCTCTGGAAGTAATATTTCTGAATATACTTCTCGGTAATTGTCTTTAGAGTTCTCACTAGGAAAATTTAAGATATTAGCACGAGGGAGCAAGAATAGGTATGGTAACACTTAACAATTTAAATAGGTCCTACCAGGACCCGCCGCGCCGATACCTTCAGCCTTCCGTATGTGAAAAGCTACTGGACTGGACTCCAGTGTAGATGGACGAGCTAGGTGAACCTCTCAGCTGAGAAGATCACTTTCTCCACAAAGCTCTCGGCCTGCTCCACTTCGGATAAGACGACAGGCTCCTGCTAAAGGAAGGAATTCCCCAGAATAAATGGGCATCAGATCCTCGGAAAGACCCTGGTGAAATGGCGAACGATTTTTTTCAGCCATCTACTAAAAACTACATGGGTCGAACCTACCTTTTAAAATAAAAGGTTTATCACACCGCTTTTCACGCGAGGGTTCACAACAGCATAGCCGGTACTCTAACAAAAGGTACGCGTTACTACGCTTTGTAATATTAACCAAAAAATGCTATCTGGCAATCATCAACCAGCAGTTTAAAACCTAATTGCCACAAGGCACAGATCTGTTGATATATCCTATTTTAATGTGCATCTTCGGAAGGCGCCTGTTATCAAACGGGTCGGAGTACTGAGATGTACCCCTAGTAATAAGGTTGCAACAATCGATACTACAATTTAACGGATACACAGATAAAATCGCGGTATGATATTTAGATACAATTACAACGTTACAACATATGAGAGACCAGGCTCGCTCCCATGTCCTTTGACTGCGAGCTTTGGGTTGCATGCACTTTACCTCTGGATATTTCCGGCAATATAGTAGATTTAAATTACTAGGTAATTATGCAGTGACATTTATAAAATATCTAGATTAATATGTTCCTAATTGTTATTAATTGTTTTTTTTTCTAATTGGCATGTTTAATGTGTAAGTTGTGTTTATCAGAATATTTAGTAGAAAATAATTAAGCTCTGGAATTCAGAGCATCAGATGGCATAAGTAGCACACCGCTGACTCTATAAGCAAAGTTTTCATTTAACGCCCTTTATTTGCACGTCACTTTATGACATTTTATCGAAACGTATTCTAAACGTAAACCTTTTGCTCACACGACCCAATGAAATATCACAACGCCAAAGAGACATCATTTTAATTTCACTCGGATGGATTCTATTGAGAGGAGAAGCTTTATTGCCGAGTTGCTCAACTCAATAGGTATCAATTTAAAGTTAATTATATTTTTATCAAGCTGAATATTCGGATTCGGCTGTTCAAAATTATTCAGCATTGCGGAAAGGCAGATAATATTGTGAGTCTGTTAAAACATTTGAATGGTGTTCTTTATGTTGAAACTGGAAAGCAAAAGGTTTTTCTTATCGTGAGTTTGGTTTTCTTAAGGCACGTGATTTTACATGAAGAAGAGCAGATTGGGTGGCGCTTTTCTTTTGATGCTTTATGGGAAATTTGATGGAATAAGACTTTAGATTAAGATATATAGATTTATATATTTAAATGCTTGAACTCTCTAGAAACAGTTTAAAGCAGGAAAAACGGGTCAGGATCGGAAAATTTGACATTTTTGGTGATTAGATGCAGTAACTAGATTCATAAAACGTCACGTCACCATACGTTTCTCCTAATAAATGTCTGGTAGAAAAAGTAATAATACCTTTCGGCTAACTCGTGTTAGAGGTGATTTCGGTACATCAAAACTCTGGGCTTCTATTTTCGAAATCGGTTAGAAAATTGTTGGATGTGACATGTGACATGCGAGTCACCTTTCGATTGGTCAGTTGAAATTCTTGACGTGGGGATTCCCTTTGCTTCCACGTTGGTTTCTCGATTTTTTACTAACGCCACTCTACGTAGGTCTACCGTTTGTAGCAGCAGTAGTTGGTGTCAGATGGAAATCTAATTTTACCTTTTGTGGGATTTTCCAACTAACCCATTTTTGGAGTTTCAGGCCTTACATTTGTCTTATCTTTGGTTAGTTGTTTGTACCTGCAACTAATCCACTGCCTGCAACTCACCGCTTAATGGGATTTTAGTACTGCTTTTATCAGGTGAATTGACTTTGTTATTTGTTTGAGTGACGTCCATTTTGAGAAAGTGAGCCACGTGAATTGTCCCGAATTCCGTTTTAATTTTTCTTGTCAATCTTTTGACATTGATTTCGGCGTTAAGCAGATAACAGACCCTTTACAGGTAAAATATTGATTTTTATTGTTCTCTGATTTTTCCTGGGTATGTTATTTTAATGGCTCTGATTGTAAATGTTCTTTGGTTATGAGTTATATGCGTAACCTTGAATACCTTGATGTTTCACAGGATGCTACGGACGCGACGGGCTTTCCTTTTCTTGGCTACGCCTAATCGGGAGTCAATTTTTTTCTGCTGTTCTTTTGACTGGGCTATGTCCGGCTACCCGTAGAGTCTTTCTTCTATCGAGGAAGTCCCTGGTTCCTGCGTGCAGCTCCTCGTGCTCCGTGAATGTGAACGATTTCTTCTGCAAGCCATTCGAGGAGCTGCCTTCAGACTGTGAGAGATCTGTATTTTTATAAATATTTACGTTAATTGCTGTTTAGCTGATACCGGGATATTTAGCCTTCGAACCCTTAATTTCTTGTTTTCTCTCTTTAACAAATAAATTTATTTTCTTTCACCTGATTGTCTGTTCGCAATGTTTTATATTTCTTGAAAATTGAACCTTAAAAATCTGGTCAATTTTGTTTAGCCTAGAACAGGCCTAATTTTAGATTGACTTTTTAAAATCTGGTTAATTTCGTTTAACCTAGAATAAGTCCGATTTTAAACCGAACCGTAACATAATATGGTTAATTTTGTTTAATCTAAAGTAACTCTAAATTAGTCTAATTTTGGATTAAACCTTAAAATCTGGTTAATTTTGGTTAATCTGAATAAGTCTTAGATTAAACTTTAAGATGCTAATTTTTTCGTTTCAATTTTCCACTGTTATTTATTTTAGATACGTGTAATTAGAGTGCTACTATTGATATTACGACCTAGTGGACTTTGCATTATTTCTAATTTTTTTTTCCTTTTCACAAACTTTTGCACACAAACTCCGTAATAAGCAAGCTATAATTTCCCGAACAAGCCCGAGCTCCTCACTATTCATTGCCTTTGCTCTACTGGTACTTTAAACTTGGAGTAATTAAGTTTAATTAAAAAAAATTTAACTTCTATAATTGATTGATCGTTTCAATGACGCTTAATCAAACTAGTTATCTTTATTTTGAGGCCCTTACCAACGTATTGTAACTAATACGTATATATAGATAGTTAGAGTTAGTTTGGGATGGCCAAAACGAGTTTCATATTTTAGCTTTGTGATTTTCCTACTTGTGCCGTCTACAAGTTGGAGGCGCCTTAAATAAATAACCACCCATTCTTTTCGATATTTGAGCTAGAGCTTAATTTACACGCTTCGACGGCAACTCGTTCTGGCCTTCTCATCAGTAATTTATTGCAAGTTTTCCTAATTTTAATTTTTATTTTAACTTTACTCACTCTCAGTTTCTTCTAATATGAAGTGAAGGTAACTAAACAAAATTAGAAGACAAGAAAGAGCGTGGCAACACTTAAACAGATTTATGTATTTTACCAAAACATTTAAGGTACATAAAGTTGTTGCGTCGTCTACATATTGCCGATACGGCCTCCTGATTTAGTAAAGTATCATGCCCACATCGACAATATATGAGCGACACTTCTCTAATAGGGATGTGGTACAAAAGGTGCAAAAACGAGTACCCAATTCCATAATCAGTATTTATTTATCGTCACTTGCATTTTCTTCGAATTAAAGCATATGGCAGCCAGTATGTTAAACATTGAAGTTCATAGCATTTGCGGTAAACACATTAAAAATATTTGTTCATATTGCAATTATACAAATTATTTCTTCCATTTTAGTATTCTACACAAATTATGTAGATATCGCACGCCCTATTAAGTATTATTTGTTGCTTTTCTTATGCATATAAACTAGGTAAATACTAGGTATTTCTTATACTGTTTTTAATGCTCTTTGAAATTTTCACTTCTGAAGTGTGGTCTTAAGCATATTCCGTTTTTTAAAGGCTCTTTTAAAGTTTTTTACATCTCCATTGAGAAAGGTGAAAGAACTAAAGAAAAATAATTTTCTTTAAAATCTAGTGACAGTACTAACTTCGCCATATAGATTTTTCTAGTGGCGATTGAATTTGTTACATCCTGTGTGCGCCACCACTGGTGGAGCCTATTGTTATTTTTATCTATATATACGGCATCCCGACGTTTTTGCAAGCAATTTACCTAAGCTTTGCTCTTTTCGTTTTCTTTTTAAACTTTCAGTCGGATTACCTTCACTAAATCAAATATTAAATCAAAAACTTTCGAACAGCTGCCACAGGGCAAACAATAAGTCTATAAGAATATTACCGAGATTCTACTTCGCAGCTTTCCAGAGGGGATAGAAACTTGATATTGCTTCAGTATACAGTTGTTTCTCGTTTTCAAGAACAATGATGGCACTCGATAAAATTTATATATTACTTGTCTGAGACAATTGGGAAATCCTTCCTTAACCAAGCTTTAATAATTGTTGGCAATTTATTTATCATTTATTAGTAGAATCCATAAAAGCATAGTCTGCATCCAACTAAACTGCAATCCATTTTCAACGATATAATTTTTTAAATTGGGTGAAAACAGTGTATTGAAATTGCTCGGTCATCATCAGTTCCAAAATTAGCATGTCAATTACATTCATTAAAAGACATGAAGCAATGTACTTGCACCCAAAAGAAGATGTCTAAGTCTAAAAGCCTTGAACTTTTGGAACAAATCCTCGTGTCAATACATTTGTAACAGTTACTGAAGAAAGCAAATATTCAATTTTTCAACAGAAGTATTCCCTCATGCCGAATTTCCTGAACAGTAGATTAGATGTCCTTGAATGGCTACAACATTTTTCGGGTGATTGTTCACTTGATTTATTTGCATGTGGTTATTAAAAGAATATGTAGATTTGCTTGGGAATAGTCATACCCAACACCCGAAATCAACTATGACAAGGAGTTGAATGAATGAATTTTACAACCCGGAAGATGAATCCTACACTCATATACCAATTCAATTCGGCCTACCTAGCAAAAGTGCACAGCTTCCCTGGCTGAATCTTTCTTATGCCCTATAGATTCAGCACGCAGCTTCCCAAGTGCACTTACCTTGGCCTAGCCAACGCATGAAGTCGGTAAGGACATGACATTCCTCGTCCGCCAAGCCTCACCTGCATTCTGGATATTCTTCGATCCGCAGCAGATCCACATACTTGTTCAAGCGATAGTGCCCTGTGAGGAGGATTGCCATAAGCCTCGTGCCTTTCCTCTTCAGAGCCAAGGACACCCTCACCCTACGAAGTGCTGGGTCACCCAAGAGAAGCGTAGCTTGCATCATTCCGGGAATAATCTGCCATAGATCTTTAGCACGTCCATTGACTGCGTTCTCTAGGAACACATCTATTACATGCTCAGATTCTTCTTCAAATAATGATACATCTGAAGATAAGTCGAAAGAGTAATCAGGATCACCAGGCTCGGAATCATCATCTTCATCAAAGACTTTTCGTTTTATTTTTTAAGGTTTATTTTTTCTATTTGCTTTATTTTCAATTATAGTTTTTTTCTGGAGATCAGTAGGAATCATATTTCGACCCCTTTTCCTTGCTTTTGCGTTTTCTTGTCTAGGTGAGGCTTTTGGATAGCCCTTCAGGGGTAATACATTTTTTAACTTGAACATTTACAACAGTTGAATCTCCACGAATCAGTGGATCACTTGTTTGCGTCAGGGCTGAAGTTGATGCGCCACCGTTAACTTCTGCTTCTACATTTGTCTCAGATTATAGAATCTCATTCTGACTTGATCCCGCTTCATTGATTTCATCAGGTGCATGATGATTTTCTGAAATACGCTGTGGAGATCGCCATTTGTCGAACATATTTTCCGAAGATTTCCGAGATCTCTATAAATGACGCTACGTTATACGATAGTTGGCTTTTAGTTGGTAGTATTGTCTAATAAATTATAAGCCTAGTTTCGCGCTACCATACTATTGAGTCCAATAGAAATTATTGTTTATTGAAGAAAGTTAGCAATTAGAAAGACATGCAGTCAGCAACAACAACAATCTATGGACCACCCTAATTGAAAGCAAAACAATGTCTTTTGTTCCGCCTCGAAAATGAATAACAAAACCCCCTACGCTCAGGGAGAAAATCAAGTTTATTAATGCGACTGAAATGCCTGTGAACGAATCCAATGGCAAAGCCTGTAACACAAGAAATAAGCTTTTATCTAGAGGATTAGCAACGATTTTTCAAAAGTTTATAACTTCAGGACAAAGCAAAACACTTTAAAACTTTCTTATACGTGCGATGTGGATAAGTAGACAGTCATGAATTATTCCAAGACACCAATGTTCTTTCACAATTTTTACTGTTAGTATTGAACCTTGCCTAAGTTGCTGATTTAATGTTTGCTAATAACAACTCAGCGTAGGCTTTAGCAAGATTGAAGAGTAGTCTGAGTCATGGCATTTTTCAAGAACAAGACTTTGTATCTCAAGACTACCGGAAGCTTGAGACGAGAATATGTGATTCACAACCTTGTGTAGTTCTTGAGACTGTATCTGATAGCATAATAAATTATGACATCAGGAGAAGAAGAAAAGTTAGAGAGATCATAGAAGAGATAACAGGGCATGTGGCCAGACAAGCTGAAGCAAGATGGAGTAAAAAACTAACAGGGTGAAGACCAGGAATCATAAAATGAAGTGTGGAATGCCCACCGAAAAGATGGATCGATGACATACGAACTATAGCTGGCAGGCAGTAGATGAGGACAGCAAAAAAGAGGAACGAGTGGAAGGAGATAAAATAGATCTACATCTAAAATAGGCAAATAGGGGTTGAGAAAGAAGAAGAACACGGTGGTGCTATACCACGGTTTTGTTAGGGTTAGTGATCTATTTCAATATCATTTGTACTTTTAAAATATCTGCATCTTTACGTGTACCTTTACCTTCATCAGGATGTCAAAAATGTCGTTCGTATTTTTCCACCTATTGGAAACTCTCTCCCGTTTGTTTTTAAAAGTATCGATATTTTAGCAAATATTTGTGACTAATATTTGGATTTTAAAAATTAAGTAATTAAAATGCCTCTTAGTTTGCCACTTCTGAATGCGGGCAAAATGAGCTTTTTGCAGTTTATCAGAAACGTCTTACTGCACATTTTCAAAAGTATTGCTCTCGATATTTTGGCAAACATTCGTGATCGACATGAATACTGGAAACATGGTAAATGCTGGGAAATTTCCATGACATTTTCAGGAATCAATATATTGATTCGTGTTAAGAAACGATGAAAAGTTGAGCCAGATAGAATCGTAAAAAAAATTAAACACATAATAATGTGCCGGTTCTCCTTTATTGTTCTTTATAAGTTGCAACACGTTTTTTTTTTAAGATTGAACCCCAAAATTTTTTTTTCCAATTAATTAAAAAAATTGAACCTAGCCCCGGAGAGTCGCGTTACAAAGCCCGGCCCCTGTCGTGGGGTCGTTTGAGCGCCACCCGTTCTAGCCAGCTAAATGGAAAAAGCTCGGCAGGTGTTGTACCGAGTGGCTAGATTCGCTCATAAAATTAACCGGTTCTTAATTTCAAACTATCAAAAAAAAATAAAAGAGAATAATTATGGCACTATAATCAACTAACTTAACCTATCAAAAAAACACAATCTAAAAATTTAATGGACACTATATTTGCTACTAAATTCTTTTTTTTTTGCAAACACAGCAACAATCTATCCGGAGAAAATGGTTATATTAAAAAAAGGTGGTTGAGTAGACAAAAGAATGTTAAATGACTTAAAGTAATTAATAAAATAAACTGAGTACAATATGAAGATTGTACGTACAGAGACCAATTCAGTTGGAAAACCTCAGTTCTATATGCCTTATCACTAAATGCACTAAACTCTACTTATCAAAGTGATCACTTGGCGCAGACTAAGCTTCTTACAACTAGGTATGCGTGCGCTAATAGCTGCACTGATGGTGATAATATGCCGCAATGAGCGGACACAATGATTAGATCAAAAAAACTTGAGAAGTTAATAAAAGCACCAGATCAGATTAAAAATATGGTTAGCTTGATTCATATGATAAAAAGATAAAATCCAGAGCAGTTATATCTGCCGACTAATTAATGAAATGAAAAATTAATGAAAAGAATGAAGTTATCCAGCCCGCACTTATCTTTTAAAATGAGAAAACAAATCAAAGCAATTTGATTAACTGGTCCGATAAACCAGTGAATAAATGTAAATTAAATTAATTAAAATCAATGAGCTACCTCAATTCAATGTGTGATTTATATCAATAAAAGTAAGCGAAGATTAAACATAAGACACAATGAAACATAAAACATATACCCAAATCCCGTCGTCGAACTCTGTCGATGGCCTCTAGTGCGGAAACCACAGCAGTTCTTTAACAGAAGTTCTGGCCTAGCAGAAGAAGTTCTGACCCAGCAGAAGAAGTTCTGGCCTAGCAAAAGAAGTTCTAGCCCAGCAGAAGAAATTGGTTCACCAGGTAAACTACTGGCCCAGCAGAAGGACCCTGAAATAATCCAGTACGCATTAAATGAAGCCCCCTTACTTTAATAAAAAAAATCATAGACCCCCTTACTTTAATAAAAAATCATAGACCCCCTCCCTCTTTGCATAAATACATCTTCTTTATAAAACAAATTTTCCCAGACAAAAAACCCCATGGACTTACAGTGCAATAAAGCAAATAAAAGAGATATTAAGGTTCCGGCAACTTGAATATAAAAAGATAGATATGAATCACCCCTAAAAGAATATATAACTTCCCCATATGATCAAAATTAAAGTTGCATTAAAATAAAAATTCGGATCAGGTAAAATGGAGTAGATAAGATAACAGATGGGAAAAGCAAATGGCGTTATGTGCGCAAAAAAAAATAAAAGGTAGATAAGCAGTCAATTTCATTAATTTAGGCAAAAATGGTAGCGATATTTACCTCAGATTCGGACTTGAGGGTGTATTAGAGGAGATTCGACGGTCTCGGTCTTATGGGACGAACGTGGAAGCCGCTATAAATAATGGAAATAAAAAAATTTTAGCAAAATGGCGGTCAAATGCTTCATAGGCCACAGAAAAAGGAATCCAGAGAAAATGCTTACCTAGTACAGCTTGTAGAGCCCGAATAATCGGTCGTGTCAAAACACAAACAGAAACGCACAGAAATCCCCTATCAAAGGGTTGTATTATACCACAATACTTAAAACGTGCAGTTTCTCGCTATACTGGCAACCGTTCCCCAGGCGAACAAAACTAGAAAAGACCTCGTTCCGTCGTCCGTCAATTTGCCTTAAATTAAATACTGCGAAACAAGTAGTAATGGGCTGAAAACTTCACGAGTGATTCGATACAAGGAATAATTCTAAGAAAATAAACGCCTTAATTCTCGCTTATTATCATGATAAATGACGGCGGAAGCCACGAATAGTGAGCTAAAATTACATTCTTCCAGAAAGGCTAGGAAATGCTCTAACAGAAATAATAAACCTTCAAAAATCTAAATCGAGAATGAAAAACGCGCGATACCTAGCCCATTCCTATTATTTGGCATAAACCTCACAAAAAACTGGTCAGCTGTACCGAACGAGAAATATATTTAAAGCAGAGGTCCAAAAACGATCTCCGGAACATCAACCTAGGGTTCTCAAAAGGTAATAGAATATTCAAACTGAAATCAAATTATGGTTCAATAAGTCAAATGCAACGTATTTGCAGGCTAACTGAATTCTTTAAAAATATAAATCGATTCGCTGGCTGTTTACGATAATATAATGCAAATCAAGACAAGTTAACTTAATAATAAGGTACATACATCGCTTATCAACTAAAATAGATAATCACAATCGATTCTAAAAGCTAATACGAATATATAGCTAATCCATACTTAAAATATAGGTAATTTTACATTGAGAAAAGAGGCAATTTCAAGCGAATTATTAAATCCAGAATTAATAAACCGATGAGTGCAAAATACAGCATAGGCTTTTCCCTAAATGCGGCATATAAATGAAATTTTAAAATTGGCAAAATCGAACTGTTACAAAGTATTCACCTAGACGATTAGGCGTACCAGGAATAAGTTACTAAATCCAATTAGCGCTTTTTGAAAACACCAAGAAACTAAAATATTTACGATTTATCGAATAAATTCATAACAACAAGACGCCACTCAATCAATAGCTGGTGCTTCCACCTCTAGCTGCAGTCACAGCCTGACAACTTTGTGGCATGCTCAAAACAAACTGACGTACATCTTCTTGCGCAATTTGATGCCAACATTCATTAAGCCTCTCTGCAAGTTCATTTACTGTATCTACTGTATCCCATAAATGCTCAATGGGATTAAGGTCTGGGCTCCGTAGAAATGGTCTGCTATTTTAACTACATTCATAAGAATTAATTGTTCCCCTACAAATAATGCATAGAGGACAATTTGTGTATTTATAATATCTGCGATATTCATCTGAGCTCTTAATCTTCCACCATTTAATGCCGCAAGCTCATCCAAATTTAAATCAAGTATCTTAACTTGGCAGTAAAATTCCTTGCCTTCTTATTATGTTGCTTAAATCTGTATGCCTTGAAAGTTATGCGCAATTTGTGATAATGAAACTGCGACGAAATAAGGGTGCATCGACAGCCATTGCCGCAATCTGAAATTCTGGGTGATATTATTTTCAGCAACTGCAAGAAACATAGTTGCGAAGCGTGTTTGTTTCTGCTCAAGTACAACATGCAACGAATATAATGGAAATCGTAGTTCTTTTCACGCATGGTCCTGACTAGATTCAAGTTGATTTTAAGCAACACATCTAGTCTTGTTATCTTATTTCAAATCTACCCCCTTCCCATTCATACTTTACACTCTCTGAGCTCACTTAGCAATGGTGGAAACCGATTATTTAATGATATTGGGAATGGAGACCTAAGCTAATAGCATATTATATACCTAGAGACTAAAGTGTCCTATTTGATCCCACGAGGGTAACAAGCACTTAAAGGATTAAAATCGCTAAGTGATGTCGTATACACACTTTTTTTTGTCATTTGTATTAATATATTTTTCAGTAAGAATTGAAGAAAAATAATCAAAGCACGTTGTTATTTGGCATTTGAAAATCATATATGTATCTACGGATGAATGTAAAAAATGCAATCATTTACTATGGTAATAATAGTGATACCTGACATTATCAAAATGCTAGATAGATCGACAGCTTGGGAATAAAAATATATTTTTAATCACTAGGGAGCAAAAGTAAATTTTTAAGCCCTTAAATAGGGCACTTTAGTTCCTCTTTAAGGGAGTAAAACGCGCACTTTAGTTTACCTTCCTCTTAATCGAATAACATTAAATTGGATGTATAAAGTGCGCACATATTCGAAAAAAAATATGTGCCTCACCTTTATAAGCACACAACTGAAGTGAAACTTCTGAAAAATATATAAGGATTTGAATTTTTATTTTTTGGAAAGCTTTTTTTTCTCAAATTTTGCCCCCGTTTTACACTTAAAAAAAAAATGACCTTTTTTTCGCCGAAAACCGCGTTTTTCAAACTTTTTTGTATTATTTTTTTTCTTTATTTCGTTTTATAATACTCTTAACTTTCCAAACAATTTTTTTAATTTTTTTTATTACTTTTTTTCTTATTTGGTTTTATAATACTTTTATTATCTTTTCGAAGAATCTTCAGGTTTTGTTTTTTAACTAATTTTTTTTTATCTCGTTTTTATAATACTCATATATATTAAAATAACTTTCCGAACAATTTAGTAATTTTTTTTTATTTCGTTTTATAATACCTTTACTAATTTTCCGAATATTTTTTTACGGTTGATCCCATTTTTTCAAAAATGTTTGATTTTTTTTCTCCCCATTTTTGCCATCCCTTCTCCAAGCTGAACTCCTTCGCTTTTTTATTGCCGAAAACCGCGTTTCTCTAACTTTTTTTTCCTTATTTCGTTTTATATTACTTTTATTAACTTTCCGAAAATTGTTTTAATTTTTTTCAATTTTTTCGCATTTAAAAAAAAACAATTATGTCCGATGAGGTGGGGGGTATAATTCTCACCCCACTGATAACTCCGTGACAAAGGGTCATCGCTTGTCAAGATTTCGATCCGCCCTTAAATTAGAGCCCCGGACCCCCAAATGGTCAGAGGTAGCCCCCCATATGGCGCACCTACCATAAAAAATTTCGACCCCGTAGCACTTCCCGTTCTCCCGAAATAAATTATTTTAGTTTTTTCTTCTCCCCACTCTCCTGGCCGCACGGGGAAAAGGTGCCCAGTTTTCGTCCAAGATCCTTATTTTACCCCGGCTACATATCCTGAAAATTTCAATCCTTTAGCTATATTCGAACATGCTTAATAAAAGGGACGATTTACTTTGATAAGTGTTTCACTTTGATAAGCATTTTTTCTGACTTTACCCCCGCTAAAGAAGTTCCACTTAAAAAAACACAGATTTTATTTGATTGTAGCTTTATTTCTGATGTTTTTGTTTTTAAATGCGACGTTTTGTATTTCCGGTACCGACGTCATGTTGATTTTTTTAAGTACGAACTTTATCTTTTTATACGTTATTTTGAGGCACTTTTAATCCTAAAACAGAAACACATTCTGTTAAAATTGTACATCAATTTTTGTCAGTCAAAGTCACCTTCAATGGTTTTAATCCAACCGGAAGCTTGTAATTTTCAATTAATAGGGCATAGTTACTCTCATGTTTCTTGAATTAAAAAAATGGTTTCGTTTGAGATTTCGTTTTCCTTTCAATAAAAAAACGAATGGAGTGCGCCAAAGAGCTCAGACCGCGCCTCGCAGCCCTGTTATGCACTGACTTTCTAGTGCAACCATACATTCCATTGAAAGCTCGTTATTCTCTTTATTTCTGATGACATCAAATTTGTATTGCCTTAAGCTTTTTCAATATTTTAGATATGGAGGTTCCTCCTATATGTGCTAAGAGGGGTTAGTTACATTCACGTTTTTTGAATTAAAATAAAAGTTTTTGCTTGAAATTTCGTTTCCTTTTAAATAAGAAAACTAATGGAGTGCGCCAAAGAGCTCAGTCCACGTCTGGCAGCCCTGTTTTGCGCTGACTTTCTAGTGTAACCACCCACTTCAGAATACATTCAATCGAAAGCTTAATAACCTTAGGCATATAATTAAAAACAATAACATCACATAAGTCGGTGTCAGTATCAAGTTATACATAGAATCAAAGTTCGTCAAGTCTGCTATATTGTTAAAATCATTTCCAGAATAACTGGCATGATACAGAAAACGCGTTTAGTCCTTAGTGAAGGTAGTATGTTTGGGCTTGTACGTTAGACGACTTAAATACGATTAATTATAATTTATTATAAACATTAAATTTAATAAGTAAATTATATATATTTAACTAAAAATATTTATCGGATATATAAATTAATTTCATCTTAACCTCAATAAAAACTAAAATATTAGCAGATTAATATACTAGATTGAAAACATTTAGAACTAAAAGTGCTACAACTACTATTTTTCTCTTATTTCAAATACAACGCACTCCCACCCATATTTTACACTCTCTGAGCTCACCCAACAATGGTGAAAATGAATTATTTAATGGTATTTGGAATAGGTTCCAAGCCAATACTATAATAAAGTGATATATTTAATACCGCCCGAGGGTAACAACCTCTCACAGGTTAAAGTCGCATTAGTACTGTGGTATATACGCTATTTTTTGTAATTTCTATTAAATATACTTTTCAGTAAGATGTGCAGAATAATATTCAGCAAGCGCTCCCATTTCGATTTTGAAAGTCATATATAGATATGTATCTACGGATGAAAGTAAAGGATACAATCAATAAAACATTACCAAAACCCAGTTACTAAAGTAATAATATGACGTTATCAAAATGATAGATCGACAGTTAAGAATAAGAATAAATTTTTAATCCCTATTGAGCAAACGTACATTTTTAATCCCTTCAATGTGGATGGCACTTTAGTTCCTCTTTGGAGGGAGTAAAACGCCCACTTTAGTCTCGAAAGCACAAAAAACTATTTTTTTAAATTAAATATTTTTATCATTTTTACAAAAACATAAATTTTTGCCACTTTATCATGGGATATGCCCCTGTCCTCTCAATCAAATAAAATTAAATTGAGTTACTTTCTGAATGTGATAAACCTGTCTATTTACAGGATTGTTTAAACACCCTTAAAACCAAATTATTATCCATCGCTGTACTGATCTCGCTAATGAATATTCATGTGTTGGTTCTACAATGGATATGCTCTACTAAATGGCGACTAGTTTATTGAAATCTGTGAATTATTCGTGATAGAGGGACACAATTGCCATAAATTCTGCGCAATTTTGCGTCGAGCTGCAATGAAATTACGTGTTACTGCATTATTTGCGACTAATGTGCACTAATTGAATTTGATTATTTTATGGAACTGTCAATTTGTTCCAGCACCAAGAGTTAGCTACGATTTAAAGAAAAAATCAAAGAACTATGCATCTATATCATTTTTAACCATTAAAGCAATTCAAGGATATAGAATATGTCACATATTCGAAACCAAAACGATTTCTTCGAATCCAAGTTTTATTTATTTATAGCTTTACTTCTTAAGTTTTTGAAAAATAAATGACAATTTATTAAGGTACTTTTTTAAGCAATATGTTTTTAAATCCGACGTTAAATAAATTGTATTTATTTCTTTAACTCCAATAAAAATAAAATATTGACAAATTAACATACATAACATTAACATACATTTAGAACTAAAAAAATATTAGTAGTATCCACAAAACATTATAAATATTCAAATAAGTTGCCGCTTACATTCGATTGCCCTTTGAATTACTCTTCCATGTCAACTGTTTACCCTAAATCATCTAAATTGTTTACAAGCGTTATATTTTAAAGTACCCAGTAAGAAAAATCGGCTGGGGTTAAATCAACAAAAAAATCTTGGTGGCAATTTACTTGAAAATTTATACATTTTAGTGGATGCTTGTAATCATTTTTTTGGTTCTACATTTTTTCCCTATAGTATTTTAGCTTATTAATATTTTAGTTTTTATTGTATTAAACAAGAAATTAATTAAAGGTATTATTTGTTCATAAATAAAATTTCGTTTTTAATGTTTATAATAAATTGTCGTTAACAGGACCGTATTAAGAAGTCCATAAAATCATCGTTGTCAAAACAATGATACTCAATATAAAGAATATGAGTCTCTTTAAGGAAAAATTTGCCTCAAAATAACATTAAGAGAGACCAGCGTTGTATTTAAAAACATCAACATGACGTTAGTACAAAAAATACGAAACGTCGGCATTAAAAAACAATTAAAATAAAATAAAAATAAATAAAATAATTTATTTTCCACAAATGGACACAAAAGTGTATGGAAGTCGTCAAATAGTAAACACATCGTTTAACAGAAAGTACATAGATTAACAGAAATCACACTATACTTATTACAATATACTTACAAAAAAAAATCAAAAAATCACATATTTTAGTAAATTACATACAACAATAGATTAATAGATTGACAGTATTGGAGCTAGTCTTCTAAAAATTCACGCAAATTATAAAAACATCTGTCAATCAAAAATCTTCTTAATCTAATTTTAAAAACACTTAAACTACTGCTCCCTGATACACCATCTGGCAGCCTATTAAACATTTTCGGGGCCAAATTTACTACAAAGTTTTTTGATATATTAAGTCTACTGTATGTCAGTGAAAAATTATTACAATTTCGAGTATAATAATGATGGAAGTCTCCATTTCTGGAAAAGCCATCCCGATTCCTGAAAACAAACAAGCACAATTCAGATATAACAATAGATGGGACCGTTAAAATTTGAAGTTCTTTAAAAAGGGGTCTACAAGAAGTAGTTGATGTGACACCCATCATACATCTCAACATTCGCTTTTGACTCTTAAATACGCCCTCAGCATAAGGTGAAATTCCCCAGAACTGAACGCCATACAAAAGCCGAGAGTACACTAGAGCGGAATAAACATTTATTAAGTGTGGTCTGTCCAATATATCCTTAAGGTTTCGCATCAAATAACAGAGACTATTTAGTTTTTTTGATAAATTCAAACACTGGAATTCCCAGGAGAGGGTGTCATCCAAAGTGACACCTAGGAATTTACTACTTTTTTTACGCTCAACTTCATTGTGTTGATATTTTAAATCAATATCCAAATCAAGTCGGGTCTGGGGTGTATGAAATACCATATAATTAGTTTTTTTGGTGTTAAGAAATAAGTCATTACACATGAACCATTCATTCAATTCTGTTAAAGCCCTATTTGTCACAAAATTAGAGGAACAAGATTTATTTGTCTTTACTATGGCGGAAGTATCATCTGCATACATTGTTACAGTACTATAAGTCACAATTGCAGGAAGAGGATTTACAAAAGAAACAACACTGGCCCGAGCACAGAACCCTGTGGTACACCGATTGAGGTTCCCAATGTCTCTGAGCGCACGGTATCAGTGCCAGTACAGAGATCTCTGACCTCTACATACTGAGAACGTTGATCTAGGAATGATGAAAACCATTGCAGATTGACACCCCTTATACCATAGGATTCCATTCTATCAATAAGAATACGATGATTGACACAGTCGAACGCCCTGCTCAGATCACAAAAGATTCCAACCGGGCGCTCGCCCGCTTCCAATCTCTCGATTATATCAGTCAAGAAGGTAAAAATGGCGGAAGAAGTGGATTTTTTGGCAATGAATCCGTGTTGTTGTGTAGACAGTATATTATATTTTGCTAAATAGGACAAAAGTCTATCAAGCATAGCATACTCAAAAATTTTCGACAAGCATGAGGTTAATGCAATTGGGCGAAAATTTTCAGGCGAAGTCGGGTCACCACTCTTTGGTATTGGTATAACCTTGCACAGTTTTAGCTCCGCAGGAAAGATGCCCTTCTCAATAGATAGGTTAATTAAATAGGTTATCGGCTTAATACAGAAAATTGCAGTTTTTTTAAATAGATCTAGTGGAAATTCATCGTGTCCTGCGGACTTTTTATTTTTAATATTATTTTTTATAATATTTAATAGTTCGTCTTCCGTAAAAGTCAAAATGCACATACTGCGCAGAATAGTGGGTCATTTTGTAATAGACTTGTTGGTGTTTGTTTTGTTAATGTTGCTTATAATATTTTTAGGAGACTCTATGAAGTGTTTATTGAATAAATTTGCTATAGTTTTTGAATCCGTAATCAGCTCATTACCGTTACTAATTTGCAAGTTTTGTTTTGTTACCATTCATTCCCGATACCACAGACCACATTGTCTTCGACTGATTCTCCGAGTTGAGAATCTTTCTTTGGTAATGATTTCTTTTACTATCTTTAATCAATTTCTTATGCTTCGCACTCTCCAACCTATACACAGCGTCCAGCCCGGAGTCGTTCCTCCTACGACAGTGTAGTTTTTTTTTGACGTGTACATTATTTTAAAAAGCTTGGAAAATCACTTTAATAAAGTGTCGTTTATTTTCCAAAAAAATTAAAAAATAAAGCTACAAATAAAATACAATCTTAATTCCAAAATAACCTCGAAAGTATATGGGATCTCTTAATTTTCGCGTTTTATTAAGCACTAGATTGCGCAACTTTGCAGCTCTTTAAACTATTTTGCAAAATCGCCAAATCCGAGTGCCTAAGCCCGAAATAATTTCACCACCTTCGTAATTGCCACTATTTATTTTTTTTAATTATTTTATCTTATTATGCTTGGGCTTAAAAAAGTAGCCATTAGCATTAATGTTACATGTCAATTTAGTATGAAAACATGTAACAGATGGAGGTCAAATAAGGTCAGTTATTTCTCCTTTAATCCTACACCTATTATGCTAGTACGTCAAGCTAAATATGATACTATTTATTCGTTTAGATACCTGCATTGTTGTCTATGATCCTAGCCTTTTATCGAGCTGTCCCAGGAAAAATGGAGAGTTCTGTAGTCATATACGTGACGTGATTTTCTCGGGATGTTTGATGGGATCGATCGGGCTTTATGAACATTTTCACTAGCTTGGTACATAATCAATCAATACCTTCAAAGTTATAGGCATTTATAGCAGTACATTTTAAAACATTCAATAATTCTCTTACCTTCCGAATAATCACCTTCTCGATGATAATACACATTAAAACAGTCTCATGGATGTCAGAAATATTGGTTTCGGAGTTTGTCAGTTATTTTCCTGGATTTGTTTTAATATTTAATGGGAAAATTTAAAAATTCAGTCAATGTTTATTTCTGCTTTCGCTTGATGTACGCAGGCAAGATGATTTGGTGGTTCCGTTGTGTTCCCTAAATTTGACAACACCGCCCGGTTGTTCCGTAGCTGGTTCCAACAGAGACACAGGCTCTTGTTAAAGGTGCTTTTAGGCGTTGATTATTATGTCGCGTAAACATGCTTTTCGCGTTTATGATGTCAGGATTTAAAAATGGCTGCCGGCTGTTTGATTGGTCATTGCGGATAATGGTTTTATCATCGGTTTTCTTTGTCCCGCCAGCAGTACATAATATCATACAGCCTTAATTAGGTTTTATTGCGTATTGAAGATGTTATTAAATTTGGTGGCAACCATCTTGTTGAATTTTACGTGGTGTCGCAGGACAATGTAAAGCTGGCCTATTGGTCAAATTTTTTCTGTCCCTTAAACATTGAACCTTGGCGTTCGAGGTGAAGGATCTTGACGTGACATCGTTCTCTTTCCTGGTAAACCCTCCAAAGAAGTGGTAGTGCGTAAGCCTGATTAAAAATTTAAGAATTTCTAATTCTCCCTTGCTGGGATAATCTTATTTCGGGCTAGACAAGTTGGCATAGTTACCAGTTTGGTGGAATAAATTAATTGACTAGATTGGTTATATTTTGTCTGAAGTCAAGATTTTTTTTTGGTAACTGGCCACGTGCGGAAGATTCCGGAACAAAATACGTAGCTAGGTAAATAAATATATATATTTTACATTTTGTACATACTCATTTATTTTCTGTACAGGGGGATTCTTTTCTCATGGTGTAAATCACTAAATTATAGTTTTCCAACGGTTCTCAGAGGGTATTGAATGTACTGCACAATACTGCTATATAGAAAGTATTATTCTTAAATCTTGTTCAAAGTTTATTAATTCATGTACTTATTATATCATGCAATATCATCGAATATAAATTACTTGGACTTGGAACAGGCATAGCATAACTTTATTATATTCATTACTTTTACAAGAAGTAATATTCAGGGGAAATGAAGCGTATTGAATAGTAATTCATGATACCGTCCTCGGTATCATATTGCAGTCGATCAGTCATAGCTGATGCCTTTGTCTTTATGGGAACTCGTATTGTATAATAGAATATAGGTTGTATATGATTTTTAATAAATTTCTATTCTACTTTGAATTTTTGATTACAAGAACTTTTTAAAGTATTACATAAGCTTAAGGAATGATTAAATATTAATTACATAAATGGACATGCATTGACCTTGCATGCAGTAAATTAAAATAAAACAGCGGATAGATTGATTAGTTTTCATAGGGCTTTTTATTATGCCAATTACCAAGGGTGATATGATATTGGTTATATGGCCTTCGTCATTTTTTCAAGGATGGCTAAGTTTCTATGGGGGTTTTATTATTATTTTTAAATACTCTTTGTGTGGAGAGTGTTCTAAAATAGTAAGCTGCCTAAAATTGCATTAGGAGAATGCTTACTTAGAGCTTGTTCTCTTTTAGTGTTATTTGGAGTGAGATTAAGTAGCTACCCGAGTAGCTACCCGTCAGACCGGTTCATTGTGTTTTTTGTTACCGACTGCAGCCACAGAGGTAGGAGCACTACCTCAAATGCCACTGACAGTTTATGGGTCCCAAGGCGCCTAGCAGCAGCCTACGTGCAAAAGGCCGGAGGTGATATTGGAGGAGACCAGATAAGATAAGTTTAGATTAAATTTGATTGGGGGTGTTACTAGGTACACAAAACACTTGTGATCTTTTTACATAATGTTATTGGCGTGTTATTAGTATTTTCAGCGTGGTATTAGTTTGCGTGTTTTATTTCTTCCCGCGTGGCATTAATATAAATATTTTTGGAACTGTTTAGGTGCAAGCATAGCTTACTGAGGCTAATTTAAATAAGTATACCTCTGGTAGGACACTATTTACTAGTGTAGTTCAATTAATGCTCATAGTTTTTCTTATCTTTTATTTTCTTATTCTTACAATTTGATTTATATTGTGGTAAATGATAAGCATTGTCGTTCTGACTTATTGACTATCTAGTTATAATAATTTTACATTACGGTATTTCATAAACTAAATCGTTAATGTTTATTGATGTACTACGACACGTATACCATGGTAGACGCGCACAAGGTTCAACAGTAATAAATATTATCCTGACGGCTTTTTCTTACTAGTATGATGATACGCTAGATACTATATGCATATTGTGTTTATTATTAAGTTGTTGAAATTGATTTTGATCTTTCGTAATTATTTGGTATACTATATTGTATAACAATTGTATAACAAATATTCGATCATTCTTTTATCTATTTCACTTCCATTATAATTCAATTTAATTATAATTACAGTCTTTATGTATACACAACTGATCTAGTTCTATATTTGTGAGCATATATTAACTTACCATAATTTGTTTTCACTTTAGGCTCTTTTGCATTTTTTTATATTTATACCATTCTGTTTATTGGAAGAAAAACACGTTAACGTCAAACCTAACAAGCGCCCAATAAGCTTAAACCTGCACGAACGTACTGTCTTTTATTTGTTCTGGAATACCTCAACCAAACAAGTGTAGTTAATAGTCATTTGATTTTGAATCGCCCTTAAGGATTCTCAAGACCGAGGTTCTTCTAGTTTGGGTCTGCGGATTTAGTTATTTCAAACTGGTGGCGCCCTGGTCTAAAGTAAATAATTGACTTGACCCACTCCCATGCTGACGAGCAGTCGGAGCACATGTTGCGCTGGCCGCATCCTTAAGGGTAGGTAACATCTTACTTATTTTATATTGCTAACTCATTTAAAAGGTTTTCACGCACAACATTAAGAGCTAAAGCATGATGGTCGGCCTAAACCTAAATTGTAAATGTTTTAATCTTTTTCGAGTTTGGGCTCCTGAGCTTGGCCTAAATTGATAATGGGCAGCTGTTACTAAAAAGTAGCTACATTTTTTTCTAGACCCCACCTTTCCCTTAGCACTGCGGTCATCATAGCAAGGCTATTGTGCGTAGCCTTCGCTTTTCTGTGTCCACTCGCTTATCCTAGTTCCATGTATTAACGTATACATGTCTACTGCCGATTGTGTCATTATATAATTGAGTTCTAGTTTTACATTTCTCAATATAAAGTACCTCGGACAATCTAGAGATTCACATTGGCTGTTTATATATTGCACAGTTTTCCTATCCTTGCCACAGAGCTTGCAGCTGAGGTCTCCATTGCACAGCTTCATTTTATTTAGCCAGATGTCCTGGTAAGATTCCAGTTGCTATTCTTAGTTGATTCCTGCTCAGGTTGCAGCAGTTGTTTTGAGAACTTAGAACCAATAATTCCTATAGAAGTCTTGCTGTGGCTGAGTCCCTGTTTCCTATTCCAGTGGACTATGTGGCTACTATTGGTCCATTGCTTTACAGCTTCTCGTACTGTGCATTTTGATAAACCGAGAGGTAGTTTAGGGCCAATATATGGTGCTGCTGATGCCTGTGTTGCAAGCTCCTCTAACTCATCCTGACATTTCCAGATCAGTTTTGAAGTGACCTCTGGCTCAGGAAAGCTTTAAGCACCACTTAACTATTTATTATAAAGGGCCCTTCTGTAATTTTCTAAAGCACATTATAGAATGGCATAGGTTTCGGCTTGGAATACAGTTGAGTATTTACCCAGAGAAAAAGCAAGTCTTTTCTTGATCCTAACCTATACAGTCTCGCCTTTGTGCCTTCCTCAATTTTGAAGCCATCGGTGAACCACACCATGGCTTCGGAGAGAAATTCTGGTTTCTTGTTTATCCATATATTTCGATCTTGAATAACTATCTCAGAGGGTATGTCGTAAACATATTTTGGGGTTATGTGGTCTGATCTCATCTTCAGCATAGACATACTTACAAGTTGTTTTCAATGAGTATATAACCTGTACTATCACAAGGTGGAGAAGCGGAAGGTCGAAGTTCACTCTATCGTTGTGGAGAGGGTTGACTACATTGCCCCAGACTTATAGCTGCATATATTATTTAGGGAATCACTACTCGGGTGTATATCCAATGTATCATCTTAGGTGATAAGCCCCATTTTTTTCAAACATTCTGCTTATTACTCCAAGAGTAATCTCAGACTTGCGGATGATTTCAAGAAAGTCTAGAGTCCAGAATGGCCCTCAAATACATAAATTCCCTAGCCGGATGTAGTGTTTCTCGATGGAGCCCCTGTTTATTTCTTCGGTTTGTGCACCACTCGGCCCTTAAGTATGTAATCTGTCCATCTGCAGAGCCATTTCGGTTGTATAGATATTCAAGTTTTCACATGCCAATATTTTGAAAAAAGTGAGTTTAGACCTATGGCTTATATCAATTTAAAACATTTTAAAATACGTAACCTGTTCCATTTAAAAAAGTTGCTGTTTTAAATCCCATCTCAGCAATACGACGATCGACTGCTTCATATTTAAGTTTTTCATTAATCTACTAAAAACCCTATACCTCTTCTATTTATTTTTTCATATCTCCCTAAACCAACAAGATAAGAGGGCGTGCAATGAATGTCAATGAATCCAGAATGCCGAAAATACGATGCGTTTTATTTCACATTGGTGCAACATATTAATTTTTTTTGTTTTGCTCTTCATATAAACAACCTATCAAAAGGGTCCTCATATAATTAATAATGCAGTCCAGGAGTGTGGTTTTCCCTTCGCAAAAGCCGGCAACATAGATAAAGTGAGCCTCAACCGTCATACGGCGAATTACTGAAATATGTGAAATAAGCCAGAACGGTTGAGTTAATAGAGCGTAATTAACCACGCTCCGGTTTCTTCTTCCTTTGTGTTAATCTAAAACAGGTCAGCCCATAGATTAGCAGCGGTAGAAGAGCATACATAAATAGCGGCAGCAAATCCTTTAGGGAGATTTTGTGAGTTGCTTTATTTCATTACGTTATTTAGGTAGTATCAACTTTAAAAAAATATTTGTTTTTCTTTTTCTATTTGCATTATTTCAACTGGATGAAGTATCTACATTAATTTTATTCGCCTTCTCGGATTCACCTTCAAGGAATGATAAATAATCACACATTTTCTAAAATTCTGTTATATTAATTATATTATAGACATATTCGTGTTTGATTAAAATATATATACCTACGTATCTGTATTACAATAAGATAACATCTGAAAAAATTGTTTGCGTAGTCTCAAAAAGCCCATTTTAATTCATGGGTCAATTTCATTAGTTTGGTTTTGTGTAATATCTTCGTTAGCGGTTCGTGTGGCATCCCCCGGTGCTCGCATTAACTTCAGCCGCCACAATTCAACCAGCGGGTAATAGTCCTGTATGAAAGGAAATTGGAGAAAAGATGGAAATTATAGTTCTTTAAATGGATCCCATGGGAGAGCTTCAGGATTCGGCTTGAAACCAAACATTCTAAATAGCAGTGGCGTAGCTAGAGGAGCTCCAATCACTACTTTTTCTGAAGCTTAATTTTTAGAATGGAATGCAGTTAATTAATATTTTTTAATTTTGTCATGTTGTATTCTAAACGTGTATGAAAGTATAAGAGCGGGATGTCAATTTAAGTTCAATCTTCTAACGTATACTCCTTATTAGCCATTGGAAATTACACTAGATATAATTTTTCCCTTTTTCCCACCACATATATTCGTAAAATCCTCAAAGAACTAGATACGTAAAAGACATCTGGACTGGACGAAATTGCCTGCCATTGTGTTAAAGATCTGCGCCAGCCAACTAACACCCATTTTTTCCAGACTTTTTTCTCTGTCTTACCGAAAAGGGATTTACCTATCTTCTGGAAAGTCGCTCGAGTGCAACCTGTTCCAAAAAAAGGCAGGCAAATCACGCCTTCAAACTATCGCCCAACTGAGTTTGGCATGACGAACTGCTCAATAAACTGCAGTACTTCGGACTCCCAGCCCCTTTTTGCAGCTGACTTACCAGTTTCCTTAAGAAACGATCTCTGCACGTTGCAGTTGATCTCAGACACATTCACCATTAACGCGGCCATGCCTCAGGATGCAATACTTTCACCAACTCTGTTCCCCATCTATATTAATGACCTGCTGACCGAAACCAATAATCCTGTTTACAGTTTTGCAGATGACAGTACTCTTGTCTCCCAATTTAGATCGGAAAATCCTTTACCAGCGACTGAGACATATCACCGCAGACAGGAGCAGATTACAACAATTAATCAAGATCTGGAGAGGGTTCGAACTTGTGACGACATAAATTTGGTCCAGTGCAATGCAGCAAAAACCCATGTGGCCACGTTTACCTTGAAAGCAAATACGGTGGGCCTTGACATCATGATGGCGTGATCGACCATTCCTTCATCCTGATAAATCGAACTACTGGGTGTCTTGTTCAACAGCAATATGTCCTGGCATGACCACGTTGCTAGCATCGCAAAAGCGTCTCAGGATCTTGGTGCGCTATTTCGCAACAAAAAACTGTATACATTGCTTGCTCTATAAAGCGCAAATAAAGCCGTGCTCAGATCATTGCTTACACATCTTGGGTGCCGCATCGAAGCACACTTTAAAGCTGCTGAATTCCATTCACAAGAGAGCTGTGCGTATCGTCGGCGACCCGGAGTTGACCCGGGACCTGGATAGTCTGGAACAGATATGTAGCCGAGATATCCCTATTTTACAGATATTTTCATAGCAGAGGTTCTCAGGATTTGGTCCGCCTCATCGCGCCCCCAGCAACGCATGTCCTGGTCCCAGCGGTTACAAAACTGCTCTTCTAGTTGTTGAAGTCGTTGATATAACGATAGACGTGAAGCTTTAAATTCCAAAAAATAACTGGCTGGAGACTCGTCTATTAGGAAGTGGGATGGAGTTCAAGAATCATAGTCTTTGGCGTCATTAGAAAAGGGGGTCAAAGATTTAAAATTTAAACACGTCTCGATTTGAATTAACAACGTGTACATTTCAGCAAGCATCACCAAGTAATAAAAATAATAATAATAATAATAATAATAATAATAATAATAATAATAATAA
>MU182420.1:184321-194604 GCA_016904865.1 Pissodes strobi | reverse complement strand
AATAATAATAATAATAATAATAATAATAATAATAATAATAATAATAATAATAATAATAATAATAATTCTTTATTTGCCAACAAAATGATAAATCACGAAGCAACGTCATCAAGTAGGTGGCTAGTATAGTTGCCTATTTGTACAATATCAAACTTTATATGCAGATATATAATACAATGCACGAAGAAAAAAAAAACATGACAAAACTTATCCAGGTAAAATATAAATAAAATTTAAAAATCAATACACAAACATGAACATGACAAAACCTATTCCACAAAGTTAAAATTATAAAAGCATTTCTCTTTAAGAAAAGCTAGGGTTTCTCTCCTAAACACAGCAACACTGTTCAAGTTTTTTATATTATGTTTTTTATATTATTAGGCAACATGTGATAAGCTTTCAAAGCTCTATATGATGGGCCATTGTGAAAAAATGATGTATGATGCAAGTGTACTGCAAGATACATTCCACCTCTCGTCTCCATGACCATCCCCTGAGAATACCCGTCAATATTTCTACTAAAATACT
The DNA here is from genome assembly GCA_016904865.1 of Pissodes strobi. Classification (NCBI taxonomy): domain Eukaryota; kingdom Metazoa; phylum Arthropoda; class Insecta; order Coleoptera; family Curculionidae; genus Pissodes; species Pissodes strobi. The sequence continues at coordinate 194,073 of MU182420.1, read as the reverse complement.
CAGGATGTCTCTTCTCTTGACAAACATCACCAGAGACAAGAAATACAAAGAAGGAGCAGTTAACACCGCGAGAATGGCAAAATATGGTCTACAACTCTCCCTTGGATGAATACCAAAAAGCATCTGACAATTCGCTTTTGTGCCCTAAACACCTCTGGTGCCGTTGTAGATGAACCTCAAAAAAGCACACTGTAGCACATTATTGACTGGACACATAAAAGGTAATATATTCGAAGTGTGTCATGAGAAACAACATCCCGCAATCTTCTTATAAGAGCACAGCTACTATTGATTTTAGAAATAATGTGCTTGCAGTGGGGTCTCCAGCCAAGTTGGGTATCTAGGTACACTCACAGAAACCTCACCTCAGCAGATTGTGGAATTGATCCATTCAATCTTGCAAACAATGACAAATTCTGTTTCTGTATAGAAAAATGGATTAAATCAGTTTTGTCAGCATTTAATTTTAAATCACTATTATTACACCAAGTTTGCATTGCACCAGCCATCAAGGTACAGGACTCGGAAAGACCCCCAATAGATGAATCTGACAGCATGACAGATGTGTGATCCGCATACTGACAGGCAAATCCACCAGGAAGGCCATCCGAAAGCCCATTCACATAGAGTAGAAACAGCAGAGGTCTCAGGATGGAGCCCTGAGGAACACCCTGGGTCATATGTGCCGCATCCGAAAAATGAGACATTCCGCCCTGCGTCACACACACACCACCTGCTCTCTTCCGGTGAGATATGATTCTAATAAAGCTAGGCAGTTACCTCTAATCCCATATGAGCAGCTGATGATTTATGGTGTCGAAAGCCTTTGACAAATCAAAGTACAACCGAGCAACCATTTGCTTATTAACGAGCTGTTCTGTGATAAAGTTGACAGCATTAAAAATGGCCAGCTCAGTTGACTTTTTGGGTACAAATCCATATTGATGATCAACTAGTATATTTTGTGTGTTTATGAAATTAATTATTCGATTGTAAATTGCCTTCTCAAATACCTTCGACACTGATGGTAGTAGAGAACTTGGTCTGTAGTTTTCCAGTAACTGTGGACTACCTTTCTTTGGTATTGGTATGACTTTGGCTAGTTTTAGCCCGGAAGGAAAAACGCCGGTTGAAAAACATTCATTAACGATTTCAGACAAAGGTGTAAATATTAACTGAGCTACATATTTTAAAATTTTAATTGGCACTTCATCTATACCAGCTGAAAATTTATTTGGTAAATTCATGATTATTTTAAAGATTTCCTTTGGTTCAGTGGGATTTAAAAATATAGATGGATAAGCAAAACTGGATATATTTGTCTGGTTATGATTCGAAAGATTAAACTTTTTACTAAATATTTCAGCTAATTTATTGGGATCTTCCATTATATGATTATTAATGGTTAGGGTTAGGTTCTTATTTGTTTTGGTACGATTACTAAGTTTATTAAAAATTGTCCAAGAGGTTTTATATTTATTTCTAGAATTTAATATATTGCTATCATTTATTGACTTTCTATATTCTGATATGTATGCTCTATAATGTTTCCTTTCTTCTTTATATTGTAAAAGTACCTGCTGACTATTTGTCTGTTTATACCATACATAAAGGTCTTTTATTTCTCTCTACTGACCCAGCGTCTGTTTTCCGGCCTAATTCCAGAAGCTTCCATGGGAAAAGCTCTGTCGAACCAAAAGAAAAAGGCATTTGCAAAACCTGTATACATCTAGTCAACACCCACACTGTTATGGATATCTTGCCATTGCTCAGTATTTATGTAATTTATAAAATTTGAAATATTTTTATCAGTGAAAAATCTTTTCCTTATGAAAACAAGTTTCGAATGACCCTCTTCCATTTTCAATGTGAGTAGTTGACCATAGTGATCTGATATTCCTGACGCATATACTTTACAAGTAAGATCATCCACGGGAAAGTTGGAAAACACATTGTTCACTCGCGATGCGTTGGTACTTGTTACTCTTGTCATTTCATTCACATGTTGCAACAAGCCATATACATTAAATAGCTCTGTTATGCTAAAAACTGAGTCAGAATTAGTACCAAAATCAACATTAAAGTCACCACAAACAACTATAAACTTTTTTGGAGAATACACGTTATCCAAAATGTCACTGAGTTTAGAAAGAAAACCCTCTATATTGCCACTCGGAGACCTATAATATATACATAAAACTATCACAGACTTTGAATTTAGTTGTATTTGGGTTATACAAAATTCACAGTCCTTTTCTATTGGCAAAATATTGCAATTGATAGGTTGCCCCGACATTTTATTGGTAAAAATGGCTGTCCCACCGCCACGAAATTCTTTTCGGGAAGAAAAAGCTTGAAGGGCGAAACTTTCCAGACAAACCTGCTCTATTCCATTTTCCTGAAGCCAGTGTTCAGTAGCACAGAAAACAGTTGGTTTTAAATTAGTAAGTAAAATTTCTAGTTCAAGAACTTTATAATTTATGCTTTGAAGATTTTGATGAAATAGTGTGATAGAAGCTTTTTTGGCAATTAAAGTGTGTTTATTCTTAAATTCTGGCGCTCGTCTAAAAAATTGCGCCCCAGAGAAAAATCAAACCTTTGGAAACATACGCCTGTTGGCCAAAAGGATTCCCCATAAACAGTGTTTATAAGGCCAGGATGCACACCAACCATAAGGCAATTAAACCTAGCATTTTCATCTTTTGTTCGGCATTGCTTTACCTCGATATCTTCTGGTTTAAGGCTAGCTTTTTCGCAAATGTAATTCATAACAACTTGATCAGATATTATGTTTTTTACCTTTGAGATGAAAAGCCATAATTTCTTGCTTCGGTTGGGTGATTTATCGGCTTCAAATTCGCCGAACTGATTATTGGTACCAATCTTCCTCTGCTCCTTATTCTTTTTCAGAAAATCACTCCAATTTTCATTTGCGGTTTGTTATTGTTTACCTTTTTTTCAAGTGTCGAGATTTTTTCCAGAATTGAACTCTCCATAGTGTAGCAAATAATTCACAGGAACTTTTGCCTTCTAGTTCTGCAATTTTCTTCCTCAAGATATCTATTTCTTCATCCTTTTTTGAGATAGCTTTGTTTATGTCGTCTTGCCGCGCAATGGCCGCACAATTTGAGCATAAAATTAATGATTTGCTACCACTTGCCACTTGTAGCCCGGTCACTCTTAGTGCACAGGAATGGTGAAGATAAACGGCACAACTTAAGCACTTAACTCCGTTTTTTTCGACCCTCGATTTGCAGTATTTGCATTTTTTACTGTCAGGAACTGGCAAACCATCTTCTGTAGGCGCCATCTTCTTCTCTACTTCTACGAACGCGCTTCAGGAAAAATTCTATGCTCTTTGCAGCCGTTTCCCAAAAGCCTCCCATCAGCACAGCGAGCCAATATAAAATCCAGGTTAATCTGATCACTAGCCAGAAAGATGGATACGATTTCATTATGCCTTTTATATAACACAAAATTAAATGACCTGAAGCTTAAAAACCCAAAAATATATAATGGCGCCACCAACTTGTAGACGGCACAAGTCAGAAAATACCGACGTTTTGGCTCAGGCTTCGAAAAAATAAGAAAAATATCATCAGCCGTAGACATCAAAAGTTTACTAATAAAAAATATAAAAAATAAAGGAAGAAGCCAAATCAATCGAAATCCAAATCAATTATACTTACTGCTTACTTCCCCTTTGGAACACTAGTACTGGAAGATAATTAATGAAACACATAAAGAGGTAAACAGGAAATTACTTCCCTTGCAACGATACCCGAAGTAGAATAATTATTAAAATATTTAATTTATAACTGAAACTAGAAGTCACAAAAAAAATTACTCGGTTAGAGTTAAATGAAAACGTAAGCCAAATGCTACGCGAAATACAAATAGATTCCTTAATTACAATTAAACCCACGAATACCGGTTAGAAAAGCAGGTAAAATACACGCTATAAAACTATTATTAATTACCTTTTTTACAGGTACAATGAAGCAAATGTACATATACACTAGATGGTCAGTTCTAAAAATCGTCCCATCATGAACATATTATATTCACACTTCGGAGTCCCCTAGAACGCAATACTAACTAAGTATATTCGAGATACAATACGTTAAATACACTCGTGAAGTCGAAAAGAATATAACCCAAACTATTATGTTTGCTAATCAATGAATATACAATGTCGAAACGTTGACTATAAAGGGGTTAATAAGCGTGAATAGTTATCTAATAATTAAAATAAAAATATATATGTCTTCATGGTTTGATCAGCATTGATCAATCGAGAATCACGGGCAGCTCTCCAGGAAACTCCCGCACTCAAACACTAAGGACTCTGACTAGAAGAAGGATTTTTCTACCTCTACGGCTACACTATGGATGAAAAGTATGGCTTTCGTAGGTAAGGAGGACTCTTCGTGTACAAAAAAACCTGTGAAATATCAACATATTCATGATTTTAGCTAACAATCCCCAGTGAGGGAAATTTATAGGCAGATACAATAAATCACAAAAATATAAGGGGTTTTGTTTGCTTATATCGCTGGCTAATCTGCCTCAAGAGGAGGACGAGATAGATACTTTGTTAAAAAAATTAAAGAAAAATCAGCAACGGCAATTCACCTCACAAACAATGAAAAATCAAAGTTGTTTGAGCCTAGGCAGCAAACCACCAACACACCAAAAGTAATAATAAAGGTACTGACACTCGAAAGTGGGTCTAGTAGGCTCCTCTACTATACTCGACGGGTATTTAAAAAAAACTTTCTACAAGACACCTACAGTGCCTACCAATATGGCTGACTTTTGAAGAGTGTCTTCGTTACATTGTTTCAACCTTACAGGATATTTCTTTTTCAAAATTAAAACCAGGCAATCCCTACAAGACACATACCATACGTTCTTTCTATATAAACCTTGCCCGTCAGTTCTCAAAACGATCACCCAAGGTCGCGAAAGGTCGCTAAGGAAATTATTAACCCAAACCAATTTTAGTGAATGTTATATTAAGGAAAATCTAGGAAAACCGACATAATATGGCATTTTTTAATGACACATGGACAGCCGACATGATTTTGAAATATCAGGCCCGAAATAGAGCATATTTTAATGAAAAAGCCAAGCCAATTAAATCGAGAAACCCAAAAGAAACTAAAAATTATAAGAACAGACCTTTATGGAATTTGGCAACTTAAGTCTAGTTACGTCAGGGAATCGGAATAAAATGCTTTGGAATTAGATGCTACAAAACTCATATAAGGTATCCATTTAATAAAATCAATTAACTACGAGATCATTCTTATGCAAAAAGATAATTAATATTCCCGAAACAAAATTGGGGTCAACGCTCCTGAGAACCACTAAACATTAAATATTTACTTTTAGTCGCGACAAGCACACACCCCCTTTGTCCTTTTCGAAAGAGAATTCAATATGATGGTCAAAACTCTAAAACGAGTCGTGGATACAAATTGTTGGATTTTACCCCAAATCTATGTATATGTATAGTGTCTAATATATGATTTGTGGATAGATTGAAAATATCACTTGCGCGCGCACCAACCTTGCATTCGCGCCATGTCTGCGAGATCCAATCAGTTTGTCGCAAGAGTCCTCGTGGTTGAGGAGTCTAGATGGTTAGGTTTTAATTCGGCGACCCGGGTTCAAATCCTGTTGCTTTTTTTAATTTTTTTTCTAAACAGTTTTTTTCTTGATTTTGGGTATGTCTTGGGTTAGTTTTGATTAGCACTTGGTTAGTTTCCTTTTCTTGAGCCCCCGTAGCGAGCGAGGGCAATGCGACAAGTGAAATATGCGCAGGAACGAAAGTGATATTTTCAATCTATCCGGAAGTTAATGTGCCTTATTTTGAAATTAGTTCATATTTAAAGACCCCATTCTTAACAGGATGGAGAATTAGTAATTGAATATATACTTATTATTGGACCGTAAATTTTTTTTTAATTTTGCTTTTTTTTGATGATGGTTCTTTACTAAAGATTTTGAAATTGTTCTATGGTATTCTGTATTGTTATCAAACGAACAGTAACAAATATATGATTTTTGAAATTGTGTATTTTTACTTTATACGTTTGGTTAATGATCCACTAAAATTTATTACATTAATAGGAATATTACAGATCGTATTTATTGTATTTTCCTTTTCATTTTGTGGTTTTATTTATATTAGTTCTGTTTTGAAAATAGTACGAATGTTGAATTTGTCAGCTATTCATTTCATTTTGTTTGATAAATCAGGAATATAAGTAATAAAGACGTTTGTAACAGATATGTTTTGATTTTGTCTAACATTTGAATTCTGTAAAATATTTTTGAATAAAATCAATAGGATATTTATTACAAATCAAAACGTTATTTAGAAATTCTTTTTCTACGTCATATAGACTATTAATTTAAGGTATAGACTTTGGCAGACGTATATCAGAATTGTTTCAAGAGAACACTTAACATTCCAATGTCCGCAATATTTCAAAGGATGCTCCACAGATTTTCATCAAATATTGATTGGTTCTTTCCATACCGATACTAAATAAAATACAACTGAATATTCCAAAAAGCAGTTGCAAAACCCTACAATTATTTTCCCTTACCTTAAAATTGCTGAAATTACCCGAATATTCACTATCGCAGAGGGAGCAATAATACCATTCTGATCAAATACCGTCATAACAGCGAGAACGTTTTCTCCTTGAAATGTCCGGTAATAAAGGGCTGACTGGTCTCGAGCGTGCATATCGACGCAAAATTGTCTTTTTGGAGCTCAAGGTCAATTTGCGCTTTATTGTTAATTGATGTTGGAAAATCAGTCGGCTGCATGATTAATTTTATTAGCTAGGTCAACAGCTGCGTTTCAAAATGAGCAGTGAAAATTAATCCGATTTAATTCTTGCCAGAGGAAAATCTCATTTGTTGGAATTAAATGATTTAGCGTTGACGTATTTGGGAGTATTTAAATTCGGGATGCGAAATTATAATAATTTAAGAATTCCAAGAGTCGCCACAGATTAGAAATATAGAACAAGCTCGGTGCTAATCAAGTAGTCCAGAAATACAGTTATAGACAATTGTTCCTGTTATTGCAAGTAGACATATTCAAAAATTTAGAAGTGTTCAAGGAAATGAAATATCGCATGCGCATATCACACTTAGTTAAGTTTATGCTTTCATCTTTATACCCGTAACCTACATGGATGTATTCTTTAATGTAGAAATTTGTAAATCCCCAAAAGTCCATGAATTCGTCAGGTGAGAAAAATATGGAAGCACCACCAGCAAGTTTCAGAATATTATTATTCATCTAATACATCGAATTCGGCACCATCCAGTGCCCGGTAAGAATCGACTATTTAGGCTGTATCATTTAAAGGTTTCGGTAAATGTTAACCATCTTTAGAATTATTAAATAAGTTAATGTCCGCAACACCATCTGGCTCAAACATCACAACAAAACCAACAACGAAGGTTGAGAAGCTGAAGCATAGCCATCAGCTGCGGGCTTACTCAACTTGTAGAAGAACCAACTCGAACCTTAGAGAGGGGCGAATTCGACGCCCTCCTGGATCTTTTTCTAACCACCAATCCTGACCAGTACACAATTACGGTTGGTCCGCCTAGGTACTTCCAACCACAAACTTATTACAACGGTTTGTGAATTGCCACTTCTACAGAAGGATCCACCATTGCCTCGCAAAATCTGGCATTACAATAATCCTGCAAACTGGGACGATCTAAGGGAGTTCTGCCTAGATTTTCCTTGGCTCTGTCTGCTCCGAAGAGATTACGCAAGTAATCTCCACATGTTCGACAGAAGATGCGAAAGAGCTGTAGGTAGGAAACAGCAAGCCTACAAGTACTGGCAGCAAAGTCAGACCGCTGAAAAACGCAATTATTTTGTCGAAGCGAGAAACGAATGCAAGATCGACGAAACTAAGGACAAATCCAATCAAAGGATCAAGAATATACTTTTGCAATGCGCCAGTGGCTCCAGGAGTTTCTGGTCGGTAGCAAAGCAGTAAGTAATAACTTTACAAAAACGTCTCTACCACCTTTGACAGACGAACGCGGCATCACGGCAGCAACAGCCAGTGAAAAATAAATGCATGCCAATAGCATTTCTGATCTTAATCCAGAAAAATGTGTCATTATCCCACGAATGTTTTTGTGTCTCATCATACCCAAAACTTTTTACTATCTTTGAGAATGTCATAAATATTATCAAGCGGGTAGCCAAGGAAAAAGCAAACATGTCCGCCAAAACGTTTTCATCGCACCCTACCTTAGACGTCCCCTAAGGCAAGGCTCTCCCCACCATACTGAACATCAACACTGCCATGACAGAAGTCAAGTTTCATCACCGTAATATTCGTAAAAACCTTAAAGAACTAGATACGCAAAAAACATCAGGACCGGACAGAATACCTGTCATCGTGTTAAAGAACTGCGCCAACAACTAACACTAGTTTTTTTTCAGACTTTTTTCTCTGTCTTACCGAAAAGGGATTTACCCAATACCCATCTCCTTGGAAAGTTGCTCGAGTGCAACCTGTTCCAAAAAAAGGCAAGAAAATCACGCGCTCAAATTATAGCCAATTGCCTTGCCTCCAATAATCTCCAAAGTCATGGAACGTGTGGTCAATCAGCAACTACTCAAGTAACAACAGGATAATCAGCGATCATCAATACGGCTTTCGCAAAGAGAGATCGACAGGAGATATATTGGCCTTTGTCACTCATATATGGAGTAGGGTAATTGAGAACGAAGGCATTCGACAGGGCTTGGCATGACGGATTGCTCAACAAATTGCCGTTCTTCGGACTGCCAGCCTCTCTCTGCAGCTGGCTTGCCAGTTTCCTTAAGAACCGATCTCTGCACGTTGCAGTTTATGGACACATCTCAGACACATTCACCATAATCGCGGGCGTGTCACAAGGCGCAATACTTTCACCAACAACTTTCACCTCCTGACCGGTACGAATAATCCTGTGTACAGTTTTGCGGATAAATAAATAAATAAAATAAAATCCCATTAAAAATTGGAAAGAGCTTTTGCGTAACTGATAATGTGTAGAATAAAAAATTTTACGATCTTCATTTCTCACAGGTCATCGTCAATGGTTTACATCAGGTTTTTTTAACGCCAGACCACTGAAATGGCTTAAACAAAGTGTAGATAATTTTTTTAATGGAAAAGGTAATTTCAAACAAAAATCGTTCAGTGAAACTCGATCATCTCTTTTCATACATTTATTTTTCAACTTTTTGGTCTGCAAATAGTTCTCAATTATATTTCGATTTTTCCACTGCTTCTAATTTGTCTCTCTCTTCTTCTAAATTTTAGCAGTGATAAAAAATTAGTGGCATGCATTTCTGATCTTAATCCAGAAAAATGTGTCATTATCCCACGAATGTTTTTGTGTCTTATCTTACCCAAAACTTTTTACTACCTTTGAGAATGTCATAAATATTATCAAGTCAAGTCTAAAGTAACAGAATACACTGGACCTTTTAGCATAACATCATAAATATTAGAACTTTTCGTTTCATAAATTAAGCTATATGTGTCGATATAAAGCACTTTAAAATTTGCAAGTTTTTAGCATATAAGCATAATCATAAGATCAAACGAACTTACCTTAAGTGATGTTCGATCTTGATTATATGTAGGTCTCGTCGAAATAAATACCATTGTGTAGTACCTTCGGTTTAGCCCGAAACGATCACT
>MU182420.1:123411-164321 GCA_016904865.1 Pissodes strobi | reverse complement strand
TATAATAGCTGAGTTTTTGAAGAAGGATACTATGGTTGACACAGTCAAAGGCCTTGCTGAGATCACACAGCAGAACTGAGTTGTACTGCATGTTATGAAATGCCTCTATTATATCCGAAACAAGATTTATGATACCTAGGACAGTGCTCTTATTTTCTCTGAAGCCGAATTGGCATTGGGAGAACAGACCATTTGTTTCAAAGAAGTTTATAATTTTAATGGCCATGCACTTCTCTAGAATTTTTGGAGATTATAGGCAGAAGTCATATCGGCCTATAATTTTCAGACAATAATCTTGTTGTATTTTAAGTGTTGTCGGAGGACAATGGCCTATTGGTTGATTTTTTCTAGCCCTTAAACATTGAATCTTGGCGTTCGAGGTTAGGGATCTTGACTTGACCTCGTGCTCTTTCTTCCTAAACTCTTCTGAGAGGAGGTAGTGTGTAAACCTGATAAAAAGTTTAAGAATTTCTAATTCGCCCCTACGGGGATTATCTTATTTCCGGCTAAAGAAGTTGGCATAGTTACCAGTTTGGTGGAACAAATTAATTGACTGTGGATTTGTTGGACTTTGTCTGAAGTCAAAATTTCGGAACAAAACACGCCCTTTCCCCAAGGGGTGCCTGTAGGAGAGAGCCTTGCTCCGAATCGTCATCACCACCAAAACCCTACATAGTTAGGTAAATATATATATTTTAGATTTTCTACGTACTCATTTATTTTCTGTACAGGGGGATTTTTCATGGTGTAAATCATTAAAGTATAGTTTTTTTCTAACGGTTCTCAGAGGGGATTGAATGTACTGCGGAATACTGCTATATAGAAAGTGTTATTTTTGAATCTTGTTCAAAATTTATTAAATCATGCACTATCATGCACTTGGACCTAGAACAGGCATGGCATAACTTTATTATATTCATTACTTTTACAAAAAGTAATAATAAGGGGAAATGAAGCGTATTGAATAGGGATTCGTGATACCGTTCTTGGTATTATGTTGCAGTCAATCACTCATAGCTGTTGCCTTTGTCTTTATGGGAACTCGTATTATAATAGGATATAGGTTGTATAATAGTTGTATATGATTTTTAATACATTTCTTTGCTACATACAATTATTTAATAGTAATTGCATAAATGAACAGGCTTTGATTTTGCCTAGAGTTTTAAGTTTTAAAAGGGCAAATTAAAGTAAAACAGCGGATAGATTGTTTAGTTTTTCTTTAGGGCTTTTATTATGCCAATTACCTACAGGGTGATATGATATTGGTTATATGGTCTTCGTCGTTTTGTCAAGGATGGCTAAATTACTATGGGGGATCTCTTTTTATTATTTTAAATTCTCTTTGTGCGGAGAGTGTTCTAAAAGAGGAGGCTGTCTAAAGTTGCAGTAGGAGAGTGCTTACTTAGAGCTTGTTCTCTTTAAGGGTTGTTATTTGGAGCGAGTTAAGTAGCTAACCAACTAGCTACCAGTCAGTCCGATTGTTTGGTTTTTTTGGTATCACTGCAGCTACAGAGTTAGGGCACTACCTCAATTACCACTGAAAGCTTATGGGTCCCAAGGCGCCTAGCACCCTAAGCTCAGAAGGCCGGAGGTGATATCGGCGGAGACTAGATGAGACAAGTGTGTTGTTAAGTTCAAGCCAGATTAGGTGTGGTTCCATGTACACAGAACGCTTGTGAGCTTCCACATAACGTTAATTGTGTGTTTTTAGCATTTTTAGCGTGATATTATTTCTGCGTGGTATTGATATAAATTTTTTTGGAATTGTTTAGGTGTAAACATGGCTTACCAATGTTCATCTAAATAAGCATACCTCTTGTAAAGAAACTATTTTTTTCCATATTATATTTTCCCTTTTCTTTCCATTTAGTATGCATCGTGGTAAATGATAAACATTGTCGTTCCGACTGATTAACTATCTAATTATATTAATTTTACGTACTGGTATTTCGTAACTGATTGGTTAAGATTTATTTATGTACAACCGCGGACACGTATACCATGGTAGAGGCGCATAGGGCTTAGTAGTAATAAATATTATCCTGATGACTTTTTATTACTAGTACGATTTTTTTTTATGGGAATGGCACACACACTAAAGGGAGACCCTATGGCGCTCGACGAGCGGTGTGTGTGCGAAGATGTTGATTGACACGGCTGTATTTGTAGGTTGTAATTAGTGGGAAATAGATGTCTTGGGAGTTCCACAGTGATGCAGTGCGCCAGACAAAGGAGTTCTTCTAAAGCGATGTTCTAGGTGTATCCAGTTGTACGACGAACTGGTGCGCTCTTGCCGTCTGTCATGACTGTCTGACAGGAGCTGCCAGGGGCGGGATGAGGCGGACCAAATCCTGGGAACATCTGCCCTGAAAGTATCTGTAAAACAGAGATATCTCGGCTACATGTCTGCGGTGTTCCAGACTTTCTAGATTCTGGGTCAACTCCGGGTCGCCGACGAGACGCACAGCTCTCTTCTGAATGGAATCCAGCAGCTTTAGGGTGTGCTTTGGTGCGGCACCCCAGATATGTGAGCAATATTCCATGCACGGTCTTATTTGCGCTTTGTAGAGCAAGAACAACTGCTGCGGTGTATAGAGTTTTTTGTTGCGAAATAGCGCACCAAGCTTCTGGGAGGCTGATTTTGCGATGTTAGCAACGTGGTCATGCCAGGAGATATTGCTGTTGACCAAGACACCCAGCAGTCCGATTGACGAGGATGAAGGAATGGTCGATCCTGCCATAATGATGTCAGGGCTCGCTGTATTGGCCCTCTTGGTAAACGTTGCTGCTTGCGTCTTTGCTGCATTGAACTGGGCCAAATTTCGGTCGCATCAAGTTTGAACTTTCTCCAGGTCTTGATTTATTGCCGTAATCTGCTCCTGTCTGCGGTGATGAATCTCAGTCGCTGGTAAGGGTTTTTCTGATCTAAAGTGGGAGACGATGAGGCGATAGATACCTTATGCATATTGCGTTTATTATTAATTTGTTGAAATTGATTTTGATCATTCGTATTCATTTGGTATATATTATATTGCTATTTCCGATATAGCCAAACGTGCCTAACAATTATTTTATTTTATTTAATTTTATTTATTTATTTATTTAACGGTTCATCCATTTACAAAATATATCTAACCCAAAGATAACTAACTAGAATTAATTAAAATTTGTAAACAATAGTCAAGTTATTTTACTTATAATTACACCGGACAAAATACAAACTTAAACTAGAATAACAAGCAATTTAAAATGTCAAACAATTTATACATACAAAAACAAACATATCTAAAAACTTCTTAATTTATATTTAAGACTGCCAAGCGAAATATTAAAGAGACAAATATTTTTCTTTAAAATTAAGTCATTTGCGTGACGAAGCATCCTTGTCAAAGATTCATTAGACCCATAATTAGTTGGATGGAAAAGTATTACAAATAAAGAAGTGTGCCGGCCTCTTCTAACCGCTACACTAAACTCAATCTTGGCTAAGAACTCGGGACAGTCAATTCTAGAGTTAAGAATACCGTGCAAAAAGCAAATATCCAGCAACTCTCTTCTAGCTTCAAGTGAATCTAGTTTCAGCATTGAAAGAAATTCCTCATAGCTGAAATCCTCTCTAGCCAAACCCATCCTAAAAGCGGCAATTCTAACAAATTTTCGTTGGACACGCTCGATATACTGGATATGAACTTGATAATTAGGTGACCATACAACAGACCCATATTCCACAATAGGTCGGACCAGTGAGTCCGACTGAAAGACCACCAGTAAGCCTTTGAACAAATCCCAACACGGTCATAGCCCTTACAACCATTCCCTGAAAATGTGTGGAAAAGGATAGTTTGGAATCAAGCATAATTCCAAGATCTTTAAATGCATCAGGCCTTGCCAAAGAGACATCATGCAGCTGGTAGTCATAAGTTATGGATGTTCCACGACAAAAAGTGTAGATGTTACATTTTGAGATATTTAATTCCATACTATTCACTGTACACCACCTCTGAAATCCATCAAGATCCTCCTGCAAGAGAAGACAATCACCAATTGTTTGATCATTCTTTTATCTATTTCATTCCCACTACAATTCAATTTAATTAAAATTACAGTCTGTATGTATGCACAAATGAACGAGTTCTATAATTGTGAGCATATATTAACTTATTATTATTTGTTTTCACCTTAGGCCCTTTTACATTTTTTTATTTATATATCATTTTGTTTATTGAAAGAAATATGACAACACGTTAACGCCAAACCTAACGAGCGCCCAATAAACTTAAACCTGCATGAATGTACAGTCTGTTATTGGCTCTGAAATACATCAACCAAACAAGTGTAGTTGATAGTCGTTTGATTTTGAATCACCGTTAAGGATTCTAAAGACCGAGAATCTTCTAGTTCGGGTCTGCGGATTTAGCTATTTCAAACTAGTGGCGTCCTGGTCAAAACTAAATAATAATTGACATACTCCCACGCCAGTCAAAGCACATGTTGCGCTGGCCGCATCCTCAAGGATAGGCAACATCTTAATTATTTTGTATTGATAACTCATTTAAAAGGGTTTTACGCACAACCACACATTATTAGCAGCAACAAAATGCACTTTCTACGACAGGCGCAAAGCAAAACGTCAAATCAAGATGTCAATTGATACGATTCCTGGAATGTCAGCCACAAAGAAATTAGCTAAAAAGATGAATTATTATTATATTACAGAAAATCATATAGAACCGGAATAATACGGAAATCTATGGTGATACTTGTGCACAAATAACTTATACTACAAAATAAGATAGTGTTAATTGTCCTAATACGACTTATCGTGAATTTGTTTTCATAGTTGTTGTCTCTTACTGCACTTTAAAACCTCTAATCAACAGCACTTGTTCTAGGAAAGCAAAATAACTTAATGGAAACAAGTTTAAATTACTAAATGAATATTGAGAAAGGTCCCCAAGAGCAAATCAAAGTAAAAAGAATAAAGAAATTAATCAACAAAGTTCAGAAGTCCCGAAAAAAATATATGAAATAAATTACAATTAGAATTCACTAGGTATATATTTTATAAAAAAAAGTCACGAGTATCACAGTACATTGCGGTTGCTATTCTAGTGGGTTCGGAGTTTTTTAGCTTAGTACTTATAGTCTAAGGTTATTCTGTTTATGTGGTTGCCTATATTAAGTTGTGTTTTTATTGAATAAATCGTGACGTGAGGTGACGGGGCCTTGAATATTCACTTCAATAAGAAATTATGAGACCATTTAAATAAAACTCTTAAGCTGACTTAATGTTGTTGACAAGCAATATCTGGAAACAAAATTTTAGTTGAAGCGCCTGAAACTCACTCAATACTAAATTTTTACTTTTACTTAAGACAAGCACGTGTGTGACCCCCTTCATCCTTTCGGAAGGGCACCAAAGTAAAAGGATATTGTCGAAACAGTTGGTTAAATCACTAAAGTAAGACGATGATGCAAATCGCTGTATTTTTCCGTATATGTGCCTTTGTTTTCAATATCCCAGGATTGCTGATAGAAAGGTGAATAATAAAAAAAATCAATGGCAAAAATGGTAAATCAAAACTTTCATAGCAAAATGGTAGATGTACTTTTTTTAATTGGCATTCAAGTATAGTGTCATTATCTGACCTTTACAAGACCCAGATCTATCTTCGTAAGATTAAATTTATTATATCGATATAAATTACACCTATTTATTAAAACTATAAGTTTTGTAGCTTTATTCAGGATTCCCAACTACCCTAGTATTAAAAAACCTGCGAAAATATACAGCACTGCTCTTGTAATCTTCCCTTAATGCAATTCGGAGGGAACCAAATTAAAACAGGCAATAATAATACTCTCGCGATTTTATGACCACAATGTACGCTCTCTGACTTCTAAAACTAAATTCAAGTCGCTTAAAACTTTTAATTAGGAATAAAACCCAAGTCAGGAAACGTCTGCATTTCCAGAACTTTCTTATCGACATTTTCCTTTAAAATTTTCTTCTCTTTAAGCCCATTCATTTGAAATTGGCTCGATCAAGGAGTTATTATCACTCTGTCACTTAATAAACGGAATTATTGTATTAACTTTGTTAATATCCGTTTATATTTTGGAATTCAATTAGCTTCTAGAAAAAACAATGTTGGTTGGGTAAATTGCGATGTTTTAACAATCGATTCAAAAATATATGCCCCCTTATTAGGAAAAGAGAAATACTTTGGATATTATTGCTTTATACCTAAACTTAAAATATAATTCTTAAAAAACTAAAATTAGTGAATTCTACAAAAATGGAGGTCCCAAACAGTACTTTTTGACAATTGAACAAAAGTCAGAGGAACTGCCATTGCTTAGTAGCTATAGCGTGGGCGTTCTGCAACTTTCGTCGTCCATGGGGTTGTAACTTTAGGTGTAGACATCTACGACCATGTGAGCTACGGTCGATATGTGGAAAGCATAGGACTTCAGATCCGTCGAATACGGAACAAAGAGCTGTTAATAGAGCTCTCTTACCCGATGATATACGATCAAACTTGATAAATTACACTCACTAAAAATGCGTCACTTGACCCAAACTATTTGCTTATAGCTTTAAAACTAATTATACAAATTCGTGCTATAGTCCAAGATAGGGGAAATTGGCCCTTCGTCAAATTGTTTAGACATCTGAGAGAGTCGTCTTGGGACGCTACGTGGGAGTATCATGTCACAATACCTCTGCCTTGATGGATGTAGCCAGGATCAAGTTAATTTTAGTGGCCAGGGTATTCAAGATATGCACTAAATTAAAAAATATATTATGTCTGGCAAGCTCTTTTGTGGAAACAATTTTTAATGAGTGTACTTCAATTTTTATTTACTGATTTTTGAAGGTTTTAATCATTCAGAAAAAGTAAACAAAAATTCCCCCGGAAAATGTTGGGTGGAAATTAATCTTGGCTTGCTGAAGTGTACTTTGGGTACATGCACATATATTAGGTATATACGAATGCCCAAAAGTGTGACATGGGTTGTGTGTGTTTTCATTATCAGTGTAGTCTCTACATGCATTTTTACTACATTTTGTTGCTGCCCAGATCTATAATTAAATCCATTGGAAAAGTAAACGCTTATAAACACAATTAAGGTGCCGTAATCTAAACAATATTGATGTCTTTGTAGGAGGAAAGATAATGGATTAGCTGCCACCTTAATTTAACATCTGCTAAGGAAAAAAACCGCTGGGGAAAATGCTGTCAACGTAAATTAAAATGTATATCCTGCGATGGTGCAAAAGCAAAACCCTACCACCGCAGCTTAATTTCAGAATCAATAACGCAGGAATAACAGAGTCATTATTGCTTGTTGATGAATTGCAAAATTGCTTGAGATTGTGATATTTGATTACTTTAGTTGACTTTTAGAATGTCATTACTGATGGAGTCTGTATTTAGTTCAGGTCGATTGCTTGCAAAATTCATATCGGCATCCTTGGAGAACGCCGATGAAAGTCATATACAATGACACATTTTCCATGAAATGTTCGCAACTGAGGATACCCAAAATAAAACTTCTTAATCATTCTCTTCGAAGCTTATCCAGTCGTATCTATTAAATGTTTTGGTAAATTCTGCAGAGAACTATAGATGATCTATACCAATACCCTATTCAATCAAAAAACAAGACACCGAAAGTAACAAAAATGTTATTAATTTGGCTGGTTACAACGATGTTTCTATAATGTCCCATTTCCAATCAGGTGAAGAACATAGGAAAGGAAAATGTTTTTGAATAATAATATGCTCTTCCAAGAATAGAATAATTATGAAACTGATCATGTGTTATTTCCACTTCAACGAGCTCGTTATGTTGGGAAAGCTACCCTGAGAGTTTGGTATTAAGAGTGACACAATTTACATTTATCGATATTAAGACACCACATGATGAATAATCAAGAGAAAAATTTCTAAGAACCTGGGATAAGAATAGGTCTCGGTCATAAAGCCCACAAATTATTTATGCAGCTGTCATCTCAAAAAAAAGCAAACACCGTAGGACCCGACTTCTCAATAACAGGACAAACACTGACACTAGCCTCATCTATAAGCTTGCTGAGCAACAGCATGTCTTGGCGTAATTACGTCACCAAAATCGCCCAGGCAGCAGTACAAACTTTAGGAGCACTCTATAGACCAAAAAAGTTGTATATTTACCAAACCTTTAAAGAGTGATTTTACACTGACTTTCTTAATTGAACGAGAATAAAAGTTATTAAAAAAAGAGAGTTGTTAAAATGATAATTTAAACCATTGTCTTTTAAATTTGAAACACTCAAAAACCTCCCATCTATGCAGGTTTCGTTCAATTCCGAATTCATTTTACAAGAATTCAGATATTTCTTGAGGAAAATGCTAAGCCGTCTAATAAATCTTGCATCAATCTCAAAGTCGCAGAGCTATACCTAAGTTAGGAATTTCGTCTTCGGTATTTCTATGGAATTTAAACTCTTAGCGGTCTTGTCTAGAATTGAAATCAAAAGTTTCCAGTTGCGTTGCCTTTCATCCAGAGTAAATTATAAAGAACAATTTTCCACGATTTACAGTTAATAGAATTTTGTTTGGTGCCACTAAATTTGATGCGATCGCTTGACTACTATCTTGCCATATATAGCGCTAAAACAGTCAGCTAAATAACTATGAAAACAATTGTATTTGCCAGTACTAGCCCAAATAAATCTTTGTGTTATCGTCATTTTGTTTGGGTTTTCGATACGATTTAATAGATAGATGTGATAATCCCAATGAAGCTAAATTACCGTTGAAAATGGCATTCAATAATAGTTTAAATGCTTTCGTGATAAATGTATATGCGCACAATATTTCGAACTCTTTTCAGTGCAAAACAATGTAAGATTATTCAGGCGAATATATGAAGATAAGTATTTGTTGTATTATGATTAACATGTTTTGCTCGGCAAAAGATGTTAATCTAAATGTCAAAAATTAATCAATCAAAACTAGAGCTTCTGACTGTTATGGATATGTGACAAAAAAGGTCTAAGAATGTGCTTAAGTGAGAAGCTAATAATAAGTATCTGTCCGATTATGGCATAAAGAAAGATGAGTCATAAATGTATTTCGATATAAATAACGAATATAGCAAGGCGATTTCACATTATGTGTCGCATTGAAACTTTATTGGCTTCCCAGTCCGATGATGCTGGTACTGGATATAGCTTGGAAGCTGCTCTTGAAATTCTTTATTATCTTCACGACCAATTTTTAGACCTTGCATAGTGAGCAAAATTATTTAAGAGGAGCCACACTTGGCATCTCCCCCTCCGATTTGGCTAATTTTTTGTGGGCATGTTACCCACCTAGAGGATAGTCAAAAGCTAAAATGTTAGGTTCCGCAAAAATTTATTGGCTAACCTGTAGCCATTTTTCGTTTTTTTTTTTCACAATTTTGACTTGAATTTGCGTATTTTCGATTACGCAGAGGTTTTTTGTACTAAGTAGCTGAAAATCATTTACTTGGTGTAAATTGGCCAAGGAATAAGAATATGGCCACATGGTTTACCTAGGACAAATTTTTCCAAAAATATTGGGCAAAAACTCTCATTTCCCAAATCTTGGGGAAATGTTCAAAAAACCTTTTCTTTGACTTGTATAGAAAGAACAAGCGAATCCAATGTGCATACACCCAGATTTTTAAGACGAACCGTTCAGAAATTGCGCGGCTTCAAAGTTGAAGGTTTTGGTTTCTTTGAAAAATCTCAATTTTTGATCTCGAGGGACAATTTCCGACCTACAGGCCTATTTTGCGATGTACCTGGACTTCCTGGAGCGCTTTGCGGGCAGCGAGAGGCGACAAAAAGTGACAAACGTGAGCTGTGCTGCAGCGCAGCGCCCTTAGCCGGAGCGCCAGGAGGGTTCAGTGTAGGCAAACCTGTCAAGCATACGCATTGGATAACTTGCCTACCCGGGGACTTATTTGTATCGAGCGTACGCGATCTCGACATTTTATAGCGCGACTATAATATAAAGGTGCAGGCTTTTCATATTTTGGGTTAGTTTGGGTTAGTTTTGGTTGGTTGCGCCCCCGTAGCGAGCGAAGTCAAAACATCTGCTGCCACCTGGTCAACTACGTGAGAGGAGACTAGACGGGAGAAACAGTAGGGCGGGTGAGGTTGGAGGGAGGCGAGGGAAAGGATCTGGCTTGTGCACAACACAGCGCTGGACGCCCGCCAGCAGTCGAAGCCCCCTGGTAGGCGTTATCCAACGAGCATGCTTGGCAGGTTTGCCTACCCTGAACTCTCTCCTGGCAGTTTAAGTAAGGGCGCTGCGCTGCAGCACAGCGCATGTTTGTCTCTTTCTGTCGCCTCCCGCTGCCCGCACCAAGAGCCCTAGGAAGGCTAGGTACATCGCAAAAGTAGGTCGGACATTGTTCCACGAGATCAAAAATTTAGATTTTTTAAGATAACAAAACCTCCAACTTGTAAGCAACTTTCTAAATGGTTAGTCCTAAAAATCTGGGTATGTGCTCATTGGATTTGCTGGTCCTTCCTCTATAAAATGACCTCGTATAGTCAAAGAAAAGATTTTTTGACCATTTCCCCAAGTTTTGGGACTTATTTGATAAATTTTGAGAGTTTTTGGCCAATATTTTTGGAGATATTTGTCGTAGGTCAAATCTGTGGCCATATTCTTGTTCCTTGGTATATTTTACACTAGGTAACTAATTTTCAGCCATTTAGTACAAAAAAACTCTGCGTAATCAAAAATACCCATATTCAAGTTAAAAATGTGAAAAAAAAAAATGAAAAATGGCTACAGTTAGACAATAAATTTTTACGGGACCTAATGTTTTGCCTTTTCACTACCCTCTAGGTGGGTAAGTGTGGCTCGTCTTAATAATTTTGCTCATTGCCTTGATCATGGAATACCTGAAGTTGCTGAAACCAGTAAATTTTGGAGGACGTTGCGGATTAAAATTGAGTATGTGATTCACTACCAAAAAATAAAGCAGGTCTTAGCTCTAGGTGTTAAAATTAACACCGAGCCCAGATAAAGTGCAAACATCAAATTTGAAAATATCTTGCCCAAACTCGTGATTGATGTCGTGTTTGGTAAAACTATGGATAATAAAGACAAACACTTCAGCAAAGATGATCATAAATTGGAAAGGACGTTATAAATTAAATAATAATAATAATAAATTAAAATCTAATGCGTATCAAATTTGCAAAATTTGCAGACTTGGTACAACCTATATATAAATATAGATGATGAGCCAAAAATTCAACAATTCTTTGTCTAAACCCGACATTTTAAACCTGTAATACTTATTTTAAACCTGTAATACTTAATAACTTTTATGTCTTATTTCTGGTAAACCTTATTATGACCAGCTTTCCTAGAAATTCGACCAGTGTGCGCCGGGTCAAATGTTGCCTGCCAATATCCTGCTAGTTTTCGCGCGGGGAAGGAGGCATACCGTTGACGTGCCGCTGCGGAGAGTGATCCTTCTTATCGTATAGTTAATGTTCGGTGGTTATGTAGTTGAAGTACGCCACTCGATTCGAAGATTATAATGTGCATGTCTTTCCATTTAAGGTATACTTTGTATTGTTTTTAAGTTTTGCTCACTGTATATAAGAGTTGTGTTGTACTAGTTTTCTCACTTTAACTACTGAAGAGATTTAACTTTGAGATTACTTTAACTTAGTTAGAGCTTCGACTTTACAACTTGCAAAGTAGCACCCAGGAAGGCCCGCGCAAGTTATTGCATATAAATAATTGGTTAGAAGTTTAGATTTCAGAGACTTAATCCAGAGATGGCCTATCCACTATTCCGCTAACGGTGTCTGACCGCCGGGCTAATGTTTAGGTTATAGGTTTAGGATATCCAGAGGCGCCTTCGCAAGTTAATGCATATAGGCACTGTATAAACGGTGTAAGATAAAGTCTGTCGGACTGATGGTCCGGTCGAGAAATGCTAATATTCAAATCATTTTAATGAATCAAAATATAATTTTAATAAAGAATTTTAAATATTACAAATGATAACAAGATCCCGAAATTAAATGTTTATTATTTACTCAATGATCCAATAAAACTAAAAAAAGATTGATAAGACTAAATAGTTTATAACCACTTCATAAATCCATGCGTGAAGAGCATGGCGAGGCCACTCCTTCCCACGCGAAGGCCCCCTACAAAACCTTGATTTTGACCTTGACCTCGACATTGACGTTGTCCTTGAACTTGACCTTGTCCTTGACCTTGACCTCCAACCCCCCTCCTCTTCACGGGAGAAGGGGGCATCCTTCAGTTTTGCTATTGCATAAATCCATTTTGGGATGACGCAGACGCGGCAAAGTATACCTCCTACATAAAACCAATTGTATGGTTGTAGAACCTACTACTAATTCAACGGTGTGAAAGATGATGCAGAACCGCCAAACTTTCCCCACGCAGTCTTGATCGGAGAAGATGGGAGATTGAGAAGCGACTACTAACGCAACTATCTAGTTGATGATGCAGAACAGAAATGGGAGACCTTCCCAAAATGGGAGGACGGTGAACACTCTAACTCTCCGTACTGATAAAATAAGAAAAAAAAATTGGGCGCGTGAAATTTCTATCAATAGTCAACCACTCATATCGTTATAAATTAATGATATTTACATACTTACTCAGGTTACGCTACGCCCCACGATTTTATTTTTTTGTCTGATCAATGCCCTAGATTGATGAGGAGAGTGGTGTGATAACTAGTACCTAGGACCTAACGAATTATTTTCTAGCTTTTAGTATTAATACTTTACTCGACTCAGAGCCACGTATGCTTGTCCTTCCTCAAACAATTTCAAGCCTAAATACACAACTGCGTAAACTACAGTGCTGTCTTGCATTTTGTGGAGAGTGTAAGCCTAGATTTCAACTTTAATGTAAGTATAGACTGTTTAAACTCTATGATCCGCCATGCACTGTGTTCTACTTATAAAGCCCTTTCATTTGATAACCATTACCCATATTGAAACAAATATGAAATTAGAAATATTGAAGCAATAATCAATCTGGCATTTTGTGCCAGCGACCATATTAGATTTGAAATTTATCACAGTGTACTACAGTATTCTACTAGTCACACCCATTCATTTAATACCCACATTGAGAGGATTGGGAAAAAATATGTAATCCGCCATTTTGTAGCGGCGGCCATCTTGGATTTACAATAACATAGAATGTATTAATTTGCATTGTCATCAGAACTGAAGGTGTGTACAAAATATCAGATTAATCTGTCAACAGGAAGGGGCTAAAGTTTCAAATTCAAAATTTAACCCAAGCAAATAAATTAATAATAAACAGGCCAAGTTAAATAAAACCGTTTAAAAATGGGAGGGGTTAGAACCGGCATACTTTCACCTAATCGTATACCTCTGCTATTAAGATATTGTTATATATTATGGAAATAATGCAAGTAATGTTTTGTTATTTACCAAACCTTTAAAGACTGATTTTACACTGACTTTCTTAATTGAACGAGAATAAAAGTCTTTAAAAAAAGAGAGTTGTTAAAATGATAATTAAAACCATTGTCTTTTACATTTGAAATACTCAAAAACCTCCTATCTATGCAGGTTTCGTTCAATTCCGAACTCGTTTTTCAAGAATTCAGATATTTCTTGAGGGAAATGCTAAGCCGTCTAATAAATTTTACATCAATCTCAAAGTCGCAGAGCGATAAGTTAGGAATTTCGTCTTCGGTATTTCTGTGGAACTTAAATTCTTAGCGGTCTTGTCTAGAATTGAAATCAAAAGTTTCCAATTGCGTTGCCTTTCATCCAGAGTAAATTATAAAGAACAGTTTTCCACGATTTACAGTTGATAGAATTTTGTTTGGTGCCACTAAATTTGATGCAATCACTTGTTTATTTTCTTGGTATATATAGCGCTAAAACAGTCAGCTAAATAACAATGAAAACAGATGTATTTGCTAGTACCAGCCCAAATAAATATCTGTCTTGTCGTTATTTTGTTTGGGTTTTCCATACGATTTTATAGATGGATGTGATAATCCTAATGAAGCTAAATTACCATTGAAATGGCATTCAATAATTGTTTAAATGCTTTGACGATAAGGTATAAGGAATATGCCTATGCGCAGAATGTGTGGAACTCTTTTCAGTGCAAGACAATGCAAGATTATTCAGGATAATAGATGAAGACAAATATTTGTTGTATTTTGATTACCATGTTTTGCTCGGCTAAATGTCAGAAACTAATCAATCAAAACTAGAGCTTCTGACTGATCTGGATAATCTTCCGTTCGACGAAAAAGGTCTAAGAGGAGGCTTAAGTCAGTGCTCCAGAAGAGATGAGTCATAGAAATGAATTTTAACATAAATAACCAATATGGCAAGACGATTTCATAATATCTGTCTTATTGAAACTGTATTATTTTAAGAAATCTAAACGTGTGGCTGTCCCGCGAACATAATAATAATTAAGATTTTTCAAAAATTTCCGATGATGTTTGTACTGTATACATCTTGGATTCTGCTCTTGAAATCGCTTATCGGCTTCACGACAAATTTTCAGACTTCTACATTACCTTGATCATCGAATACCTGAACTCAGTAAACTTTTGGGAACGCTGCAGAATAAAACTGAGTATGTGATTCACCACCGATACATTAAACAGGTCTTAGTTCTAGTTGCAGGAAATAAATTTTAAATAATTTTGCTTCAACTAGTGAATAATGTCGTATTTGGTAAAATTATGGAAAATATACAAAAACCCTCTTCAGCAAAGCTGATCCTAAATTGGAAGGAACGTTATAATAATAATAATAGAAACATCTGGATTTAAAAGTAGCACAATAATAAATTAAAATCTAATTTTGATCGAATTTGCAAAATCGGAAACATATTTTATAATGCCTATATATGCTGGAATGAGTATATTCAACCTAAATAAAATTACTATGTGTGATTTTTATTGTGACCATATAAAAACTTTTCAAAATTGAATACGCTTTTTATCGGCACAGGTAGCTTAGTTTATGAAATCAAAAATTCTAATATCTATGAAGTTATGCGAAAAGATTGCCCTCAGTATTTTGATACCTTAGACTATCCGATTGATAATATTTATGACACATACAAGATAGTAAAAACTTTTGCGTGTGATGAAGGACGAGAACATTGGTGGGATAATGACTCATTTTCCTTGATTAAGATCAGAAATGCATGGAACGATTTTTTTCACTGCTAAAATTTAGAAGAAGAGAGAGACATATTAGAAGCAGCGCAAAATGATCGACATGAAGTTGAAAATTATTCGCACACCAAAAAAATCAAAGGAATTAAAATATCTGTTAGTAGCAACAAAATTACTTTTAGTAATTATGATAAATGTCTCGAATCATTCACGGATATTGTTCAATAGAGGAAATTAACTAATATTAATAGATTAAATCACTAGTTTACAGGAGCTTTAGAAAATGTATAAATACTTTATGATGATAGTAGATATATTATAGTTGAAGGTACACTTATAAAAATGCATATTTTCAGTTGATAAATAAATGTACATAAAGAAATGATCGAGTTTTGCTGAATGATTTTGTATAAAATCAAATATTCCATTAAGTAATCTAGACTTTGTTTAAACCCTCGCAGAGGTCCAGCCTTAAAAAAGAACCTGAACTCAACCCTTGAGGGCGACCTGCGAGAACTGAAAAGCGTAAAATATATTATTTCCAGTTTTATCAGTTACGCAAAAGTCTCTTTCAATTTTTAGTCATATTTTATTACATTTGATTACTTATTTAAAACCTCCAAAATGATATAGTGTAAGTGGTTGAAAGATGATATCATCATATCAACCATCCGCATCGCCGGGCGCCGAGAATGTGTGCTAATGATATATGTGATTGAAATCTTTAAAGATGTTTAAAATTAACTGAAACCTTTAAATAATGTAGGCCAAGTGGTCGAATCTTTACGGCTTTATGAATGGTGCAAAATTCGTTGCGGAGGGCCCAGTGTGAGGCATTAAGAATTATATGAATAAGTTGCTTTGAAATATGTTGCTGGTCTTTCCAGATCTTTCTCATCCGTCAAATCCATGAACTTTTGGGATTTCCCAAAACCATTAATGGTGGATGGCGCGATACACAGTTCTACATTTGAGAACACATGCAAGCTACGCGTATAAAGACGCAGAAGCTGCTTAACTAAGTGTAATATGCGCACCAGATATTGCATTTCTTGAAACGAGCCTCACTTGGATTTAGTTTTAACATATAGATATACCTTGCCTGATTTTGATTATAAACTAGATTATGTCGTATTAAAATAACTACTAATTAAAGATATAATATAAATGCTTTATTTTCGGTGTAAATACAGTGCAAAGAATCTGAAGATGCTGAAGCCAGTAAACTTTTCGGAGCGCTGCAGAATAAAACTGAGTATGTGATTTACTACCGAAAAATGAAGCAGATCTTGGCTCTAGGTGATAAAATTAACACCAGGCCCAGATAAATTGCAAAAAACGAATTTGAAAATATGTTGCTCAAACTCGTGACTAATGTCGTGTTTGGTAAAACTATGGAAATTATATAAAAACACTCTTCAGCAAAGCTAATTATAAATTGCAAAATACGTTATGGAATCAAGGCATTAATAGAAACATCTATATTTAAAAGTAGCTAAATAATAAATTAAAATATATTTTAATGTGCCTATACTCGTATATGCTGGAATCTGCATAAAATTACTATTTGTAATTTTCATTATGCTTATATGCTAAAAACTTGCAAATTTTGTGTGTGCTTTATATCGACACATATAGCTTAATTTATGAAATGAAAAATTCTAATATTTATGATGTTATGCTAAAAGGTACACAGTATTCTGTTACTTTAGACTTGACGGCTTCATAATATTTATGACATTCTCAAAGGTAGTAAAAAGTTTTGGGTATGATAAGACACAAAAACATTCGTGGGATAATGACACATTTTTCTGGATTAAGATCAGAAATGCATGCCACTAATTTTTTTTCACTGTTAAAAATTAAGAAGAAGAGAGAGACAAATTAGAAGCAGTGGAAAAATCGAAATATAATTGAGAACTATTTGCACACCAAAAAGTTGAAAAATGAATGTATACAAAGAGATGATCGAGTTTCACTGAACGATTTTTGTTTGAAATTACCTTTTCCATAAAAAAAATTATCTACACTTTGTTTAAGCCATTTCAGCGGTCTGACGTTAAAAAACCTGTTGTAAACCATTGAAGATGACCTGTGAGAAATGAAGATCGTAAAATTTTTTTATTCTCAACTTTATCAGTTACGCAAAAGCTCTTTCCAATTTTTAGTGGGATTTTATTGTATCTATTTATTTATTTTCTTATAACAGTGGCACACAGACTAAAGGGAGATCCTATGGCGCTCGACGAGCGGTGTGTGTGCGAAGATGTTGATTGACACAGTTTTTGGATAGTTGCAGGCTGTAATTAGGGGGAAACAGATGTCCTGGGAGTGAATTCCGCAGTGATGCAGTGCGCCAGACAACGTAGTTCTTGTAAAGCGATGTTGTAGGTGTTTGCAGTTGTACGACGAACTGATGCGCTCTTGCCGTCTGTCGTGACTGTTTGACAGGCGCCGCCATGGGCGAGATGAGGCGGGCCAAATCCTGCCGTGAAAGTATCTGTAAAACAGGGACATCTCGGCCACATGTCCGCGGTGTTCCAGATTATCCAGATTCCGGGTCGCCGACGAGATGGACAGCTCTCTTCTGAATGGAATTCAATAGCTTTAGGGTGTGCCTTGGTGCGGCAACCTACATGTGTGAGCAATATTCCAAGCAGGGTCTTATTTGAGCTTTATAGAGGAAGAGCAACTGCTGCGGTGTATAAAGTTTTTTTGCTGCAAAATAGTGCAACAAGCATCTGCGAGGCTGATTTTGCGATAATATTATTAGCTGGCATGACGCCAGGACATATTGCAGATGGCCGAGACACCCAGTAGTCCCATTGCCATAATGATGATCAGGGCCCGCCGTATTGGCCGCTTGGTAAACATGGCTACTTGGGTCTTTGCTGCATTGAACTTGACTAAATTTCTGTCGCCCCAAGTTTGAACTGTTTCCAGGTCTTGAATAATTATTATAATCTGCTCCAGTCAGCGGTGATAAGTCTCAGTCGCGGGTTATGGTCCTTCTGATCTAAATTGGGAGACAAGGGTACTGTCATCCGCAAAACTGTACACAGGATTATTCGAACCGGTCAGCAGGTAAAAGTTGTTGGTGAAAGTATTGCGCCCTGTGACACGACCGCGATTATGGTGAATGTGTCTGAGATGTGTCCATAAACTGCAACGTGCAGAGATCGGTTCTTAAGGAAACTGGCAAGCCAACTGCAGAGAGAAGCTGGCAGTTCGAAGAACGGCAATTTGTTGAGCAATCCGTCATGCCAAGCTCTGTCGAATGCCTTCGTTCTCAATTGCCCTACTCCATATATGAGTGACATAGGCCAATATATCTCCTGTCGATCTCTCTTTGCGAAAGCCGTATTGATGATCGGTGATTATTCTGTTGTTTTCAAGGTACTTGAATAGTTGCTGATTTACCACACGTTCCATGACTTTGGAGATTATTGGAGGCAAGGCAATTGGCCATAATTTGAAGTCGTGGTTTTCTTGCCTTTTTTGGAACAGGTTGCACTCGAGCGACTTTCCAAGGAGATGGGTATTGGGTAAATCCCTTTTCGGCAAGACAGAGAAAAAGTCTGAAAAAAAAACTAGTGTTAGTTGTTGGCGCAGTTCTTTAACACGATGACAGGTATTCTGTCCGGTCCTGATGCTTTTTGCGTATCTAGTTCTTTAAAGTTTTTACGAATATTACGGTGATGAAACTTGACTTCTGCCATGGCTCTGTTGATGTTCGATATGGTGGGGAGAGCCTTGCCTTAGGAGACGTCTAAGGTAGGGTGCGATGAAAACGTTTTGGCGGACATGTTTGCTTTTTCCTTGGCTACCCGCTTGATAATATTTATGACATTCTCAAAGATAGTAAAAAGTTTTGGGTATGATGAGACACAAAAACATTCGTGGGATAATGACACATTTTTCTGGATTAAGATCAGAAATGCTAGTGGCATGCATTTTTTTTCACTGGCTGTAGCTGCCGTGATGCCGCGTTCGTCTGTCAAAGGTGGGAGAGACCTTTTTGTAAAGTTATTACTTACTGCTTTGCTACCGACCAGAAATTCCTGGAGCCACTGGCGCATTGCAAAAGTATATTCTTGATCCTTTGATTGGGTTTGTCCTTAGTTTCGTCGATCTTGCATTCGTTTCTCGCTTCGACAAAATAATTGCGATTTTCAGCGGTCTGACTTTGCTGCCAGTACTTGTAGGCTTGCTGTTTCCTACCTACAGCTCTTTCGCATCTTCTGTCGAACATGTGGGGATTACTTGCGTAATCTCTTCGGGGCAGACAGAGCCAAGGAAAATCTAGGCAGAACTCCCTTAGATCGTCCCAGTTTGCAGGATTATTGTAATGCCAGATTTTGCGAGGCAATGGTGGATCCTTCTGTAGAAGTGGCAATTCACAAACCGTTGTAATAAGTTTGTGGTTGGAAGTACCTAGGCGGACCAACTGTAATTGTGTACTGGTCAGGATTGGTGGTTAGAAAAAGATCCAGGAGGGCGGCGAATTCGCCCCTCTCTAAGGTTCGAGTTGGTTCGTCTACAAGTTGAGTAAGCCCGCAGCTGCGACACAACAAAACCGACAACCTTCGTTGTCGGTTTTGTTGTGATGTTTGAGACAGTTGGTGTTGTGGACATTAACTTATTTAATAATTCTAAAGATGGTTAACATTTACCGAAACCTTTAAATGATACAGCCTAAATAGTCGATTCTTACCGGGCACTGGATGGTGCCGAATTCGATGTATTAGATGAATAATAATATTTTGAAACTTGCTGGTGGTGTTTCCATATTTTTCTCACCTGACGAATTCATGGACTTTTGGGGATTTACAAATTTCTAAATTAAAGAATACATCTATGTAGGTTACGGGTATAAAGATGAAAGCATAAACTTAACTAAGTGTGATATGCGCATGTGATATTTCATTTCCTTGAACACTTCTAAATTTTTGAATATGCCTACTTACAACAACAGGAACAATTGTCTATAACTGTATTTATGGACTACTTGATTAGCACCGATCTTGTTCTATATTTCTAATCTGTGGTGACCCTTGGAATTCTTAAATTATTATAATTTCGCATCCTCAATTTAAATACTCCCAAATACGTCAACGCTAAATCATTTAATTCCAACAAATGAGATTTTCCTCTGGCAAGAATTAAATCGGATTAATTTTCACTGCTCATTTTGAAACGCAGCTGTTGACCTAGCTAATAAAATTAATCATGCAGCCGACTGATTTTCCAACATCAATTAACAATAAAGCGCAAATTGACCTTGAGCTCCAAAAAGACAATTTTGCTTCGATATGCACGCTCGAGACCAGTCAGCCCTTTATTACCGGACATTTCAAGAAGAAAGCGTTCTCGCTCTATGACGGTATTTGATCAGAATGGTATTATTGCTCCCCCTGCGATAGTGAATATTCGGGTAATTTCAGAAATTTTAAGGTAAGGGAAATAATTGTAGGGTTTCGCAACTGCTTTGTGGAATATTCAGTTGTATTTTATTTAGTATCGGTATACTTATCCAGACTAAATTTCTGGAAGGAACCAATAAATAATTGATGAAAATCTATGGAGCCTCTTTTGAAATATTAATATTATAATGTGAGGCATTCTCTTGATACAAGGTCTATACTTTAAATTGTCGATATGACGATGATGTAGAAATAGAATTTCTAAATAACGTTTTGATTAGTATTAAATGTCCTATTGATTTTATTCAAAAATATTTTACAGAATTTAAATGTTAGACAAAATCAAAACATATCTGTTACAAACGTCTTTATTCCTTATATTCCTGATTTATCAGACAAAATGAAACGAAGAGGTGACAAATTCAACATTCGTGCTATTTTCAAAACATAATTAATATAAATAAAACCACAAAATAAAAAGGAAAATACAAAAAATATCAATTGTAACATTCCTATTAATGTAATAAATTTTAGTAGATCATTAAGCAAACGTATAAAGTAAAAATACACAATTTCAAAAATCATATATTTGTCACTGTTCGTTTGATAACAATCACAGAATACTATAGAACAATTTCAAAATCTTTAGTAAAGAACCATCATCAAAAAAAACAAAATTAAAAAAAAAATAACGGTCCAATAATAAGTATATACTCAATGACTAATTATTGCAGTTAAATTTTATCTAGCATTTTACCATTATTTTACTTTCTCCATCAAGTTAAGAATGGGGTCTTTAAATATGAATTAATTTCAAAATAAGGCACATATTAACTTTTTTTTTTATGGCAGTGGCACACACACTAAAGGTAGATCCTATGGCGCTCGACGAGCGGTGTGTGTGCGAAGATGTTGATTGACACGGTTCTTGAATATTTGTAGGTTGTAATTAGTGGGAAACAGATGTCCTGGAAGTGAGTTCCACAGTGATGCAGTGCGCCAGACAAAGGAGTTCTGGTAAAGCGATGTTCTAGGTGTTTCTAGTTGTACGACGAACTGGTGCGCTCCTGCCGTCTGTCGGGACTGCCTGACAGGAGTTGCCAGGGGCGGGATTATGTGGGCCAAATCCTGGGAACATCTGCCGTGAAAGTATCTGTAAAACAGAGACATCTCGGCCACATGTCTGCGATGTTCCGGACTATCCAGATTCCGGGTCAACTCCGGATCGCCGACGAGACGCACAGCCCTCTTCTGAATGGAATCCAGCAGCTTTAGGGTATGCTTTGGTGCGGCACCCCAGGTATGCGAGCAATATTCCAAGCACGGTCTTATTTGCGCTTTGTACAGCAAGAGCAACTGCTGCGGTGTATAGAGTTTTTTGTTGCGAAATAGCGCACCAAGCTTCTGGGAGGCTGATTTTGCGATGTTAGCAACATGGTCATGCCATGACATATTGCTGTTGACCGAGACACCCAGCAACCCGATTGACGAGGATGAAGGAATGGTCGATCCTGCCATAATGATGTCAGGGCCCGCTGTATTGACCCTCTTAGTAAACGTTGCTGCTTGGGTCTTTGCTGCATTGAACTGGACCAAATTTCGGTCGCCCCAAGTTTGAACTTTCTCCAGATCTTGATTAATTGCTGTAATCTGCTCCTGTCTGCGGTGATGAGTCTCAGTCGCTGGTAAGGGCTTTTCTGATCTAAAGTGGGAGACAAGGGTACTGTCATCTGCAAAACTGTAAAGAGGATTATTCGTTTTGATCAGCAGGTCATTAATATAGATGAGGAACAGAGTTGGTGAAAGTATTGCGCCCTGAGGCACGCCCGGGTTGATGGTGAATGTGTCCGAGATGTGTCCATCGACTGCAACATGTAGGGATCGGTTCTTAAAGAAACTGGCCAGCCAGCTGCAGAGAGAGGCGGGCAGTCCCAAGGACGGCAGTTTGTTGAGCAGTCCGTCATGCCAAACTCTGTCGAATGCCCTTGAAATATCCAACGCAATCGCTCGAGACTCTCCGTAGTTTTCAATTGCCCTACTCCATATATGAGTGACATAGGCCAATATATCTCCTGTCGATCTCTCTTTGCGAAAGCCGTATTGATTATCGCTGATTATTCTGTTGCTCTCGAGGTACTTGAGTAGTTGCTGGTTGACTACACGTTCCATGACTTTGGAGATTATTGGAAGCAAGGCAATCGGGCGATAGTTTGAGGGCGTGGTTTTCTTGCCTTTTTTTGGAACAGGTTGCACTCGAGCGACTTTCCAAGAGGATGGGTAAATCCCTTTTCTGAAAGAAAGAGAAAATAGCCTGGAAAAAACAGATGTTAGTTCGTTGGCGCAGTTCTTTAGCACGATGGCAGGTATTCCGTCCGGTCCTGATGCCTTTTGCGTATCTAGTTCTTTAAGGATTTTGCGAATATCACGATGAGAAAACTTGACTTCTGCCATGGTGGTGTTGATGTTCGGTATAGTGGGGAGAGTCTTGCTTTGGGGCACGTCTAAGGTAGAGTGCGATGAAAACATTTTGGCGAGCATGTTTGCTTTTTCCTTGGCTGTAGTAGCCGTGATGCCACGTTCGTCCGTCAAAGGTGGGAGAGACGTTTTTGTAAAGTTGTTACTTACTGCCTTTGCTACCGACCAGAAATTCCTGGAGCCACTGGGGCATTGCAAAAGTTTATTCCTGATCCTTTGATTGTGTTTGTCCTTAGTTTCGTCGATCACACGCTTGCACTCGTTTCTCGCTTCGATAAAATAATTGCGATTTTCAGCGGTCTGATTTTGCTGCCAGTACTTATAGGCTTGCTGTTTCCTTCCTACAGCTCTTTCGCACCTTTTGTCGAACCAGGGCTTTCCTTTTGATGGTAACTTGATGGAATTTGGGATGTATGCTTCCATTCCTGAGGAGATTACTTGCATGATCTCTTCGTAGCAGTCTGACGGGTCGTCAGTGGCAAAGCAGATGTCGAGCCAAGGAAAATCTAGGTAAAACTGCCTCAGATCGTCCCAGTTTGCAGAATTGTAATGCCAGATTTTGCGAGGCAATGGTGGATCCTTCTGTATGAGTGGCAATTCACAAACCGTAGTAATAAGTTTGTGGTCGCAGGTACCTAATGGCGGACCAACTGTAACATTGTACTGGTCAGGATTGGTGGTAAGAAAAAGATCCAGGAGGGCGGCGAATTCGCCCCTCTCTGAGATTCGAGTTGGTTCGTCTACAAGTTGAGTAAGCCCGCAGCTGATGGCAAATGCTTCAGCCTCTCTACCTTCGTTGTCGGTCTTGTTGTGATGTTTGAGCCAGTTGGTGTTGTGGGCATTGAAGTCTCCCAGAACGATTATTTCTGAACTGGGATGATCAACCTGTATTGAGTCAAAGGTGGTAGCTAGTGTTGAGAAAAAGCTTTGGTAGGCTCTATCGCTCGGAGGGCGATAGAGACAACATATAAACTTGGTTAATCCCTTGGCGGTGAACTTGAGCCACATGACGTCAAGGTTGTTCGGTTCGAGTGTTTCCTCGCGGTGACATGAAAGGTCGCTTCGGACAAAAAGGCTTGCGGATAGATTGAAAATATCACTTTCGTTCCTGCGCATATTTCACTTTTGGCATGACCCTCCGTTCGCTTTGCTCGCTATGGGAGCTCAAGAAAAGCAAACTAACCGAGTGCTAGCCAAAACTAACCCAAGACCCAAAATCAAGAAAAAAACTGTTTAGAAAAAAAAAATAAAAAAGGCAACAGGATTTGAACCCGGGTCGCCGAATCAAAACCTAACCATCTAGACCCCTCAACCACGAGGACTCTTGCGACAAACTGATTGGATCTCGAAGACATGGCGGGAAATCGTATCAAGCTCAATGCTCCATGTCCACAATGAAAACACAGCGACAAGAGTGAGACGCATGAAAACCTTCCACAGCCTTACTTTATAATAATTGTCACTGCCTAGTGTTAGTATATTATATTCATGTACCATCATAAAATGCCACATTATTTCAGGTTTACTAGATTTTCTTTAATATGACATTTATTAAAATAGGTTCTATTTCAGGCCTGATATTTCCAAATCATGTCGGCTGTCCATGTGCCATTATAAAATGCCATATTATGTCGGTTTTCCTAGATTTTTTTAATATAGCATTCACTAAAATTGGTTTTATTTTGGGCCTGATATTACAAAATCATATCGATTAACTTGTCTTTATTTGACGTTTTTTAGACCGCATATTGGTACCGGATAATATAAGTACGGTATAAAGAGAGAGCGTGCCTACCAAGGTATTGGTACAATGTCGTGGAATAAGAGGAAACTACAATCCATATAACATGAGTGGCTTGAGAGTTGTTTAACGTCATGTTCGTAGAAGTAAGTAGTTGATCGACGTTAGTAATTTCCTTAGCG
The DNA here is from genome assembly GCA_016904865.1 of Pissodes strobi. NCBI lineage: Eukaryota > Metazoa > Arthropoda > Insecta > Coleoptera > Curculionidae > Pissodes > Pissodes strobi. Next base: position 139,278 of record MU182420.1, on the reverse strand, counting down.
GTCTTTCGCGACCTTGGGTGATCGTTTTGAAAACTGACGGGCAAGGTTTATATCGAAAGGACGTATGGTATGTGTCTTGTAGGACTTGTCTGGTTTTAATTTTGAAGAAGAAATATCCTGTAAGGTTGAAACAATCTAACGAAGGCACTCTTCAATAGTCAGCCATATTGGTAGGCAGTGTTGGTGCCTTGTAGATCTTTTTTTTAAATACCTGTGGGGGGCTCCTCTACTAGACCCACTTTCGAGTTTCAGTACCTTTGTTATTGCCTTTGGTGTTTGCTGACGGGCAAGCTTAATATAGAAAGGACGTATGGTATGTGTCTTGTAGGGATTGTCTGGTTTTAATTTTGAAGAAGAAATATCCTGTAAGGTTGAAATAATCTAACGAAGGCACTCTTTAAAAGTCAGCCATATTGGTAGGAGTATCGGTGTCTTGTAGAAAGTTCTTTTTAAATAGCAGTGGGGGGCTCCTCTACTAGACCAACTTTCGAGTTTCAGTACCTTTGTTATTGCCTTTGGTGTGTTGGTTGTTTGCTGCCTAGGCTCAAACAACTTTGATTTTTCATTGTTTGTGAGGTATATTGCCGTTGCTGTTTTTTCTTAAATTTTTTTAACAAAGTCCCGTCCTTATCTTGAGGCAGATTAGCCAGCGCTATAAGCGAACAAAAACCCTTATATCTTTTGCGTTTTATTGTATCTGCCTATATATTTCTCTCACTTGGGATTGTTAGCAAAAATGATGAATATGTTGATATTTCACAGGTTTTTTGTACACGAAGAGTCCTCCTTACCTACGAAAGCCATACTTTTCATCCATAGTGTAGCCGTAGAGGTAGAAAAATCCTTTTTCTAGTCGGAGTCCTTAGTGCTTGATTGCGGGCGTTTTTTCTGGAGTTTCCTGGAGAGCTGCCCGTGATTCTCGATTGATCAATGCTGATCAAACCATGAAGACATCTATATTTTTATTTTAATTATTAGATAACTATCCACGCTTATTAACGCCGTTATAGTCAACGTTTCGACATTTTATATTAATTGATTAGCACACACAATTTCGTATTAAGTATGATACTGTTCTCTGAAAAAAGGCAAGCTTAAGGCTTTTTTGCGGTTGTTTGTCTTGTGATTCTTTAACACAGATTATTGCCCCTTTAATTCAAGGCAAATCTAAAGATTTTTATCATACCTGACTAGTTGAATAAGGAGCTTGGATAGTTTGGGTTATATTCTTTTCGACTTCACGAGTGTATTTAACGTATTGTATCTAGACTATATTTAGTTAGTATTGCGTTCTAGGGGACTCGGAAGTGTGAATATAATATGTTCATGATGGGACGATTTTTAGAACTGACAATCTCGTGCATATGTACATTTGCTTTATTGTACCTGTAAAAAAGGTAATTATTAATAGTTTTATGGCGTGCATTTTACCTGCTTTTCTAATCGCTGTTCGTTGTATTTAATCAATCTATTTTTTCGGTAAAGTGTAACAGATACTTTGCGTAGTATTTGGCTTGCGTTTTCATTTAACTATTACCGAGTAATTTTTTTTCTGACTTCTAGTTTCAGTTATAAATAAACTATTTTAATAATTATTCTACTTCGGGTATCGTTGCAAGGGAAGTAATTTCCTGTCCACCTCTTTATGTGTTTCATTCATTATCTTTCAGTACTACTGTCCCAAAAGCGAAGTAAGCAGTAACTATAATTGATTTGAATTAACTAGACTTAATAAATGAATCGTTTCCATTTATTTTGGTTTTCGATTGATTTGGCTTCTGGCTTTATTTTTTTATATTTTTTATTAGTAAACTTTTGACGTCTACGGCTGATGATATTGTAATCTACTAAAATGCATAAGCTACTAAAGAAATATCACCCTGTCGTAAGTTTGAACTTGAACTTGGAGATTGTTATATAAACATTAAAAGCAAATTATAAACAACGCGAGCAATCAACGGGAGCGACTTTCAACCTTAAGCATGCCATGATCATCACTTTTTTAATATAAATACGCTAACGAACTTTCAGTCCGGCAGACTTCTCTCTCTCTCACCTCCAGCTCCCAGGTTAGTCATTTGACGACTGCCTACGGGTTCTATCCGCTCTTAAAGTTAGCTATACAGCTGCTTTAGGTTCTACTCCATTATTCCTTACCGAACTTGGCACCGGTTAGTCACTTGACGACTGCTAGGACCAGGGGTTTCATAACCACCATAGTAAAGTCAAAATAAGAAGTTTGTCAGAGTTCTGAGAAAGACAAGTGTCTAAATAGTCAGTTAAAAAGTTTAGTGAAATATTTTAGTGCACTTATACAAAACCCAACTTTTAAGAAAAACTATAAAATATAAGACAGTAAACAAAGACCTATAAACAGTATCTCAAATCGAGAAAAAAATGCCCACCGTAGTAATCGGGTATAATAGAATCTCATTTTTCTAACCAATAATCATTGTTAAAGTTTTATCGTTAATACTTTGTTATTGTTATAAACTAAACGTGCTTACTTTATCATCTCTTCTTACCCCACGTAACTCGGTCCCGGCCTACCTCAGTTACCCCCCGGCACGCTAAACAAGGCGTGTCCTCACGAATAGAATATACTGTGGTAGATTAAAGGAAGCGTTGAGACCCCGTCATTGTACTAATCGCGACGCGGCTCTTCTCTGAAAAGTTATTCTTTTAAAAAACGCGCTACCCCCTAAACTATTCGTGACAATATTCTTTTTATTTTTTTCGAAGCCTGAGCCAAAACGTAGGTATTTTCTGACTTGTGCCGTCTACAAGTTGGTGGCGCCATTACATATTTTTGGGTTTTTAAACTTCGTTCAGGTAATTTAATTTTGTGCAATATAAAAGGCATAATGAAATCGTATCCATCTTTCTGGCTAGTGATCAGATTAACCGGGATTTTATATAGGCTCGCTGTGCTCATAGAAGGCTTTTGGGAAACGGATGTAAAGAGCATATAATTTTTTCTGAAGCGCGTACTTGGTGATGTTTGCTGAAACACGTTGTTAGTTCAAATCGAGACGTGTTTAAATATTAAATCTTTGACCTTTTTTTCTAATGACGCCAAAGACTATGATTCTTGAACTCCATCCCACTTCCTAATAGACGAGTCTCCAGCCAGTTATTTTTTGGAATTTAAAACTTCACGTCTATCGTGATATCAACGACTTCAACAGCTAGAACAGAAGTTTTGGAACCGCTGGGACCAGGACATGCGTTGCTGAGGGCGGGATGAGGCGGGCCAAATCCTGAGAACCTCTGCTGTGAAAATATCTGTTAAATAGGGATATCTCGGCTACATATCTGCGGTGTTTCAGACTATACAGGACCCGGGTCAACTCCGGGTCGCCGAAGATACAAGAGAGATGTTCTTGTGAATGGAATCCAGCAGCTTTAAAGTGTGCTTCGATGTGGCACCCCAGATGCAGAAGCACTGATCTGAGCACGGTTTTATTTGCGCTTTGTAGAGCAAGAACAGCTGCTGCGGTGTATACAGTTTTTTGTTGCGAAATAGCGCACCAAGATCCTGCGTCGCTTTTGCAATGGTCATGCCAAGACACCCAGTAGTTCGATTTATCAGGATGGAGGAATGGTCGATCACGCCATCATGATGTCAGGGCCCGTCGTATCGGCTTCCTAGGTAAACGTGGCCGTTTGGATTTTTGCTGCATTGCACTGGACCAAATTTATATCGTCACAAGCTAGAACCCTCTCCAGATCTGGTTTAATTGCTGTAATCTGCTCCTGTCTGCGTAGGTTTTTCCGATCTAAAGTGGGGGACAGGGGTACTGTCATCTGCAAAACTGTAAACAGGATTATTGGTTTCGGTCAGCAAGTCATTAATATAGATGAGGAACAGAGTTGGTGAAAGTATTGCACCCTGAGGCACTCCCGCGTTAATGGTGAATGTGTCTCTGATGTGTCCATCAACTGAAACGTGCAGAGATCGGTTCTTAAGGAAACTGGCAAGCCAGCTGCAGAGAGAGGCTGGCAGGCCGAAGGATTGCAGTTTACTGAGCAGTTCGTCATGCCAAAGTCAGTTGGGCGATAGTTTGAGGGCGTGATTTGCCTGCCTTTTTTTGGAACAGGTTGCACTCGAGCGACTTCCCAGAAGATAGGTAAATACCTTTTCGGTAAGAGAGAGAATAAAGTCTGGAAAAAATTGATGTTAGTTCGCTGGCGCAATTCTTTAACACAATGGCAGGCAATTTCGTCCAGTCCAGATGCCTTTTACGTATCTAGTTCTTTAAAGATTTTACCATATGTGGTGGGAAAAACGGAAAAATTATATCTACTGTAATTTCCAATGGCTAATAAGGGTTATACGTTAGAAGATTGAACTTAAATTGACATCTCGCTCTTATACTTTCTTACACGTTTCGAATATAACATGACAAAATTAAAAAATATTAATTAACTGCATTCCATTCTAAAAATTAAGCTTCTGGGAAGGTAGAGATTTGAGCTCTTTTAGCTACGCCACTGCTATTTAGAATACTTGGTTTCAAGCCGAATCCAGAAGCTCTCCCATGGGGATCCATTTAAAGAACTATAATTTCCATCTTTACTTCAATTTCCTTTCATACAGGTCTATTACCCGCTGGTTGAATTGTGGCGGCTGAAGTTAATGCGAGCACCGGGGGATGCCAAACGAACCGCTAACGAAGATATTACACAAACCCAAACTAATGAAATTGACCCATGAATTGGAATGGGCTCTTTGAGACTACGTGAACAATTTTTTAAGATGTAACCTTTTTTTTATTCTAATAAAACCGAATTTTAGAAAATGTGTGGTTATCATTCCTAGAACGCAAATTCGAGAAGTCTAATACAATTAATGTAGATACTTGACCCAGTTGAAATAATGAAAATAGGAAAAGAGAATCAAAATTAAACTTTTTAAGTTGATACTACCTAAATAACGTAATGAAACAAAGCAACTCACAAAATCTCCCTAAAGGATTTGCTGCCGCTATTTATGTATGCTCTTCTACCGCTGCTAATCTATGGGCTGACCTGTTTTAGATTAACACAAAGGAAGAAGAAACCGGAGCGTGGTTAATTACGCTCTATTAACTCAACCGTTCTGGCTTATTTCACATATTTCAGTAATTCGCCGTATGACGGTTGAGGCTCACTTTATCTATGTTGCCGGCTTTTGCGAAGGGAAAACCGTACTCTTGGACTGCATTATTAATTATTGTATGTGGACCCTTTTGAGAGGTTATTTATATGAAGAGCAAAACAAAAAAAAATAATATGTTGCACCAATGTGAAATAAAACGTATCGTATTTCCGGCATTTTCGATTCATTGAATTCGTTCACTGCACGCCCTGTTATCTTGTTGGTTTAGAGAGATATGAAAAAATAAAGAGAAGAGGTATAGGGTTTTTAGTAAATTAACGAAAAACTTAAATATGAAGTAATCGATCGTCGTATTGCTGAGATGGACTTAAAACAGCAACTTTTTAAATGGAATGGGTTACGCATTTTAAAATGTTTTAAATTGATATAAGTCATAGGTTATAACTCACTTTTTTCAAAATATTGGCATGTGAAAACTTGAATATCTGTACAACCGAAATGGCTCTGCAGATGGACAGATTACATACTTAACCCTAGGAGGACCAAGCTGCTTTTGTTAAACAGTTGGACCAAGGGGGGCTAATAAATGTCTACACAGCAATCTATTTTATCAAAACTACATATATATTTATAAATCAAATAAAAATGCAATCCCACATTAAGGAATACATCAAATAAAAATATTTAGTTTACATACGAGTGTATTTATTCAGATTCTTCGTCTTCAGTTCCTCCATCAGATCCTTCGCATCTTCATTCACAAAATAAAAGTTTTGCACGAGAATGCTGCCCGTCTCATTAGACGTGAATATCACAAAAAAATAAACCTTCTGATAATTCTCCTTTTAGCTCGCAGACGACAAACTTGTACAATGTACGCTAATTTTACGTTAGGTTCTATTGGTTGCTGGTTGGACCAAGAGAGGGTACTTTATGTCCACACTTACTTTCTTGACTAAAATGGCACATAGTTAAAAAGAAATGTCACAAAATAAATTATGAGGACTAATAAAGGAATACATAACTAGGATGTCTAGTTTTTTCAGATTTTTAGAGAAAAAAATAAACCAAATACAAGGCCAAAGGTTAACTTGTGGACACTTTTTAACCCCCCTTGGGCCTCCTAGGGTTAAGAGCCGAGTGGTTCACAAAGCGAAGAAATAACGAGGGGCTCGGCCCCTCCAACGAGAAACACTACATCTGACTAGGGAATTTAAGTATCTGAGGACCATTCTGGACTCTAGACTTACTTGAAACAGCCAATTGGGAAAAATCATCCGCAAGTCTGAGATTACTCTTGCAGTAACAAGTATAATGGGGCTTATCACCTAAGATGGTGCTCTGGATATATACAAGAGTAGTGATTCCCTCAATAATATATGCAGCTATAGTCTAGTCGCCAAAAACACTGCAGAGAACTGCCAGAATATAACTAGAAAGCCTTTAGCGACTGGCCTGCTTAAGTATAACAGGGGCAATGAAATCAATTCTTTCCACAGCGATATACTGAATTCTCGACCTTCCGCCTCTCCACCCTGTACATACAGGTCAAAAAGTTATTGAAAAAATTGTGTGCATCTGAGATGAAGCTGAGATCAGACCACACGAAACCAAAATTAGTTTACGACATGCCCTTGGAGATAATTATTCAAGATCGAACTATATGGATAAACAATAAACAAGACTTCTCCTCTGGAGCAATGGTGTGGTTCACCGATGGCTCCAAAACTGAGGAAGGCATAATGACGGGAATACATGGGATAGTACCAAAAATACTTGTTTTTTCCTCTGGGTAAATACTCAACTACATTCCCAACAAAAACCTATGCCATTCTACAATACAATGTGCTTTGGAATATTACAGAAGGGCCCTTTATAACAGACAGTTAAGCCGTTCTTAAAGCTTTCATGAGCCAGAGGTCACTTCAAAACTGATCTGGAAATGCCAGGATGAGTTAGAGGAGCTTGCAACACAGGCATCGGCAGCACCATATATTGGCCCTAAACTACCTCTCGGTTTATCACAATGCACAGTACGAGAAGCTGCAAAGCAATGGACCAATAGTAACTACATAGTCCACTGGAATAGGAAGCAGGGACTCAACCACATCAAGACTTCTATAGAGATTATTGGTCCAAAATTCTCAAAACAACTGCTGTAACCTGAGCAGGAATCAACTAAGAACAACAACGGGAGTCCGAACATGACATCTGGCTGAATAAAATGAAGCTGTGCATTGGAGACCTCAGCTGCAAGCTCTGTGGCAAGGATAGGGAAACTGTGCAATATATAAACAGCCAATGTGAATCTCTAGATTGTCCGAGATACTTTATATTGAGAAATGTAAAATTAGAACTCAATTATATAATGACACAATCGGCAGTATACGTTAATACATGGAACTAGGATAAGCGAGTGGACACAGAAAAGCGAAGGCTACGCACAATAGCCTTGCTATGATGACCGCAGTGCTAAGGGAAAGGTGGGGTCTAGAAAAAAATATAGCTACTTTTTAGTAACAGCTGCCCATTATCAATTAAGGCCAAGCCCAGGGGCCCAAACTCGAAAAAGATTTAAACATTTACACTTTAGGTTTAGGCCGACCATCATGCTTTAGCTCTTAATGTTGTGCGTGAAAACCTTCTAAATGAGGTAGCAATATAAAATAAGTAAGATGTTACCTACCCTTAAGGATGCGACCAGCGCAACAGGTGCTCCGACTGCTCGTCAGCGTGGAAGTGGATCAATTATTTACTTTAGACCAGGGCGCCACCAGTTTCGAAATAAATAAATCAGCAGACCCAAACTAGAAGAACCTCGGTCTTAAGAATCCTTAAGGGTGACTCAAAATTAAATGACTATTAACTACGCTTGTTTAGTTGAGGTATTCCAGAGCAAATAAAAAACGGCAAGTTCGTGCAGGTTTAAGTTTATTGGGCGCCCGTTAACGTGTTGTCATATTTATTTCAATAAACAGAGTGATATAAATATAAAAAATGTAAAAGGGTCTAAAGTGAAAACAAATAATAATAAGTTAATATATGCTGACAAATATAGAACTAGATCAGTTGTGCATACATACAGACTGTAATTCTAATTAAATTGAATTATAAGGAAGTGAAATAGATAAAAGAATGATCGAACAGTTGTTCGGCACGTTCGGCTATATCGGAAGTAACAATATAGTATACCAAATGATTACGAAACATCAAAATCAATTTCAACAACTTAATAATAACCACAATATGCATAAGGTATCTATCGTCTCATCATATTAGTAAGCAAAAGCCATTAGGATAATATTTATTAGTACTGAACTTTGTACGCGTCTACCATGGTATACGTGTCGTATGTAAAATTAATATAACCAGGTAGTCAATTAGTCAGAACGACAATACTTATCATTTACCCCAATATAAATCAAATTGTAAGATTATGAAAATAAAACATAAAAAACTATGAGCAATAATTGAACCACACTAGTAAATAAAAAAATAATAAACCAGAGGTATACTTATTTAATTTAGTCCGTTAAGCTATGCATAAAGAGTTCCAAAAATATTTATATCAATACCACGCAGGAAGAATTAAAATAAATCACGCAATCTTACACCACGCTGAAAATACTAATAACATGTCAATTACATTATGTAGAAAGGTCACAAGTGTTTTGTATACCTAGTAACACATCCAATCGAATTTAACCTAAACTTATCTTATCTGGTCTCCGCCGATATCACCTCCGGCCTTCTGCACGTAAGCTGCTGCTAAACGCCTTAGGACCCTTAAACTCTCAGTGGTAGTGCTTCCACCTTCAATGCTGCCGTCAGCACCAAAAATACACAATCAACCGGACTAACGGATAGCTACTCCGTTAGCTACTTAATCTCGCTCCAATTAACCCCAAAAGAGAACAAGCTCTAAGTAAACACTCTGCTTACTTAGAGCACTTTGCAAATTTTTAGAACACTCTCTACACAAAGAGTATTTAAAAACATTAATAAAACCCCCATAGAAGTTTAGCCATCCTTGACAAAATGACGAAGGCCATATAACCAATATCATATCACCCTACCTATAGGGTTGACATAATAAAAAGCCCTAAAAAACTAAACAATCTATCTGCTGTTTTATCTTAATTTGCTCTTTTAAAAAATTCAAACACTAGGCAAGATCAATGCTTGTGCATAATATTAAATCATTCACTAAGATGATGCAGTTCTTGTAATAAAAATTCTAAGTAGAAAAGAAATTTATTAAAAATCATATACAACCTATATCCTATTATACATACAATAAGAGTTCCCATGAAGATAAAGGCATCAGCTATGAGTGATCGACTGCACTATGATACCGAGGACGGTATCATGAATTACTATTCAATGCGCTTTATTTCCCCTGAATATTACTTCTTGTAAAAGTAATGAATATAATAAAGTTATGCTATGCCTGTTCCAAGTCCAAGTTATTTATGTTCAATGATATTGCATAATATAATAAGAATAACACTTTCTATTTAGCAGTATTCTGCCGTACATTCAATTCCCTCTGAGAACTATAATTTAGTGATTTACACCATGGGAAAAGAAATCCCCTTGTACAGAAAATAAATGAGTATGTACAAAATGTAAAATATATGTTTTTTTTACCTAGCTACGAAGGGTTTTTAGTGGTGATGACGAATGGGAGCAAGGCTCTCTCCTACAGGCATCTCTTGAGGAGGGAAATGGCGTATTTTGTTCCGGAACCTTCCGCGCGTGGCCAGTTACCAAAAAAAATCTTGACTACAGACAAAATCCTACCAATCCACTGTCAATTAAACGGGTAGCCCGAAATAATATTATCCCAGAAAAGAGCGTAATTATTAGTTAGTTAGAAGTATGCACTGCTATAACTTTTAATATATCCTCTTTGAAAGGTTTATCAGGAAAGAGAATGAGGTCAAATCAAAATCGTTCACCTCGAACGCCAAGATTCAATGTTTAAGGGCCGGAAAAAATTCGACCAATAGGCCAGCTTTACACTGTCCTGCGACACCACTTAAAATATAACAAGATAGTTGCCTCCAAATTTAATAATATCTTCAATACACAATAAAACGTACTTAACGCTGTATGATATCATCTACTGCTGGCAGGACAAAGAAAACCGACGATAAAACCATTATCCGCAATGACCAAACATACAGAAACCTAGCTACGAAACAATCGGGCCAAAATTAGGGAACACAACGCAACCACCAAATCATCTTGCCTACGTACATCAAGCGAAAGCTCAGTTAATTCGTTTAACATCAAACTTATGGTAGGATATCAATAAATTATGTTGTTTCTTTTTGGCTTGGTCCGCAAACACATCAAAATCGCACTAGGATTGCTAGAGAAACATGTACAGGGTTGCCCGTTTAAGAGGGGCCTATACCTTATCTCGAAAACTATGGGGGTTGGAAAAAAAAATTAAATACAAAAGTTGTTCCTAGTAAAATGATCTTTATTTTTTTTGTATTGTTTTAATCGTCACTTTTTTATATACGGGATGGTCAAAGAAAATTACACTTTTTTAAATGAAACACCCTATATTTTATTACACTTCTGGATGTTACTTAAAATTCTAAGTATATTTGATGTATGATGTTATACCTCTAGAGTTAGTAGTTTCACAGATATAAACAGTTGAAAATCGGTACTTTGACTACTTTTCACCTTAGTAGCAAGAAGATCATTAGAGATATAGTAAAATTAATTTCACATTCCTATCTTAACTTTTCAAGAGCTATTTGACGGTACTAATTGGCAGGTGGTACCATAGGTACCAAATCTGGTACCTCTGTAGGTACCATCAGTTAGCACCATCAGATAGCTCTTGAAAAGTTAAGATAGGAATGTGGAATTCATTTTACTCCATCTTTAATGGTCTTCCTGCTACCAATGTGAAAAATAGCCAAAGTACCGATTTTCAACTATTTATAGCTGTGAAACTACTAACTCTAGAGGTATAACATCATACAACAAATATGCTTAGAATTTTAAGTAGAATCGAAAAATGTAATAAAATATAGGGTGTTTCATTTAAAAAAGTATAACTTTCTTTGACCATCCTGTATATAAAAAAGTGACAATTGAAACAATACAAAAAAATAAAGATCATTTTATTAGGAATAACTTTTGTATTTAAATTTTTTTTCCAACCCTCATAGTTTTTGAGATAAGTGATAGGTCCCTCTTAAACGGGCCACCCTGTACACTTGGCAACATTCCAAAGGTACCCTTCAATAGGCAACCAACAATAATTATTGTCAAAGTCAACTGTCTCATCTCATCTGAAAGCTAACATATCAAAAATTGACTGAATTTTTAAGTTTTTCTATGAAATATTGAAACAAATCCAGGAAAATAACTGACAAACTCCGAAACCAATATTTCTGACATCCATGAGACTGTTTTAATGTATATTATCATCGAGAAGGTGATTATTCGGGAAGTAAGAGAATTATTGAATGTTTTGAAATGTACTGCTATAAATGCCTATAACTTTGAAGGTTTTTCTCGAACGATGGTCAGAATACAGTATGATTTATTGATTGATTATGTACTAAGCCAGTGAAAATGTTCATAAAGCCCGATTGATCCCATCAAACAGCCCGAGAAACTAAAGTTACGTATACGACTACAGAACTCTCAATTTTCCCTGGAACAGCTCGATAAAAGGCTAGGATCATACGACAACCATGCAGGTATCTAAACGAATAAGTAGTATTATATTTAGCTTGACGGACTAGCATAATAGTTGTAGGATTAAAGGTGAGATAACTAACTTTATTTAACCTCTATCTGTTACATGTTTTCATACTAAATTGACATGTAACATTAATGTTAATCGCTACTTTTTTAAGCCCAAGTGTAGTAAAATAAAATAATTAAATAAATAAATAGTGGCAATTACAAAGGTGGTGAAATTATTTTGGGCTTAGGCACTCGGATTTGGCCATTTTGCATAATAGTTTAAAGAGTTGCAAAGTTGCGCAATCTAGTGCTTAACAGAACGCGAAAATTAAGAGGTCCCATATACTTTCGAGGATATTTTAGAATTAAGATCGTGTTTAATTTTTTTAGAAAATAAATGGCACTTTATTAAAGTGATTTTCCAAGCTTTTTAAAATGCCGTACTTAATTGTTTTTTAAAACCTACGTATCGTTTTTTTTGTACTAACGTCATGTTGAATTTTTAAATACACCGCTGGCCTCTTTTGATGTTTTTTTAGGCAAATTTTTCCTTAAAGGGACTCATATTCTTAAAATTGAGCATCATTGTTTTGATAACGATGATTTTATGGACTTCTTAATACGGTCCTGTTAACGACAATTTATTATAAACATTAAAAACGAAATTTTATTTATGAACAAATAATACCTTTAATTAATTTCTTGTTTAATACAATAAAAACTAAAATATTAATAAGCTAAAATACTAGAGGGAAAAAATGTAGAACCAAAAAAATGATTACAAGCATCCACTAAAATGTATAAATTTTCAAGTAAATTGCCACCAAGATTTTTTTGTTGATTTAACACCAGCCGATTTTTCTTACTGGGTACTTTAAAATATAACGCTTGTAAACCATTTAGATGATTTAGGGTAAACAGTTGACATGGAAGAGTAACTCAAAGGGCAATCGAATGTAAGCGGCAACTTATTTGAATATTTATAATGTTTTGTGGATACTACTAATATTTTTTTAGTTCTAAATGTATGTTAATGTTATGTATGTTAATTTGTCTATATTTTATTTTTATTGGAGTTAAAGAAATAAATACAATTTATTCAACGTCGGATTTAAAAACATATTGCTTAAAAAAAGTACCTTAATAAAGTGTCATTTATTTTTCAAAAACTTAAGAAGTAAAGCTATAAATAAATAAAACTTGGATTCGAAAAAATCGATTTGGTTTCGAATATGTGACATATTCTATATCCTTGAATTGCTTTAATGGTTAAAATGATAATTATAGACGCATAGTCCTTTGATTTTTTTTTAAATCTTGGTGCTGGAACAAATTGACAGATCCATAAAATAATCAAATGCAATTATTGCACATTAGCCGCAAATAATGCAGTAACACGTAATTTCATTGCAGCTCGACGCAAAATTGCGCAGAATTTATGGCAATTGCGTTCCTCTATCACGAATAATTCACAGATTTCAATAAACTAGTTGCCATTTAGTAGAGCATATCCATTGTAGAACCAACACATGAATATTCATTAGCGAGATCAGTACGGCGCCGGATAATAATTTGGTTTTAAGGGTGTTTAAACAATCCTGTAAATTGACAAGTTTATCACATTCCGAAAGTAACTCAATTTAATTTTATTGATTGAGAGAATAGGGGCATATCCCATGATAAAGTGGCAAAAATTTGTGTTTTTGTAAAAATGATAAAAATATTTAATTTGAAAAAATAGTTTTTTGTGCTTTCGAGACTAAAGTGGGCATTTTACTCCCTCCAAAGAGGAACTAAAGTGCCATCAACATTTAAGGGATTAAAAATGTACGTTTGCTCAATAGGGATTAAAAATTTATTCTTATTCTTAACTGTCGATCTATCATTTTGATAACGTCATATTATTACTTTAGTAGCTGGGTTTTGGTAATGTTTTATTGATTGTATCCTTTACTTTCATCCGTAGATACATATCTATATATGACTTTCAAAATCGAAATGGGAGAGCTTGCTGAATATTATTCTGCACATCTTACTGAAAAGTATATTTAATAGAAATTACAAAAAATAGCGTATATACCACAGTACTAATGCGATTTTAACCTGTGAGAGGTTGTTACCCTAGGGCGGTATTAAATATATCACTTTATTATAGTATTGGCTTGGAACCTATTCCAAATACCATTAAATAATTCATTTTCACCATTGTTGGGTGAGCTCAGAGAGTGTAAAATGTGGGTGGGAGTGCGTTGTGTTTGAAATAAAAGAAAAATACTAGTTGTAGCACTTTTAGTTCTAAATGTTTTCAACCTAGTATATTAATCTGCTAATATTTTAGTTTTTATTGGTGTTAAGATGAAATTAATTTATATATCCGATAAATATTTTTAGTTAAATTTATATAATTTACTTATTAAATTTAATGTTTATAATAAATTATAATTAATCGTATTTAAGTCGTCTAACGTACAAGCCCAAACATACTACCTTCACTAAGGACTAAACGCGTTTTCTGTATCATGCCAGTTATTCTGGAAATGATTTTAACGATATAGCAGACTTGACGAACTTTGATTCTATGTATAACTTGATACTGACACCGACTTATGTGATGTTATTGTTTTTAATTATATGCCTAAGGTTATTAAGCTTTCGATTGAATGTATTCTGAAGTGGGTGGTTACACTAGAAAGTCAGCGCAAAACAGGGCTGCCAGACGTGGACTGAGCTCTTTAGCGCACTCCATTAGTTTTCTTATTTAAAAGGAAACGAAATTTCAAGCAAAAACTTTTATTTTAATTCAAAAAACGTGAATGTAACTAACCCCTCTTAGCACATATAGGAGGAACCTCCATATCTAAAATATTGAAAAAGCTTAAGGCAATACAAATTTGATGTCATCAAAAATAAAGAGAATAACGAGCTTTCAATGGAATGTATGGTTGCACTAGAAAGTCAGTCCATAACAGGGCTGCGAGGCGCGGTCTGAGCTCTTTGGCGCACTCTATTCGTTTTTTTATTGAAAGGAAAACGAAATCTCAACCGAAATAATTTTTTTAATTCAAGAAACATGAGAGTAACTATGCTCTATTAATTGAAAATTACAAGCTTCCGGTTGGATTAAAACCATTGAAGGTGACTTTGACTGACAAAAATTCATGTACAGTTTTAACAGATTGTGTTTCTGTTTTAGGATTAAAAGTGCCTCAAAATAACGTATAAAAAGATAAAGTTCGTATGTAAAAAAATCAACATGACGTCGGTACCGGAAATACAAAACGTCGCATTTAAAAACAAAAACATCAGAAATAAAGCTACAATCAAATAAAATCTGTGTTTTTTTAAGTGGAGCTTCTTTAGCGGGGGTAAAGTCAGAAAAAATGCTTATCAAAGTGAAACACTTATCAAAGTAAATCGTCCCTTTTATTAAGCATGTTCGAATATAGCTAGAGGGTTGAAATTTTCAGGATATGTAGCCGGGGTAAAATAAGGATCTTGGACGAAAACTGGGCACCTTTTCCCCGTGCGGCCAGGAGAGTGGGGAGAAGAAAAAACTAAAATAATTTATTTCGGGAGAACGGGAAGTGCTACGGGGTCGAAATTTTTTATGGTAGGTGCGCCATATGGGGGGCTACCTCTGACCATTTGGGGGTCCGGGGCTCTAATTTAAGGGCGGATCGAAATCTTGACAAGCGATGACCCTTTGTCACGGAGTTATCAGTGGGGTGAGAATTATACCCCTACCCCCCACCTCATCGGACATAATTTTTTTTTTAAATGCGAAAAAATTGAAAAAAATTAAAACAATTTTCGGAAAGTTAATAAAAGTAATATAAAACGAAATAAGGAAGAAAAAGTTAAAAAAACGCGGTTTTCGGCAATAAAAAAGCGAAGGAGTTCAGCTCGGAGGAGGGATGGCAAAAATGGGGAGAAAAAAAATCAAACATTTTTTAAAAAATGGGAACAACCGTAAAAAAATTTTCGGAAAATTAGTACAGGTATTATAAAACGAAATAAAAAAAAATTACTAAATTGTTCGGAAA
>MU182420.1:86539-98411 GCA_016904865.1 Pissodes strobi | reverse complement strand
CGAAGGGAAATTAAATTTAGAGTTGTAGGTTGTTTGGGTATATAACAATATAACACAATAACTCAATCATAAATTATTTGCTGAATAATAATTGTAGACTGCCAGGTGATTATCCAGTTTACGATTTTAGTAAGCACTAAAATTTGATTTAAAATTATAAGAAATAATTACTGTTCCTTCAGTTCAGTTAATTCACAGAATAATTTACTAATTTTTGAGAAAGTGGTGATTGAACATTAGGAGAATATGAATATACTCTATTTAGAGCGCTAATAAAATTTCCAAGTGGTGATTTCTCCTGCCTTCTGCGCTTATTTCAATTGTAACTTCTATATTACATGAATGTTTAATATACTTTACCAGTTATTTAATAGATAGTATTAGTCTCAGTACCATAAAGCCAATAAAGATACTTCCTAAAGAAGAAATCTTTATCGTAATGGGTGACTTCAATGCCAAAATAGGCAAAAGAAGAGAAGGGAAACACATTGGACCTCACTGGCTTGGCGTTAGAAACGTAAGGGGGGAAACTCTCAGTGTCTTTGCATCCGAACATAATAAGTAATAACAAACACCTTCTATGAGTTACCAGACAGACGACTATACACCTGGACTTCTCCTAGAGACGACGGAAAAGACCATATCATCCGAAACCAGACAGATTATATCTTAATAAATCGAAGATATTGAAACAGCTTCACAGGCGTGAAAACATACCCGGGTGCAGACATACAGTCGGACCACAATCCATTTGTCGGAGAATATAGGACAAAATTTAAGATTATACATAAAACAAAACAACCAAAATATAATCTTAGGAAACTTAAGAGCGACACAGTAAGGAACCAAGTAAAGAAGGACATCAACGACAAATGCAGACTGATTGCGGAGGAGACTGATAACACAGAAGAGCAAATAATAATATTTGCTGAAACAACAACTAATGTCAAAGATAGGTACCTGAAGAATGATGGAGCGAAACATAAATCATGGATGGCCGAAGACATTTTGTTACTCATGGAAGAACGGAGAAAACAAAAGAATAGTTCCTCAATATACAAAAGCATACAAAGGGACATACAGAGAATTTGATGAGAAAATGCCAATAGAAATAGAAGTTTTGCAAATCAGATTCGATGAGTTCAATGTACATAGGAAGTTGAGAGAAGTTACAGGAATGTTCAAAAAAAAAATGTGGGAAAACTTGTAAATGATGCAGGAGAGTTGATTGTGGATATCCAGGATGATCGCCAATATTCGGAACGAATAGGCACTTGAAGAAGAAGATACCACCAATGAGCAAAACAGTGAATTAATGGCTTTTACCTTTTCTTTTATCCTCTTTATAAAATATATTTAGCATAACAGAATAGAGATTATAGCCCAGACTAACCTGTAGCCAGCAAACGAACAATAATGCCATAAAAGTTAAATAAAGGATAAGCAGTGAATCAGGGCACCATTGCCGGAGAGTTTGAGTTTTTAATTTGTTTAAATACATAATGAGGCATAACATGCGTATTATTTCTATTTATTTGTTGTTGAATACGTATAATATTTGTATCAGAATAAAACAGTTTATATCAAAAAAATGGAAAAATTGTTTCATGCAAATAGACCAATAACAGAGTCTCGTAATCCTTAAAAATCGATAGAATCATCCTCAGAAAAATCTGAAGAGTCGTCATGTCCTAAAGAAATCATTAAAACTTAAACGCTCGATTTTCATAGTTCCATGCATTATGGCGTCAAGGTCCCACATTCTTTTCTCCTCTGCATAACATGCTATATGGCATTTTGCCAGTTTTCCGCAATTATATTACCCTTGGACCTTAAAAGTATTGTTGTTTCTAACAACACAACCCTTTGCTAACCTTATTTATGGTCCTAATATGTATCCAAAAAATAACAAATAGCCAGTAGTGTTATTTTTCCCTTTTACTGGTCGATTTGTGTTGTCGATACTCTCGCTACCTTACTTCCGAGTACGATCCACCAGTATCAAGGAATGCTGCTCCGAGTCGCTCGAAGGATGACTACGTTCGGAGCGCCCTCTTGCCGGATGTCGTGTATATTCTTTTTTGTGGAATTGATGAACCCTTCTCGTCTGGATACTCAAGGCAAGCAGACAGTTACCGGCGAATAACGATGTGTGACGAATAGTCTGGCTACGTTTCCTATAAAAAAGGTTTGTTACATGTTAGTGTGTCTATATTGGATGGTTAAAATTATTTATAATTTGACTAGGGTCCTTCTGTGGGAGAAAATTCCTTCCTGAGGACAGAATCTCGCTCCTAGAAAGATCAGGAGAGTTCTCCAGTTTCCTTCCGCCATTCGAGGCCTTTTGCCCATGTGAAGCTGACCATGTATGTGTGGGCAGCTTCGTAGGGAATGCTACAACTTTGATTGCGGACAGCTTGGTACGCCTGGTTGCCTAGGACAGCTCTGCCGGTGGTTTCCATGTATAGTAAGATCAACAGAGTGCAAGTAGGCCTTATCTTTTTCAATTAAATATTTGTTTCAGTGACTTGGCGATCAAAGGCTTTAGGACTAATATTATCTCATATCGATCTATTCTCTTTCTTATCATAATTTGATAATAATACCTATTTTCTTCATTATCTGTCTGATATTGCCTCGAATATCAAATGCTTATCTATATAACCATAATCAGCTGACTTAAGCTTTCTATACTACGTACATTTACCTTAATATTATGTTCTTACCATAAGTCACATAATAACTTGCTGTATTTGCTTTTTAACTGGCCGAGAAATGGCTTTAGGTCAAATATTATTGCTTATCGAGCTATTCTCTTTAGTATCATAATTTAGTTTAGTAATACTAGAACGAAGTGAACATTTGTTGCTACTGTGTTAGTAATTAGTAATTTACTCTTATATTGAGTCTACCTACGTGAACTATAAACTTTTGTTGTGAGCCTCATAGCAGTGAATCGTTTTATTTAACTGTAATTTGCAACTTTGATTTTTCCCCTAAAGGCAGGCCCCGAAATTAGCTCAATTCGTCTTCACCTGTAAATAATTACGGCTATATATGAATATATTTACACCATAGGTTAATTCTTATTTTAATATATCTTTATTAACTTTTTATTGGTATAATATGGTATTGCTGCCATGGGATTAGTTTAGAATAATTTTAGTTTAGTAAAATAATTCCTATGTATGTAGTTTCGTTATTGACTGCGTTTAGTCAGAACTTTAATAATTAAGCATTTAGTTTTGAACTGTTTCAAAATAGAAATTTGACAATATTAATGTAAGACCTATATTAAGATTTAATATTCTGATAATAAAAATTTTGGAGGATCTTCTCGATATTTTGTGGGTGATACCACAATCTCAACGTAGTTTGGGACCTGATTAATTGTTTTAATACTGTTACCTCTGTGTAAGCTTTTCATATTTACATATATAATTTAATTGGAATCTTAATGTTTATTTTGGTAAGCTATAGTCAGGACTGTAATCAATTCTTATATCTTATTTTTAGATTTCTCAACGTTCTTATATAAGGTATTTTTTCTAAATTTAACTACCCTAATTTCAATGACCAAGAATCATTGATATATTCCAAGTAAACAATTTAGTAGCGCCTTCACCTGACTGACAAGTCATAGACCCACGCCTTTAAATAAAATTAAAATCGATGAGTTAACCTGGCATATGGACCGTTGTTAAGCAATTATTAACAAATCGCGTTACAGTACATGCCAAAATTTAACTTCGAAAACTGTTTAACATTATTTCACACAAAAAAACAATAGCTGACGCACATTTTTGACATAAAAATCAAAAATCACAGTCTTCCAAATGAGGATAAACGTTTTCCAACTAAAGGGTTAAATTGAGCAGTTTGAATTCTGTAGCTTGGCAAAAAGTCCTATTATCAATTTCTTAAACCTCAATATCTGCAAGCTATTGACTTTAAATGTGCAAGACAATATATGCAATACGTACGTCTAAACTTTTCAATGAAGCTTATTCTACGAGAAGTTCAACGGAGTCCATCTTACTCTCAAGTCGTTACAACCCCTAAATTGCCTTATTTTTTGTGTTTATAAATTTTACTACATTACGTAAATTAATGAAACAATATCATATGAAATTGAGTAATAATACATATTATAATAACACTAAAAGGACATGTTTACTTTATCTCAGCTAAATTAAAAATGTTACTAATTAAGCTCATTTACTCTATCTTGTATCACGCCAGCTACAGACAACATAATGTAATTAGTATGTGTTAATTAATTAGTTTTTGGCCCGACGTATATGTTGGGGACAAATTATTGTCAAGCCTAACACCTGAGGAACGCGAAGTTGCCCAACTCCTGCTGATCTATTTTGTAAGTTCAATTTAAATGAAACACCTTTTGCCCGGAATACAGAAAGTGTTTCGTTTAGAATAAGTATGCAGAAGGTGTTACATTTAGAATAAGTACTTCTTTACCTCAAACTTCAAATTTCAAATTTAGGTGCATTAATACTGTACAAACACAATTTCTTATTAATAATATGTATCTTGTGTGATCCTGAACTTCCCATTCTCCCCTATGAAGAATTTATGGTCCAGTTACCTATTTTGACTATCTGCGACGTCGTATTTCGCACAAATGTTGGTTACGTTGCAAGAGATAATTAATGTGTCCTTGAAAATCAGTCTTGATAAAGGATTTAAAAATTATTTTACGTGGTATAAAAACTAGTCGAACCGTGAATGTTTTGTACCTGCAAATACGTATCAACGGATGATGAGTATAAATTACGACAGCGCGCAGCATCAGTTATCAGTTAACCATTCAAAATTTAACATACATAGGCTGCAGGTATCTAGTTTGCGAGCAAGCGGAGCCCGCCTAGTGCAAGCATGTGGTTCACTAGTAAGCCGAGCCCGCCTACATAGACAAAACGCAAATATCTAGTCCGCCAATAAACCGAGTCCACTTAAAAAGAGAGGGTACATTTTTCTGATCCGCCAGTATGCCGAGCCCTTCCAAATATACGATGCAAGCAAGGGGCATTGTCAAGTTAAAATATCTCACACAATATTCACACACTGAATTTATGAAGCCTTAAGCATCAAATAATAATAATAATATTCTTACACCCTTCAAGTGGAAATTATCACATAGCATCCCTTAGGACTGGTCTTTTACTCATTATTAATATGAATTAGGTCACCTGCAAGTTACCCATATGGTATAACCGTTTTGTATATAGTCAAGCTCAACAGAAACACTTAATTTCATAAACCGCAGCATTTTCCATTGAAGTAAGATTGACTTTGATAGCCCTGCAGCCGCCCCTAGTACGCAGTAGCCAAGGACTCTACGCGAGCATCTTGAAGAATTCTGTAACTGATTACATAAACAAAATAAATCCGAAATATTTCCACTTGCTCTTTCAGTACAAGCAGGCAGTGTACTTTCCCATATCTATATGGAGTTCCGTGTATGGTTTAATCTACATTGAAATATTATCAACTTTTGGCATCGGTTTAAAATTTGTAATAGTAAACTTAACTCCACTTAAAGACCAAACAAAAATCGACGTGATCACTCAGTTTGAAATCACAATAAGCCAAAATAAGGATTACTTTTCAGATCGTCCATTGTTGGGCAAAATCTGTAAATATCCTTCCTTCTTTTATATAATTGCTATGTTGCTATAAAATTTTATGTATTTTAATTTGCAATAAGCAGTTTTAAACCAAATATGCAGCTCCCTTGAAAAATGCATGAAATGCGCTTAATATGCAAAATATGTGCTTTGCATATTTGGGTTACTTCAGTTATAAATACGTATATATACATATACGAAAGTGGTTATCGTATCTAACCTAGTTATGGAAACAAATGTTGCCTCAGTTGTTTATACAAAATTAAATTGTGCAGTTTTGAAATCATGGTCATATTGGATTTATAGAAATAATAAACTGTACCACAAATGCCTCATTCAAACCTAAATTATTAATTAGTATTTTAGTCAAATTAATATTTCGAATAGAGTTTTAGAATGCATTATTCCTAAACAGGCGAAAAATTGGATCATCTTATATTTCATTTCGATTTCCAGCAAGGAATTATTGATTAGCGCCGAATTATTTGCCTAAACACCCCTATTGTTCACTGGTTTTTCTTAACGAAACACTTCACTAATTGAAGGTGTAACGCGTCCGGCAGGATACTTAATTATCTGCTTTGTTGTCGGACCATCTCCATAATTCGGTTGCTTATAGCTTCGGAGACAAAGGTTTTGTCAGCTTGCGCGGAATCATGAGAGAACTAAATTAAAGTTGGGAAGACATGATACGAGTTAGTATTATCTGTATTAAAACAAACAATATGTAGTCAATTAAGAACATATTCTAAGGATTTTGAAGCTAAAACTCGATGTTTCACAAATAAAGCGCATTTCATATAAGGAAGTAAATACCACGAGTTTGTTAAAAATCTGTAATGAGGCCACGTGTATACATCACAGCGCAAGTCACCAGTTCTAATGTTATAAATATTTATACAGAAAGTGGTTATCATATTCAATCTGGTAATGCAAGCAAATGTTGCCTCAGTTGTTTATACAAAATGAAATTGTGCATTTTTGAAATCATAGTCATATTGAATTTATAGAAATAATAAACAGTACCTCAATGCCTCGTTCAAACTTAAAATACTAATTAGTATTTTAGTAAAATTAAAATTCCGAATTGAGTTTTAGAATGCATTATTTCTAAACAGGCGAAAAAATTGGATCATCTTATATTTCATTTCGATTTCCAGCAAGGAATAATTGATTACCGACGAATTATTTGCCCAAGCACTTCTATTGTTCACTGGTTTTCCTTAACCAAACACTTTAGTTACTGAAGGTGTAACGCGTCCGGCAGGATGCTTAATTATCTGCTTTGTTGTCGACCCATCTCCATAATTCGGTTGCTTATAGCTTTAGAGATAAAGGTTTTGTCAGCTTGCGAGGGATCATGAGAGAATTTTATTAAAATTGGGAAGACATGTTACGAGTTAGTATTCTCTGTATTTTCACAAACAATATATTTTAAGGTTTTTGAAGCTAAAACTCGATGTTTCACAAATAACGCGCTTTTCATATAGGGAAGTAAATACCACGAGTTTGTTAAAAATCTGTAACGAGGCCACGTGTATACATCACAGCGCGAGCCACTAGCTCTAGTGATAGTTTGCTTCGGACACTTCTGTTTGAATAGAGCTACAATTCAACATTATTTTAAAAGGAGTATAAGAAGGGCAGTGTACTTTTCCATATCCATATGGCGTTCTTTGTAGTGTTTAATCAATGCTGAAATTTTCGGCATTTTGTTTGAAATTTGAAATACTAAATACAACTCCACTTAAAATTAAAACAAAAATTGGCGTGGTCACTCAGTTTAGAATCACAATAAGAGCTAAAATATGAAGCCATTAGCAAAAGAGGAATCATTTTTCATAACATCCATTGTTGTGTTAAATCTCTAAATATTCTTACTTCTATTATATAATATTTGCTATAGATTTTTATGCATAATAATTCGCAATATGCAGTTTTAAACCAAATATGTAGGTCCCTTCGAAAATGCATGAAATGCGCCTAATATTCAAAATATGCACTTTGCATATTTGTGTTACTTCAGTTATAAATATTTATATAGAAAGTGGTTATCGTATCCAATCTGGTTATGCAAACAAATGTTGCCTCAGTTGTTTATACAAAATTAAATTGTGCATTTTTGAAATCATGGTCATACTGAATTTATAGAAATAATAAACTGTACCACAAATACCTAATTCAAACTTAAAGTATTAATCAGAGATGCAGTAAAATTTAAATTCCGAATTGAGTTTTAGAATGCTCTCTTTCTAAACGGGCAAAAAATGGATCATCACGTATTTCATTTCGATTTCCAACAAGAAGTTATTAATCGCCACCGAATTATTTGCCCAAGCACCCCTATTGTTCACCGGTTTTCCTTAACCAAACATTTTAGTAATTGAAGGTATAACGCGTCCGGCAGGATGCTTAATTATCTGCTTTGTTGTCGACCCATCTCCATAATTCGGTTGCTTATAGCTTCGGAGACAAAGGTTTTGTCAGCTTGCGAGGGATCATGAGAGAATCATATTAAAATTGAGAAGACATTATACGAGTTCGTATTCTCTATATCTCCACAAACAATATGTAGCCAATTAAGAACATATTTTAAAGCCTTTGAAGCTAAAACTCGATGTTTCACAAATAAAGCGGATTTCATATACTGAAGTAAATACCACGAGTTTGTTTAAAAATTATAATGAGGCCACGTGTATATTTTACAAAGCGAATCACCAGTTCTAATGGTATTTTGTTTCGGAAACTTCTGTTTGAATAGAGCTACAATTCAACGTTATTTTAAAATATGTGCTTGAGTCGTGACATCGATAGTCATATGATTTGAAATAAATAATCATGCACTGAATGTCAGAACTAAATTTTCACGTTGGTACATAACTTCATTTTAAACAGCCTGAATTCTGGGAACCTTATATTATATGCTTCGAAACTTTTTTGCATAATTAGGCTTGTACGGCTTTACTGGTGGATGTTACACCAGAGGGTTGAAGTTCATAGCCTTAAATATATGTTATTTTAAGTAGAACATGATTTTAAAGAAGACAAAAGGAAAAATTTTGGTGTAAGTAAGAGGCTGTTATGTCAAACCTTTTCGCAATATTATGGGATGATTTAGACACTTACATAAAATATTTTAGGGGAAGTGTGCCCGAGACGGCAAGTAAATTGAAGAGATACCCATCTCACCCACATATCAATGGGACGGATGTTATACTAAAAATATATATAAAAATTTAGTATGGTAAAAGCATATTTTCGTTCAATCTGATCGATTGTAGGTGCCACGATATTCTCCTTTTAAAATTGATACACTATGGATTGATTGATCCTAATATGGGTTGATACATAGTTATTGGACGGATATAATCATGCAGCCTTTGTCAACCTTCATTTGTCAAACATGTCTTACTAATGACTCGGAAATTGCAACGGATGACAATGACGCAGCAGCAATCGCAAACAATAAAAATCTAAATTATTTCATCATTATTTGCAGGAATCGTTGAAAGGATTGCAGATGTGATTTGCGCAAATAGATTATCTTTAAACATGGAGAAAACTGAACGGATTGTATTTATCCTCAATGATGTGAACTGTGATGGTCACATAAAAGAGTCTGTGAGGCTTCTGGGAGTTGACGTCGATACCATACTTGTCTTTAATACACATGTAGACAATGTAGCCAGGAAATTAACAACTTAAATGTACCTCTTAAGGAACATTGTCAACAAAAATGTTTTATGGATGGCCCTGTTTCAGTCTCACTGCGATTATGCAGTATTGGCTTGGGGTCATAGTGTACAGGCTAATAGAATATTCAAACTCCAGAGAAAAGCGGTTCGGGGTGTTAAAATCTTGCACCATAGAGCAGATGTTAAGCAAGTATTCGTAATAATTAATATGCTAACTGAACCTTCTTTATTCATCTTAAGGTGCCTTGTTTTTGTTAAACAAAAACCTTCATAAATACATAAATATTTTATAAAATTAAATTGATGATGGGCTCTCCATGGTGAAACTTTGTATTTGAAATCTAGGGATGCTATCATATGACATTAAAATTGAAATATTTATTTTAAGATCTCTTCAAATAAGATGGGTAAAAATCAAAATTTCTCAAATAGCCTATAAAGATGTAAAATTTTAGATAAAATTATTACTGGAAAAGCTTTTATAAAAACTTGTAGTGTCACTCGAGGTGCACTTTATTTCAATAAATATGCTCTCACGGAGTGCCTCAAACCCTCTATATTAAAATAGGAAGCATCGCAGGATAGGATATATCGACTACAGCCGGTGTTTTATATTAGAGTTTTTTGCCATGTTTACTTGTCTGATAAAGCAGGCTTTCTGGACGTGCCGATGGAAGCTTATTGAATGTACACTGACCGATTCGTCGCTTCGATCTCCTTTTTATTAAGTATTTGGACAAGCAATTAGATACTTTTTATATGAATCATCTCTCTGATTAATAACACCTCATTTCTCAAATCTTGCATTGTCCCGCGTCAAATGATTTAATGAGCGAAAATGTCTAAAATTAATGTCACAAAACCTGACGCCATAATTTACAGAATAAGTTTGGAAATTCGTAAAATTTAATCTTGTTAGAACAGATGATGCGGCGGCAAGGGTGTTAATATCAATCCATTGGGAATTACCGACCTCCTTATTTTCGTGGAGGATTAATTTGAAGTTTGACTAAACCCAACGTTATTATTTTATGTAGACAATTAAATTTATTAATCTTAGCCAGAGTTATAAGTTTTCAATTACGTCTAGTTTGTGAGGAATATTTCGATATTGCAGCTTTTCAAGTTTTATGAAGTTCACTAAAGAAATAAAGCGTATATAGACAATACCCACTCAATAACAAGGCCTTAGTGCTTATCGTGTGACGTCATCCATGTAGGCCGTGCAATTTTAATCATATAAGAGGATACATCCACTAATTTTTATGACAACTTTCAATAGTTAACTTATTTTAAAGAACACAGCTATATGACAAGCTTCCTGACAATTCCCAAAAGTTATGTTTGATTTTTAGTTTAATACTATGTAGTATTAAAAGCCTGCATTTAACCCAACTCTCCAACACCTGCGCCAAAATTCGAGATTTGTATTTATGTATAATACATTTTTTATACTAAAGAAAAAATGTTATTATACATAAATCGATATACTGAACTATTCCATACCTCCTCTTAATTATTATTAATTAAAATAAATAAAAAAATGCACTTTAAATATAGAAAATTTGACAGTAAACTCCCCAAAATTTTAAAAATGTATGTTTTTTCGTGCTCCTCAAAGTAAATTTTACCGGCTTTTGAAAAATTTTACTCATCAATACTTTTGAGCTTTTCATCTTCACTTGCTATTTTTTGATAAATAGCCACGACAATTTTAAAGATAAATCTTATAGAGTCTTCTGTTAGCCGTGGTTTTAGCAAATCTATTGTAAAACACTAACCAGTGTTTGAATCGTTTTTATTATTAAAACAGAGTTTCATCCACAATACCGCTAACCATGTTAGCATCATCAGGAGATGATTAAAACTGTTTAATCATCTCCTGATGATGCTAACATGGTTAGCGAAACGCGCGTCGAGTGCAAATATTCTGTTTCGGTATTGTGGATGAAACTCTGTTTTAGTGCATGTTGCCGAAGGTTCCAAACCCCAACGTAGTCGTTTTTATTATACTATCTTCAGGAAAATGCGCATCACATACTTTCGTCTTGTCTGTCGGCTCAAAGGGTATAGCTCTTAGCCAGTTTTGCTATAAACTTACGTCCTTTGGGAAACTGAAAACATGAACTTTAAACTAAATCGTTTCCATTACAGTCAGGAATGCTACACTTTTGAGGCATAATTACATTAGGTGTCAGTTACCACAAAACTAGCTGAAAACAAGATAAAATTTTCC
This sequence comes from Pissodes strobi, assembly GCA_016904865.1. Lineage (NCBI taxonomy): Eukaryota > Metazoa > Arthropoda > Insecta > Coleoptera > Curculionidae > Pissodes > Pissodes strobi. Next base: position 86,832 of record MU182420.1, on the reverse strand, counting down.
AATTAAACACGAACAAAACTTATAAACTGTGATGTAACAATAGCCACTTAATGGTATTGGCTGTACATAAACCACGAAAGCAACAAATTTTCCAAAATAGATAGTTTTACTTATATAAAAATACGCCTAACTATATAAATTGTATACAACGAAATATTAGGACCAACTCTCAAGCACTTAAAAGCATATAAATATGAATATGAATAATGTTTTTAATACATATGTAGATATGTATTGTCTATATACGCTGGCAGGAACGTCAAACTGGTGAGAGGAGTTTGATTACGGGGAGT
>MU182420.1:61606-86529 GCA_016904865.1 Pissodes strobi | reverse complement strand
CCATTCCGAGTTGCCACGGGATGTGGCCCATCAAATCCCATCGTCCTCCTCCAGGCTGGAGAACACCAAAGTACAAAGTCTGGAGCTGATCACTGGGGCGTGATCCAACAAACCCCATTTTTACCCTTGTCAGACTAGGGACCGCCAAAGGAATGAGTCTGAGGCCGATGCTTCGAGTGGAAGCGGCCCTAGGTGGTAGATGCATAAGCCTACTCGCATCGTCCGGTGAAAGACCACTCCTCCAGAATTGGGAAGCGCTAAGTGGTTTTCCCAAATCACGTTCCGCTTCCGCGCTGGTGGTCCCGGGTTTCACAGTAGGAATATATGGACATGATGGTGCTTCCAGGATCAAAATATTCCGGAGGTAAACTCCCCGACCATTCGGATCTCCGGGCGCTGGGTGGCCCTGGGAGCCCTTCATTCCGCATTTCACAGACAGCAAAGATACCGAACCAATTTAGAATCGATTTCTGCAACATAAGAGGCCTAAATACAAACATAAATTCGGTACACCAACATCTACAAGCAAATAGACCACACATATTAGCCCTTACAGAAACACAAGTATGTTCCACAACAACAACAGTGAACTACCTCTATCCTGGTTACGACTTACATACCCGATTTAGATATAAGTTCGGAATATGCCTTTTTGGCTCAAATTCACCGCCAAGGGATTAACCAAGTTTATATGTTGTATCTATCGCCCTCCTAGCGATAGAGCCTACCAAAGCTTTTTCTCAACACTAGCTACCACCTTCGACTCAATACAGGTCGATCACCCCAGTTCAGAAATAATCGTTCTTGGAGACTTCAATGCCCACAACACCAACTGGCTCAAACATCACAACAAGACCGACAACGAAGGTAGAGAAGCTGAAGCATTTGCCATCAGCTGCGGGCTTACTCAACTTGTAGACGAACCAACTCGAATCTCAGAGAGGGGCGAATTCGCCGCCCTCCTGGATCTTTTTCTGACCACCAATCCTGACCAGTACAAGGTTACAGTTGGTCCGCCATTAGGTACCTCCGACCACAAACTTATTACAACGGTTTGTGAATTGCCACTCATACAGAAGGATCCACCATTGCCTCGCAAAATCTGGCATTACAATTCTGCAAACTGGGACGATCTAAGGCAGTTTTGCTTCCAATAATCTCCAAAATCATGGAACGTGTAGTCAACCAGCAACTACTCAAGTACCTCGAGAGCAACAGAATAATCAGCGATAATCAATACGGCTTTCGCAAAGAGAGATCGACAGGAGATATATTGGCCTATGTCACTCATATATGGAGTAGGGCAATTGAAAACTACGGAGAGTCTCGAGCGATTGCGTTGGATATTTCAAAGGCATTCGACAGAGTTTGGCATGACGGACTGCTCAACAAACTGCCGTCCTTGGGACTGTCCGCCTCTCTCTGCAGCTGGCTGGCCAGTTTCCTTAAGAACCGATCCCTACACGTTGCAGTCGATGGACACATCTCGGACACATTGACCATCAACGCGGGCGTGCCTCAGGGCGCAATACTTTCACCAACTCTGTTCCTCATCTATATTAATGACCTGCTGATCGAAACGAATAATCCTGTTTACAGTTTTGCAGATGACAGTACCCTTGTCTCCCACTTTAGATCAGAAAACCCCTTACCAGCGACTGAGACTCATCACCGCAGACAGGAGCAGATTACAGCAATTAATCAAGACCTGGAGAAAGTTCAAACTTGGGGCGACCGAAATTTGGTCCAGTTCAATGCAGCAAAGACCCAAGCCGCAACGTTTACTAAGAGGGCCAATACAGCGGGCCCTGACATCATTATGGCAGGATCGACCATTCCTTCATCCTCGTCAATCGGGCTGCTGGGTGTCTCGGTCAACAGCAATATGTCATGGCATGACCATGTTGCTAACATCGCAAAATCAGCCTCCCAGAAGCTTGGTGCGCTATTTCGCAACAAAAAACTCTATACACCGCAGCAGTTGCTCTTGCTGTACAAAGCGCAAATAAGACCGTGCTTAGAATATTGCTCACATATCTGGGGTGCCGCACCAAAGCATACCCTAAAGCTGCTGGATTCCATTCAGAAGAGGGCTGTGCGTCTCGTCGGCGATCCGGAGTTGACCCGGAATCTGGATAGTCTGGAACATCGCAGACATGTGGCCGAGATGTCTCTGTTTTACAGATACTTTCACGGCAGATGTTCCCAGGATTTGGCCCACATAATCCCGCCCCTGGCAACTCCTGTCAGGCAGTCCCGACAGACGGCAGGAGCGCACCAGTTCGTCGTACAACTAGAAACACCTAGAACATCGCTTTACCAGAACTCCTTTGTCTGGCGCACTGCATCACTGTGGAACTCACTTCCTGGACATCTGTTTCCCACTAATTACAATCTACAAATATTCAAGAACCGTGTCAATCAACATCTTCGCACACACACCGCTCGTCGAGCGCCATAGGATCTACCTTTAGTGTGTGTGCCACTGCCATAAAAAAAAAAAAAAAAAAAAAATATGTATGTATTTAGAGAGATCGTGAGTAATAATGCACGAAATTAAAATCGTACTTATTTATTTGTTCCTATTTCGAGAATTTCTACACAGCGCTCAGCGGTGGCGGCAGCTCCCAATTTTCCCGCGTGGAGAGTCCCCTCTATTATTTTAGGAAAGTGTGTGAACAGGGTAATAGTATTAGATAATTAAATAAATACATTAGGAAATACCACATTATAAAGTACATTGGAGAAATTCCAATATAGATACATTGCATATACGGGCATCCTAATACTTGCTACTGTCTTAGTAGTCTGACAACATTGCACCCAATTGCGCCTTGATCGGGATTGTCCTTCCACTCGCAAACCCCCTTCGTACATCTCCGCTCCAAATAGGAAAGGCCTACATGCAATACGTCACGAGCTAAGATTTTGTGAGCATTTAGTCCTTTTGTAACGGTGTTTTGGAAGAGATGGTGTGCAAGTTTGGGTAGAATATATTGTACGTGTCAATTTGGTTAACCTATTTATAATTACAATCCATGCATGTGCAAAATTGTGTATACACTTGCAACACGATTTTCTACTGGAGTTAAAAAGTAAACAAGTAAAGATTTTATTTAAAACAAACCTAACACCGGGGAGTCGTGTTTGCAATACCCGGCTCCAGGAGTGGAGTTCAAGAGCGCCACCAGTTCTTACCAGCTAAACTGGAAAAGCTCCGCTGGTGTTGTACAAGTAAATAAGAAAACACAATCTTAACTTAACAAGAAAACACAATCTAAGCTTAAGGATCAACCTATGGACTTCTAAGTTTTTTTTTAATTTAAGCAGCAACAATCTTACAGTGAAATTTTAAAAGCATTTTAAAGGCAAACGAATGTCAAAAAGACTATTAAGTAATTCATAATAATGGTACAATATGAGGATTGTACTGAGACCAATTCTGTTGTTAAATCGGTACTCTATGCCTTACACCTAATCGCTCTAAACACTACAATCCGAAGTCATCACTTTGGTTTACTTAAGATTATTACGTAAATGTATGCGTGCAGCTAGTAGCTGCACCAATTAAATGTGTAGCAATAATAATATCAATTGATAAAAGGCCACAATAATTATATCAATCGACTAGATAAACAAATGAATCAATGAATAAATTAATGAAAGCTTGGGCGACAATGCTAAATTTATATTTAAATATCAAAAACAATTATCAATCGGCAGGAAAAATAACTGTTTTAGTGAAATTATGCAAGCTATCTTAAAGCACGATCAACAGTGCTAAATTCATAATCATAAAACAAAAGATAATAATAGCAACGATACCACGTTAGATCCGGTTGAAGATCGCTGCTAAAAAGGCGTCAAGCTCAGCAGTTGTAATGTAAACGAAGTCCTCTGGTAGAGGCGCCGGACACCGGTAGCAAAACCCAGGTACTGGCTTCTAGCCCCGGTGGTAAACTCGTAGTGGGATAGCCCAGTGATAAAACTTGCAATGACACTCGATAGCCCCGATGGTAAAATTGGCAGTGGGGTAACCCGGTGGTAAAACTTGCAATGGCACTCGTTAGCCCCGATGGTAAAACTGGCAGTGGGGTAACCCGGTGGCAAAACCCTGTAATAACCCAATACCAATTAGAGCAAGCCTATATATAGTTTCTTTTTAAAACAAATCCCCCAAAAATTATCAATGGATTTTCAGTGACCATCAGCAAATAAAAGAAATACAAAAGGTACAAACAACTTGAATATATAAAAAATAGGTATGAATCACCTCTAAATAATATAAACTTCCCGATATGATCAAAACTAAAGTCACATTAAAATAAAAATTCAGATATGATAAAAGGAAATAGGTAAAATATCTCATAGAATGCAAGGCAAATGGTGGCCAATATAAAAAAAGTTAACACAGATAAAGGCAATTAAAATATTAATTTAGACAAATAAAACTTTAGCAATAATTACCTCTCTCGTGTTGGAGGGTTGCTGGAGGATCAACTACCTCGGTTTTTTAAGATGAGCTCGGAGAGCCTCTAGAAATAATGGAAAATAACCTTTAGCAGCATGGCGACCATGTGTTTTTCAGGCAATAAAAAAAATACTTCCAGTAAATGCTTACCTAGTGCAGTGCGAATATCCCAATAACTTGGTAGTGTCAAGAACAAATTAAGGACTTACTCACAGATCCCCTAGAAGGGCAGTATTAACATAATACAAAATAGCCAAAACGCTTCCTCTATCACCGATGGGTATTTCAGTCAAGCCTTTCACGAAATTAGAGAAAAAAGCATCGATTCAGAAAAAATATAGAGCCGAGAAATGCCTAACGATCCTAACGATTCGATACGAGGACTAATTCTAAGATAATAAACGACTTAGTTCTCGCTTATTATGGTTGTAAAACGACGGTGGAAGCCAGAGTTAATGAGCTAAAATAAAATATTTCAATAAATAATAGGAAATATCCCTAAACGAAATAATAAACCTTTAAAAATACAAATCGACAGCAACAATTATGGGAAAACAGACCGTTACTACTACTCAGAGCTATCAACTGAACATTACAAAAGTTGCAGCATGCCGCGTGAACAGATAAATATGAGGTTCTCAAGTAAATCAGTGGTCCCAAAAAGTTATCAGCCGGAGATTTGAAATGAAGCAAATCAGGGCCCCCAAAAAGTTATGAAATATTCAAACCGAAAGTAGAATATGAATTTAACGGATCTAATGAGGCTTAACAGTAGGTTTTATTAACCCAATTCTTAAAAATACAGACCGGCCAGCAAACATAATTAATGTAATATAAATAAGCAAAGTTAGAACTCTCAACATAATATCTTATTTTAGTCGTTTGATCAAACCTAAGTGAGCCACAGATTATCAACTGAAATAAATATAGTCACAAAGTGCCTAAGGACAACATAAGAGAAAGGGATGATCAAAATAGCTACTTAAGGCTTAAAGACCACAATAGTGTTATAAAAGCTTGTACATAATATATATCATTAACCTATATGTAGAATAAAATTAATTTACATTAATAAATGCTACACCATTAAGCTTGTTGATAACAAATCGAATAAATGAATTTAAAATTAATTAACCGAAGAGGTTAATACTCAATAATTCTTACCGCAAAATATAGCATCTTTTGTTGCTAAATGCAGCATATAAAATGAGCTTTAAAATCTTTTACACTGGCAAAATCAGACTGTGTACACACTTTTCTCAGTAATAATAGGTTTCTCGTAAGAAAGGCTGAAATTTTTTTAACGTATATTTTAATTTAATATTATATCGTTTATTATGCAATACTGGATATTTGCGACTTAGTATGTGTATTTCTACCTGTGCAACATAGTGTAAATAAGTAAAACTATTTGATTTGTATTCCTAAATCAGGACATTTGTTTCATACAGATTCCTTCTTTGCCTTCAATCTTTCCTTCTATTTTGGCATTTCAAGTTTTTCATTATCGTTATTAATAGCTCTCCTTTTCCTTCAGTCTAAAGATTTCTACTTAATAGGACAGACCACTTATTAAAAGGACAGACCACATATTAAAAGTAAAATTCTCACTTTTATTCATGATTTTGTATTAATTTCCTATATTTGTAGAACACCTGGACGAAATTTCGAATCTTCTTGGCAGCAGGCTACTTTCCCACCACATAGAGGCAAGCATACGTTGTGTTTATCTCTGTGATTGATCGACAGGCATCTGTCGGGAGTCTATCTCAAAACCTTCTAAACCCTTTTAAAATTATGACTATAAGGCAGGCAAATCGGCAGATGATCTGATGGTTCTCTTTACAAAAAAAATCTCTGCCGACATAGCAAATACATTTTGTAGGCATTTTCTGAGAAAAAAATATATTTTTTAAATATCCATTTCTTTCAGAAAATGTGCCAAATTTAGCATTTTAACTACTAATATAAAATTTTAACTTTTTCCTGAAGAAAAATATTTCTCCGAACCTCAGGTCAAGCTTTGGTAAATATTTAAATTAGAAGATTAATGCTTAAAATGTATGCTATTAAAATCCAAGGCGAACAGAAGCCTAAAACAAAAAGTTTTACCCACATATCAAATCAAAAAAGCCTTCTTCCCTTACTGTCAGTTTTTTGTTTTTCCGGAGCCCTTTGGATGATTTATTGTTATATAAAACGTAACCTTTTTTATCGTTTATTGTACGTATTGAAAGTTGTTGTTGAAAGATATTTAAAAGGTTCTGGACGGGATGAAATATGATCTATAATTTTATGTTAACGATGAAAAAATATTTATGTTTATGATAGTTTTTCTATGACCACATAACAGTATTTTAAGAGCTTCTTCCCGTGGTTGAAAATGTTGTAATAAATGTAAAAATGTTTGCGATATTTTATATGCGAAAGGCGCCGAAAAAGAGATTAAAGCAATGTAGAATGTTTAAATATTCGCAACTTGATGTAAGTTGCTAAAACATGTGGGAGATTGTAATTCAAACTTTGAGATCTATACGTACTATAAATATAGAAATTTTAAATATATTGGTACAATATTTTATAGTCAGAAAGTATGGTCATAAATAAAACATTGATTTACATTCTGACTTAGTTTATTTACATGGTTCTCATCAGCATATTTTCGTCGAACCAGCATATACACTCCTGAACAAAAAAACGGACAATTCAAACTTAAAAAAACTTTTTTATCCGATCGGACGAAAAACGACACCTTTCCGATGTGTTTTCTCACCGCAAAAGTCATGATTCCAGTATATTGTAGTCGTTGCTTGGCAACATGCAATAACTGTACAAGAATAGAAAATAACTGTCCGGGAATATAACATTCCCGTCCTAGGCCGGGAATGTAACATTTCTGTCTTATTCAAACGCCTTGTTTGTCAGATCTGACGTCTATCAAAAGTAACATTTAGCTGTAGTTTCCGTAGCTACGTAATAAATTTCAAGCTCGCTCGATTCAAAACTTGATATTATGTTGAGTTTAAATTTAAAACACCGTTTTTATTTAGAGTAATATTTGACTCTATTTTTATAAGTACGTATTCTAATTAATTTCGATCGGATAAAAAATAGTATGTGCAACTCGTAGGAAAAGCACATTCCTGGACTCCTGTGTTGCTGGCCTCGGCTGCGCCTCGTCCAGCAACTACCACAGTCGTCCAGGAATGTTTTGCTTTTCCTCCTAGTTACACAATATACTATTTCAACTTTGCATCAATTTCAATTTTTTTTTTCAAATTGTAGGCGCTTTTATCATCATCATTATATGATATTGATTTTGCAAAAAGCTTTAATAAATTTGGTGTTATACAGTGTAGAACCAAACATTGTATTTTACCCTTAATTTCTGAACACTCTGTGGAAGAATTCAACGTCGAAATTAAAAGTCTACGTACGCCATTTTTAAGCCTCGTCATTTCCTAATATTTGTTTTTTTTTATTAATATCAATATTTTTATTTTTAACTCTAGAATACTATGGTTCGTCAAAATTACGACGGTCGAATCGATTTAATCGGAAAACTTCGGCATTATTCGTGATGCGCTTTAGAGCGTCCCTGACTTTTCCTCAGTTGGTGTCTAGAAGCGAGAGACGACGCGACGCGAAAAGTGCGTCAAATGAATCTCTCCTCGAAAACAGAAAGATCCATCGTCAAATTTACGACGCAATAGTATTTACGTTACTCTTTCTTTGTCAATTTTATGAAGCCATAGTATTTACGTTAGGTTTTTCTTCGTTAACTTTAATAAACATTTACGCCTTGATAACATAAAGGTATAAGATTTTATAATAATTGCAAATTATTTTGTTGTATACTAAAAAGGTCTTTTATGATTTTTAGGTAGAACTTTTTAGAAATGGCATCGGTTATTCGGAAAAAATATTTAATAGATACTGAACTTTAACAGCTTTTATATGAAGATGACATGGATGATTCACCGGTTAATGACCATGAAGATTCAGGGAGTGAAGATGAAGACCATTGTGAAAAAGAATACGTCGAAAAAACAGACAGTGAAAATAAAGAAGAACTACTTGATGTTTTGCCAGATGGAGATATTGAAATGATAAATAGTTCAGTAGGTGAAGAAATGCGGGATGCCGAAGCGAAAGGATCACAGGCACAAAATTCTAATAATTTGCAGGAGGAGGACACCATGACGATGAGCCTTTGAGTAAACTAATGGACTCCATCCATCATTATATCATCAAGAATTTCTTTGCAGGACAAAAATGGACATAGATGGAGTTCTGTTTCAAGAAGCCGCATAGAAAGAACATCATCAAGAGATGTTGTTCATATTAGAGTTGTTCCAACCAATAAATGTAAAAACGCAGAAATGGAAATTGATATTTTTAAATTATTTTTTGATGATGTAATGATTGACACGATACAAATGAAATGATAGTTCTCAAAGCAAAAATATATAAAAATCAGCAGTTGGCAGACAGCGATACAAAAAACTACCAATGCAAAAATAATGGCGCTAATGGGCTTACTTATATTTTCAGTCTCCATGAAAAAATAACAATTTGAATGTTCGTCAGACCTTTGACCCAAACCTATCTGGAAGTATTTACAGATGAACCATGAGCGAAAAACGCTTTCAATTTCTTCTAAACCGCTTACGGTTTGACTATCGAAGAACTAGGCTTTTGCAAAAAAGCTTCTGATCCGTTTGCTGCCATAAAGACCGTTTGATATCAATTTATATTGAACTGTAATCAAAATTACAAACCTAGCACATACTTAGCAATGGACGAGCAGCTTTTGTTTCGTGGGCGCTGCCCATTTAGAATGTACATGACGAATAAGCCAGCTAAGTATGGCATTAATATAGTTCTGGTTTGTGATTCTAGCTCGAAATATATGATCGACCGAGTGATCGACGCTTCTTCTTACTTAGGCAGAGGAGCAGTAACTAGGAGATTCTCTTGGGCCTACTATGTCAAAGAACTGACTAACAGAGGCCATGGATCCAATAAGAACATCACTATGAATAATTGGTATATATCTATAGATTTGGTTAAAACTATGCCCTGTGATCCTTATATATTAACAATATCCAGTATATTGTAGATTGCTAGGAAATCGTTTCGGCTAGTTTCAGCCGCCCGGTACTGCTACCTTTACAGGTATTTTGCTCATGACTCAACAACTTAATATGTGTCCAAGAGACGAAGGCTTCTTTCAAACGAAGCTATTTTCTTGAGAGGTAGTTGACTCACTTTTTGAGGTGATAGCTGTACTTCTTGAAGGTACTTGAGCCTTTTGCAGAGTTGGGTTGGACATTGGCAGAGTAGATGTACTGCAGTTAATAGTTACATTATTGCAAAATCTGCATTGGTCGTCTTCTGCTTTGCCTATGGCCTTTAGGTGGTATTTTATCGGACAGTGTCCAGTGAGCAGTCCGACGATAGATCTAATATATGCTCTTCTCATGTCTAAGAGCTGTGCTGCTTTTTTGGCAGAGATCGTGATAAACCCCTTGGCCTGTCTTAGTCTTCGAGTGTTTCTTCAGTAGGACGACAGTTGGTATTTTTCCCATTTGTTTAGTTCTTCGATGATGTGGTTCTTCATAAGGTCCCAGTAGGGCTCTGGATCATAATATGGTGTTCCATCTCCTTCTTCCTCAAGGCAGTCTGCTTTTTGGTTGCCCTCTGTGCCTCTATGGTCAGGAACCAACATTAAAGTTACCTGGTTACCTATTGCTAGTTGTTTTAGAGTTTGCTTACATTCCCAGACTAGCTTTGACACGAACTTGAAAGCTTTTCGATTTTTTAAAGCCACCTGACTGTCTGAAAATATGTAGATGTGTTTTCTGTGAAGTTCTTATGTGAGGCACTCGTCTGCACCTATATTTATTTCAAGTACTTCCGCTTGGAAGATGGTTATATATTTGCCTAGAGGTTTGGAAAGCTTACAGTTTGGAGCTGAAATGCTCCATCCTGCTCCTTTCACTAGTTTTGAACCATCTGTGTACCACAGCGATGCGTTATCGGCCTGAGGTAGTTTTTTACTCTCCCATGATTGGTGGTCATTAATAACCATTGCGAATGGGACATCTAGGTCCAACATGATCGTCATTTGGTCACTTGATTTGCTGGCATTTTCGAGTTTCATTTCTTCAAAGATGCGCAGGTGACCAGTCAAATCTCCAGGCTTGAATTTACCTATTTGGAATAGCCTGGGAGCACTGATAATCGAGAGAGGAGGCACATTCAGTAGTATCTCTAGAGCTGCGGTAGAGCAGGTTGATATTGCCCCTGTTATTCCCAGGCATATCAGCCTTTGCACTTTATTATGTTTAGTTCGACCTGCTGGATTTTTGGCCACCATACCAGCGAGGCATAGATGACTCTGGGTTTAGTATTGTTTGGTAGATCCAATATTCCATTTTGGATCTTAGGTCTCATGTCTTGTCAAATTAGTTTTCGGCATGTCCAGATTGCCGCTCTGTCTTTAGAGAGGGTGTTTTCTAGATGCTTGTTCCACGTAAGTTTATGGTCCAGTGTAACCCCTAAATATTTTACCTCGGTGGAAAAGTTAACTGTGTTCCGTGTAGGATGGGCGCTTTCATTTCTAGCCTCCTTCTTTTTGTAAACGATCGTCAGTACATTACAAAAAGGAAATTCCGCCTGAACTGTTAGACGTCAAAGGTCGCAAACCTAAAACTTCAATGTTTTGTTTTGAACAAGATTTAACTCTGATGACGTATGTCCCAAAACAAAACAAAAATGTTCTTTTGTCATCTACATATGATCAACCTTCAATTCCAGATTCATCTAAAAACCTTAAATTATTGAATTTTACAATTCATCTAAGGGAGGGAAAATGGGGGAAAAAAGGGAGCCACTTTTGATATGATGTGTGCCAATATCAATTCCAATAGAAAAACAAGACGTTGGCCTTTATGTATTTTTTTTACAAAATGCGAAACATGTGTGCAATCAATAGCTACGTTATGTATAACTATAAGAAGGATGTCATGGAAGAAAACACCATTTCTAGACAAGAATTTTTCTATAATTAGCAGCCAGCTAATAAGGCCATGGATAGGGCATCAAACCAATCACAGAAATTTATCACCTCCTTTCCAGATATCTATCACAAATATCTTAGAAACACAGGCTGCTTCAAGTAATGGAAACACGTCTTCTACAGGAAAAAGGACCATATGCTCTATTTGTCCATCAAAGAAATGAAGAATGGCCACCATATACTGCAATAAATGCAAACGACCAATATTTGCGAAACATAGATCTAATTCATGCCTTGAATGTTAAAGAGATTTTTATTTTACTCTTAGATTGTACAACGTAGAATATATGTTCACATCTCATCGTAACTGAGCTTTGCGTTTCGTATGCGCAGATCCTTGGAAAACTACTTAGGGATATCTTCTAATGACTCTACCAAGGACATAAATACCTTGAATCCCATTGCTGACGCAATTGTTTATGTGACCTTTATCTCCTTGGTAAACTTGCCTAAGGTTAGATATATCTTGAGCCTTAGAACATCTTAGAAAAATAATCGTCTAGGAACGTGTGTTCTCAAATACCAAGTAATAAGTTTGGGTTTGGTCGGTGAACACGTATTCATCCTGGATTATCTACCGAGCCAATCCAATATCCGCACATTTTTTTGCTGTTTATCTAATGTCCATTCAGTTTCATTAATGCTTTGTTAATCAGAATTAGTTGATACCTTCACCGTCTTTTCAGCTCCGATAATTTTAATCATCTTTTATGCATTATATAATATTATCTCCTGAAATACGATCCAGTTACAACATAATTAAAATGGGAGAAGAAAAGAAAAGACAGAACGTCAGATAATAGGCCTGAAGAATAAGGGAAAATAACGAATTAAAAGGTGACATTAATATGCTTTATAATAAATTATGTAGCGTTTTTTCGTGGCTAAATATGCTGGGACAAGCGGAATTGGGCAACAAAAAAAAACGAAAGTTGAACATTTTATTTCGGGGAGATAATAGCCGTCTTGAGTAATTGTATTTTCACAAAAAGAGATAAAATGGTCTACCAGACCGGAATATATAATTTTATTTCTCAACTTTCTTAAAAAGCGACACCTTAGATATATATTCTTTTATAATTGGATCTTGGGTCATGTTCATGTCAAGAGAAACAAATCAGAGCTTTTTCAGTTTACATGGCAGATCAGTTCTAACTGCTTTTTAGAAGTTCAATTAAAAAAGCAAGAGTAAGATTCATAGATACTATCCTAGATATGATGTGTAAAAAGCTCTCACATAACCTATATGAGCCCAAAGTATACCCGATAATACAGACATCCTTGTTGTGTGTCTAATCCAAAGTAACTAAGTAGTAGGTATTAGAATTTCAATTAGAAAAGTAGACCAAATTCCTACAATATAAAGACAAATAATTCCAAAACGCCATCGCTTGTAGGCCAAGGAAAATCATAAGATTAAACGAACTTACCTGAGTGAAGTTTAATCTTGATTATATGAGGTCTCGTCGAAGATAAATAGGCCTACTGTAGTATCTCCTTTTCGGTCTAGACGGTCACGTAATTTAAATAAAAGAACTCACTACCTCTCCGCTCCCCGCTTACCGGTACATAGTCAGTCTTTTTAAAGCAGTTTTGTTGCATCTTTTCGGGTTCTGGGATATTGATTATGGGGTGGGTCCTATTTATCTTCGACGTGACCTCATATAATCAAGATTAAACTTCACTCAGGTAAGTTCGTTTAATCTTATGATTATATTTCGGCCTCGTCTCGATAAATAGGCCTACTGTAGATGATTAAAGAAGGATGCAACAATACTATAGTAATAACAAAAACTTTAATGATACATTATAAAGAGTGCATATTATAAATGTATCAAAAAGTTAAGATTATCTTTACATTTAAATATGCTTCCTAACCATCTAACATGGTAATTAGAAAGATATACAAAATAACTAATAATGTTGGTCCACACTATAGGATACTTAATTCAACAACTATAACTAGGTCTATACCTACTACAGTAACTATAGAATAACTAATTGTTTTTAACTATTATATAAAACTGCGTTAGCAAAACTATCATTTCGAATAAGAGTTCTGTTATAAAATAACGCAAACGTAGACGACCTCTCTGCCCTCCCAGCTGCGCGGCATATGGTGTCAATATTTACCTCTTTCCTGGCCGCAGCTGAAGTGGACGCATGTCTAGTACTGTGCTGCTGTTAATGACTTTTTCCTTGTGCTAGTGCACTAAGCACTCTTGCACTGTCTTGGTCCATGTGTTGTAGAGTTATTGATTATGCGTCGTCTTGGTTTCTTGGATGTCATTGGAATTTGTCTTCGTTGGTATTGGGTCCTTGGTGCCGGTTAGTGAAGGAGCGAGTGTTGATTGTTTTGCGATTTTGAGCAAACGAGAAAATTGCTGTAGACACCTAGGCGAGGCTGATCGATTTGGATTATGCAGATTTCTCCGCAAGTCCAAAACGATCACCCCAGGAAAGAACTGCACGTGATACGCAGGGTGTTACCCCCTGACTCTACTTCTACGCATGGAGCCCATACGGCGAGCTACCCCGTGCAGTCCCTTAATGCCTGTACACCCCCGTTTTTAGGCGGGAACCCGGCCTAGGGCATCAGCGATGCTCTCGTCCCCAGCTGTTATTGAATCATTCTAGTTTTGTTAGTGATTTATGTGATTTAAGATTTTTGAGAGATTTTGAAAATTTTGATTTAAAATTTTGAAAAAATTTTAAGATTTTGATTTTCGAAAAAGAACGAACCTTTTTGAAAATTTTTGAAAATTTTTTGAAATTTTGAAATTTTAAAATTTTGAAGATAGAATGATATTGATATTATTTTTTTTTTTTGAGTTTTTTAATTTTTTCTTTGTGTATTGTGTATGTGATTTAGTGTTCTGGTGGGAGTAGTAAACTTTTGTGTACTGTTCTGTTTGGATGTGTGACCCTACTGAATAGTGCTCTTATGATTGGATTTGTATGGTTGCGAACTTGTTCTAAGAATATTGTGTGTTTGCCTGCCAGATATGTGTTAATTGTGTCTACTTTGAGGTCGTTGTGAATATCTGCATTGCGAACGTACCAAGGTGCGTTCACAATTTGTCTGAGTGTTTTGTTTTGGAATGTTTGTAGTTTCTTCTTGTTTGTTTTGCATGCATGTGTGTATACTATGGCTCCATATAGAATTTTGGGCTTTATTATCTGATTATAGAGCATTAGTTTGTTCTTTAGTGACATTTTACTATTTCTGTTAATTAATGGATAGAAAGCTTGTTTGGCTGCAATGCCTTCGTTTACTTTTGCTTGTATATGCTTTTGAAAAGTGAGTTTATTATCTAGGTTTACCCCTAGATATTTAAGAGAGTTTGACCATCTTATTACTGAGTTTTCGAGATTTAAATTTGGAATAGGTTTATTACGTTTAGTTGTTATGAGCATGGCCTGTGTTTTATCTTCATTGATTTTAATATTCCAAGTTTCTGCCCATTCGTATATGGAGTCTAAGTGTTGCTGTACGTGATTTTTGAGTCTTGTGTGATTATTGTTGTTTATTGAGAATATGCATGTGTCATCTGCGTATATGGAGAGTTTAGTGTTTGGGTGTCTAGGTATGTCTGTTGTGTATAATGAGTATAGTGTAGGCGATAGAGGAGAGCCTTGGGGGACTCCTGCCTCTATGCGCCTTGTGGTGGATAGTGCTGTGTTTATTTGTGTAGTGAAGGATCTGTGTTTGAGGAATGAAGCTATGAGTTGAGTTAGTGGCGGTGGTAAATTGTGTAGTCTGTCTAGTTTGTGTATGAGTCCTTCATGCCACACTTTGTCAAAGGCTTTTTCGACGTCAAGGACTACAACTCCGGTCGATGCCCGTCTTTGCAGTCCTCTAGTCGCCTCCTCTACAAGTCTGGAGCTCGGTGTTGTGTTGTTTTCTGAACCCAAACTGTTCATCTGGGATCAGATTGTTTTGCGTTATGTGTGTGTTCAAAATCTCCAACATAACCTTCTCCGTCAGCTTGCTCAGTGATGAGAGCAAGCTAATAGGTCGCCAGTTTTGAGGAAAGATCAAATTTTTGTGAGGTTTAGGGATGAGAATTACTTTTGCTTTTTTCCAAGATTTTGGAAAGTGTTTTAGTGATAGTATTGTGTTTATGATGTAAGTGAATTTGAGTAAGGCTGTTTCTGGTAAGTTTTTTAGTGCTCTGTTTGGTATGTTGTCGTAGCCGGGTGCTTTTTTCGGGTTTAATTGCGCCATAATTTGCGCAATTTCTGCGGTGTTGGTTGGTCGTGTTTCGTCGTCTTGGTGTTCGTTTTCGTAAGTTAGTATTTCTCTGTAGTTTCTCTCTATGGTTGCCTCGTGATCTATATCCTGGGCCCCATCGCCTAAGGTGAATTGCGATTCCAGCGAGTCTGCGAAGGCCTCAGCCTTCTCTTCGCTGGAATACACCATTCCTCTCAGTCCATGGATATTAGGATATGCCACTTTGTTGCGACCTTGCATCGATTTGGCGATTTTCCATAGAGAGTTGTTTTGTGGGTTGACTGTAGTGATGTATTCGGTCCATGAGTTGTTTTTGTGTGTTTTTATGTCTGTTTTGATTGTATTCGTGAGTCTGTTTGCTTGTGTGTTTAAGTCTCGGTTGTTTGTTAGTTTGGCTCGTCGTTTTAGCCTGTTTCGGAGCGTTATGTTGTTTTTATGTTTTGTGGAAGCGAGTATGGGTTGTTTTGTTTTGTGTGTACAGTTTTTGTGGCTGCGTTTATGGCTGCTTGTATCTCCTCAGTGAATCTAGCAACTTCGTTGTCTAGTTCCGCTTTGGAGGCGATGTATGGTAAGTTGTGCATGTTTTGTGTTAAGTGTTCTTTGAATATGTTCCAGTGTATGAATTGTTGTATATTTGCTTGTTTGTGTTCGTGTATGTTGTTTATTGTGATGGCAATAGGAGAATGATCTGATGAGGATAAATCCTCCAAATTGTCAATCACAACGTTGTGTGCGATGTTTTGAGTAAGTGCTATGTCTAGAATATCTGAGCGTTCGTGATGGAAGTGAGTGGGTTCGAGTGGTGCGTGTACTGTGAAGTGCAGTTCTTGCGAAGCTCTTAGTAATGCAGTGCCACCTGTATTAGTGGCCCTGCATCCCCAAGATCTATGTTTGCAGTTAAAGTCTCCTGCTGCAAGAACTGGCAGTGTGTAGTTGAAGAGTTTTGTGGTTTCGTCTAGTGGTAAGTTAAGTTGTGGTGGCTTGTATACTGAATGAATGACAATGTCTCCGTCAGTTAGACTGACTTTGATGCTTGTCACCTCCAGTATGTCTGACTGTGGTGGTTGTATTGCGTCATGTGTGATGTTGTTTTTTACAAAAATGGCAGTGCCGCCCCCCATACGCTGTGCCCTGTCATTTCTGTAGATTGTGTAGTTTTTGATGTGTAATCTTGTTTGTGGGCGTAAGAATGTTTCCTGTACGAGTGCAATATCTATGTTATTTTCAGTCAGGTAGTCTGCAAACTCGTGTCTTTTGGGGTAAAGAGAGTTCGCGTTCCAACTGACTAAAAATAGGTGTTTCGGTTTATTAGCCATTGAAATTAGCAAATAATTTCAATGTTGGATTTTTGTTGATTATATCTGAAATTTTATTCAGTTTTGCTACTATGTCTTGTTCAGACATAGTTAGAAGAGCAATTAATCCGTTTGCTTGCGGCATTGCACTCGCTTGGGAGTTTGTGTTTGTGTTTTTGTTTGTGGGTGTTGTTTGTGTGGGTTTTGGGGCTTGTTGTTGTTGTTGTTGTTGTTGCGGTTTTGTGACTTGTGCGAATGATATGTTTGTGTTAACAGGCCGTGTTTGTGGCAGAGGTTTTTTGTAATTTGGATTTTTCGAGCACATTGAATAGTTTGCAGGGTGTTCCCCCCACAATTGCAACACTTTGCTGGGGTTTCTGTTGTTTTAGTGCACTCTTTATAAAAGTGCGGACCTGCGCACCTATGGCACACAGGTTTGGCGTAGCAGTTTGAAATGGTGTGTCCAAACTGCTGGCATTTGTGGCATTGGGTGTGTATTTTATTAGTGCTTCCTCTCTGAAGCTCTACGCTTACTGGCATATAGTTAATTCGGTCTTCTTCCAAAATTTTGATATTGGACTGAGGAAGAAGTACTTTAACTGAATTGGTAAGAAACTGACGTCTCCTACCGACCTTCAGCCAGTAAATTTCCTTGGGGGAATAGCCCCTGTCCTCTAGGTCGTTTTTGATATCTTCTATGTTCATCTTATTGTCAAGGCCTTTGATAATGACATTAAGAAGCTTATCTTCCGGGAGGAAGTAGGAATGGAACGGATACTTTTTTGCAAGTAAATATCTGGTGATGCCTCTATGGTCTCCCTGAGTATTTGGGGTAATTTGTATGCCAAGTTTGGATTTTCTGACATTTTCGAAACCAAGTTTTAGAATTGTCAGGTCTTGGAATATGGTTTTCCAGTGCTCTGGACATCTGATTATGATAGGCACCACATCAGGATTTTTAGGGGCTGATTGGGCGCTTGGGGTGGGTTGGTGGGCTTTGTTTTGAGATTGGGCCGAAGTACTGGCCTCTGCGTGCTTCTTCATAGAAGCAGCTAATATGGGTTTGACACTGGCTGGGAAGTTGTTGGGAGGGTTCATATCACTCTTGGGTTTTTTCAGAGGTGGGAATTCCTCTGAATTGGGCATTTTGGAAGGTTTTTCGGAGTCAGAAGAGACTTCCATCTCTTCGTCCTCCTTGGCTTCAATTGCGGGGGGGGGGGGGGGGGCACTATGTTTTGTGTGTTGTCTTGTTGTGTGAGTGTGTCTGTGTTTTGTGGCACATTTAAATGGGTCGACATATTACTCATTTGATTCGAGAGTTCGTTTAATTTTGCCAAATGTGAAATTTGAGCACTCTGCTCTTGAATTAATTTATGATTTTTGTCTGAATCAGATCTAAGTTTGTGTATAGTTTTGCGGAGCTCGAGGTTTTCCGCCTCAAGTTTTTTAATTAGAGACGACTCCATTTTAATGTTGTTTTTGTGTTGTGTAATTGTGTTGGATGTGTGTTTCAACTTACTGGTGTGCTGTGTGAATTTGCAGGTATATATGCCACTCTTCTTTAGTACAATTTTTATCCACCGAGCGATGGTTTGAGCGGTCACCCCTTTATAAGGCTTGGATGTACTAATGAAGAGACTAGATTCTGAACCACGCAGGTCTTTAGTTTTTACTAGATATTCTAATAATGTTTTTGCTACGCAAATATTAGGGTCATCATGAAATAATGGTAACATCAGTGTTGGCTGCATTTTATTTTTCTTTGATGTTTTTAAACATTTTGAAATTTTTATTTCTATCTTATCCTTGAATTTCACAATATTATCGCAATTTATGGAGTTTATTGTTTGGACACGCTGTCCAGTTGCGACAGTTATTAATGTTACTAATTTATGTGTTAGAGTTTCCAGGAAACATTTTCCATAGGAAGTGATCTAATATATTCTAACACTACATTAGGATTCCATATTTCATCATATGTTGGTTCAGTAGAGCGTAGGTGGTAAACCCCTTTAAAAAACCTTTTAATTCTAAAATCCTGAGATATTTCCGGTCCCGATATCTGTGAAATCGCGGATCTGTATGAGTTCAAAGAACTATATGATGATCCTTTTTTGTATTGCATTGTTAAAAATTCTAATACCAGCTGAACTGTTGTTGAAAAAACATTCACACTTTTTGTGTTGCAAAAATTCCACCATAACTTTAGACCTGAATTGTACTGATTTAATGTATTTATATTAGGTTTAAAATAAATAGCGTATCCTTCTAATAACGAGGTAAATACAGGATACCATGGCTGAGAGACCCAGAAAGGTACCACCACTATTCCTCTAGCTTCGACGCTTATGATCTTTTGTAGCACCCTTAGTATTAGGCAAAATGGCGGAAAGGAATAGAAATAGAATTATTCCAATTTAAGGTAAAAGCATCAACTGTGTGGCATTCTGGATGTCTTAGCCATGAAACAAAAACTTGACATTTCGAATTAATTCTGGTAGCAAATAAGTCTATTTCGGTGATACCAAATGTTTGTTTAATATTCTGGAATGCCGCATCATGTCAAGATGTTCCTTGACAGATTATTAAGCTCGGGAAACTGAATGCTACCCATTCTATTTATGCATGAAATAGCCGTAGTATTATCTATTCTACACAAAATATTAATGTTTTTAGTATGAGCAGCAAAACATTTTATCCTAAAAATGCTGCTAATAATTCTAGATGGTTAATATGAAATTGTTTCTCTCTTTCTGACTAAAACCCACGTGATTTTGCATTATCGTAACATATGCCCCAGCCAGACCTTGAAGCACCAGAAAATATTTCCATTGTGTATTTCCTTATTTTAATTGAGTTCTGTGCAATTGGAATAACATTTTTCCACCATTTAAGATCTCTAATTATATTATCTGAGATATGCATGTAGGAGTCATAATTTCCCTCTGATTTTTGTAAGGCTAGAAACTTTTCACATTCGAATAATTTTGAGTAAACGTAGCTATATTTAACCGCAGGGCAAATAGATATAATATTGTCAATAAATCTGGCAAATTGTCTTATCTTACATTTATGAGTGTTTAAAAATTGGTTAATAAGTTTCAGCATCTTTACCTGTTTTTCGATAGGTAGGGATACTTCCATTTTATTAGTCATAGATAATACCCAGATATTGCATTCTGTGGCTTTTAAAATTAGTAATAAAACCAAATTTTTGTAATAGTATAACAGTAGTGTTAATGTTATTTAAGCATTTCTGATAACTGTCGCTCAAAAGAGAAAATCATAAAGATACAAGACAGAAAGATAACCCTGTTGTCTAAGGCATGAAAGAATGGGTTTCATATTTTTTTTGAAAATAGAGGAGGACAGATTAGCCCAAAAGGCATTACGTTGTATTGGTATATGATATCATTAAACTGAAAACTTAAGTATTTCCTATGAGTTTCCCATATTGGAATAAAGAAATACGCATCCTGCAGATCTAGTGTGGCCATAAAATGATCCTTCCTTATTAGGCGAACCACAGTTCTGTGATTCTCTAATTTAAAATGTGATGTGGAAATAAACCTATTAAATGATTTTAAATTTAAAATTAACCTTTTTGTGCCATCTGGTTTGGGTCTCAAAAAAAAATACGTTACAAAAATTGGTCTTTGCAAGGCGTCCCCGAGTAATATCTCCTAGCTGTAGTAATTTTTCATTTGAAAAGTTGATATTTCGTGCTTCACTTGCAGAAAAATTCGCATTTTTTAGAATAAAGTCTTGCCTGGGACAACTGATAAAGGGCAAAACCCTTTTATATAAGATAAAATATTTTTGTGAGTGGTGTATTGACACCAATAGTTCCAAAAATGTTTAAGCCTTCCAGTTGGTTTACAGACCTGTTTTATTTGTGCTGGAATCTGTTCCTCCCATCTATTTTGGCTTCCGTCGTTTTCCTGGCTGAAACGTTTCATGGTTTTCGCTGCAGTAACTCTTTCATCCAATTTTTCTCCAAATAAGTCTTCCGTGGTTGGAGAATCTTTTAGTGTTTCCCGAATTTCTGTACTCAAGTTTATTAGTAGAAGATCCCTGCGATTGTTTGATTCTATATGGTGAATATCTGCGATCCACCTACTGGCATGACTCGATCGGGGCCTCCATGTATTCCTGATTTTCTCTCCCTCCTTTTTCCAACATACCAGTTATAACTAACCCAATGGCAGTTAAGCCAGCAGTTATTTGTCGCTGTTTGATGGCCATGCGTGTATCCCTGCGTTCTACTTGGAAATTAATGGCATTTTTTTTTATCTCCGTATTTAATTTTGGAAAACTTAAACTTGGAAAATTGCTTGGGGGAGGAAACTTCTGTTAAATTTTTTCTCTTTTTTCATCTGTAAGTCCTGTTGTTAAAATAATATCCCATCTAGGAATAAGGTCATTATGAATGGGAGGACTTGACAGTTTGTTAGGTGTTGGAGCTTCACCTAATAGAGCAACTAACTCATCAGAGCAGAGCTTTGAGATTCTAAATTTGTTCCAGCAATTTCTGCTTCAATAATTAGGGCATTATCTATAACAAGAATAGGCTTGTTCAGTGATAATGTGATGAAGCATTACGAATGCTCTACTACTGTTACCAAAAGTAATAATATTTGCAAAAGTATTTGCAATAATATGCAAATAGCAAGTCATTGCCACCAAAAGCAATTGTTTCCTGTAACCAATATAATTTAAAACTCGGTTCAAAACATATTGCTACTAAAAGCAATGTCTAATAGACTGGTATTAAGCAGTAGTCACCAAAACTTTAGCCTGCTTATTTGCACAAAATCTAAAAATATAAAGCCACCAAAAGCAAATTTCGTGATCCAAAGTATGATAATACCCTACATTGCTACCAAAAGCAATGTCTATTAGACTGGTGTTAAGCAGTTGTCATCAAAAACCGACTGCTTATTGCCACAATTAAAAACTAAAAATATGATGCTACCAAAAGCAAATTTCGTGATTCAAAGTATGCTAATACCTTACATCCTGTCAAGCAACAAAGCAATCACTACTTATAAAATAATTTTTGTATACTGTGCAAGAAAAATGCCCTAAAAAATTGTTATTGTCTGCTACCAAAAGCAGGTCTTGTGAACCATAATAAAGGGGAATATTTAAAATGAATATAATTTTAGATAAGATCCTCTAACAAATTACCACATCGGGTACTTAAGTGTATAAAAATTCATAGTCCTTCACAAAGATGCAACCGGGGGAGACATTGAAAATGCCGAAACAGAATGGAACGCTTACTAAATTTGAGATCTGAGAAAACTCATAATTGTGTGGAAATATAATAGTTGATAGAAGTTTGGGTGAAATCATGTTAGATTACTTAAGTTTACTTTACCAAAATATACCAAATCAATGCATATTACTTGAAGTTTCATTCTTTTTTACAATTTAAAACGTTATAAGTGTGGTTAAAAAAGCAAAAGACCATTTACATACAATATAATCAATTTTAATAGATTTGGTTAGTTTTGATTAGTCGTCTAATCAATTTTCGGTTAGTTTCACTTAGTCTCAACTTTTTTTACTTATTTGAGCCGGTTACGTTACGCTATAATCAATTTTAATAGATTTGGTTAGTCGTTTAATCAACTTTCGGTTAGTCCCACTTAGTCTTAAATTATTTAACAGCTGTTTCCGATACGTTATAATCAATTTTAATAGATTTGGTTAGTTTTGATTTATTAGTCATGTAATCAACTTTCGGTTAGTTTCACTTAGTCTCAACTTATTTCAGTTATTTGAGTCGGTTCCGATACGTTATAATTAATTTTAATAGATTTGGTTAGTTTTGGTTAGCCGTCTAATCAACTATCGGTTAGTTTCACTTAGTCTCAATTTATTTTTCTTATTTGAGCTAGTTCCGATGCGTCACAATCAATTTTAATAGATTTGGTTAGTTTTGGTTTTTCGTCTAACCGACTTTCGGTTAGCTTCACTTAGTCTCAACTTATTTTAGTCATTTGAGTGGGTTCCGATACGTTATAATTAAGTTTACTAAATTTGGTTAGTTTTGGTTAGTCGTCTAATCAACTTCCGATTAGTTTCACTTAGTCTCAACTTATCTTAGTCATTTGAGTCGGTTCGGTTGCGTTATAATCAACTTTAATAAATTTGGTTAGTTTGAGTTAGTCGTCCAATCAAATTTTGATTACTTTCACTTAGTCTCAACTTATTTCACTTATTTGAGCGGGTTCTGAAACGTTATAATCAATTTAAAAAAATTTGGTTAGTTTTGGTTAGTCGCCTAATCAACTTGCGGTTAGTTTCACTTAGTCTCAAATTATTTTAGTCATTTGAGTCGGTTCCGATACGTTATCATCAAGTTTAATAAACTTGGTTTCTTTTGGTTAGTCGTCTAATCAACTTCCGGTTAGTTTCACTTAGTCTCAAGGTATTTTACTTTTTTGAGCCGACCCCGATATGTTGTAACCAATTTCAATAGATTTGGTTAGTCGTCCAATCAACTTTCGGTTAGTTTCACTTAGCCTCAACTTATTTTACTTATTTAAGCCGGTTCCCATACACTATACTCAATTTTAATATATTTGTTTAGATTTGGTTAATCGTCTAATCACCTTTCGGTTAGTTTCACTCAATCTCAACTTACTTTAGTCATTTGAACCGTTTCCGATACGTTATAAACAATTTTGATAGATTGGGTTAGTTTTGGTTAGTCGTCAATTCAAATTTCAGTTAGTTTCACTTAATATCAACTTATTTTAAGTCATTTGAACCGGTTACGATACGTTATAATCAATTTTAATTACCTAATTTGGTCATTTTTGGTTAATCGTCGAATAAACTTTCGGTTAGTTTCACTTAGTCGCAACTTATTTTAGTTATTTGAGCTGGTTCCGATACGTTATAATCAATTTTAATAGATTTGGTTAGTCGGCTAATCAACTTTCGGTT
This sequence comes from Pissodes strobi, assembly GCA_016904865.1. Taxonomy (NCBI): domain Eukaryota; kingdom Metazoa; phylum Arthropoda; class Insecta; order Coleoptera; family Curculionidae; genus Pissodes; species Pissodes strobi. The sequence continues at coordinate 62,485 of MU182420.1, read as the reverse complement.
AGATTCACTTAATATCAACTTATTTTAGTCATTTAAACCGGTAACGATACGTTATAATCAATTTTAATAGATTTGGTTAGTCTTGGTTAATCGTCGAATCAACTTTCGTGTATTTTCACTTAGTCTCAACTTATTTTAGTCATATGAGTCAGTTGCGATACGTTATAATCAATTTTAATAAATTTTGTTAGTATTGGATAATTGTCGAATCAACTTCTAGTTAGTTTCACTTAGCCTCAACTGATTTTACTTATTTGAGCCGGCTCCGATACGTTATAATCAGTTTTAATAGATTTGGTTCGTTTTAGTTAGTTGTCTACTCAACTTTCGGTTAATTTCACTTAGTTTCAACTTATTTTAGTTATTTGAGTCGGTTCCGATACGGTATAATCAATTTTAATAGATTTGGTTAGTTCTGGTTAGTCGTCTAATCAAGTTTCGGTTAGTTTCACTTAGTCTCAACTTATTTTATTTATTTGAGCTGGTTCTCATACTTTATAATCAATTTTAATAGATTTGGTTAGTTTTGGTTAGTCGTCTAATCAACTTTTGGTTAGTTTCACTTAGTCTCAACTTATTTTAGTCATTTGAGTCGATTCCGACACGTTATAATTAAGTTTAATAAATTTGGTTAGTTTTGGTTGTCGTCTAATCAACTTCCGGTTAGTTTCACTTAGTCTCTACTTATTTTAGTCATTTCAGTCGGTTTCGATACGTTATAATCAATTTTAATAGATTTGGTTAGTTTGGGTTAGTTGTCTAATAAACTTTTGGTTAGTTTCACTTAGTCTCAACTTATTTCACTTATTTGAGCTGGTCCTGATACGTTATAATCAATTTTAATAGATTTGGTTAATTTTGGTTAGTCGTCTAATCAAC
>MU182420.1:43015-54803 GCA_016904865.1 Pissodes strobi | reverse complement strand
AGGTTGTAGGTTTTCATGGATGGTGGAAAATGTATAAATAGTATGCGTGTCAATCCGTTCGTCTTGAACTTCTTCATCTTTACGACGCGACGCGACGGTTCGACAGAATCGCATCTAGCATTATCAAGTGTTGCTCGCTCTGCTTTTGGGCTCGAACTGACGCTGGGATCAGGGTTACTTATGTCTAGGGGCTGACCCATAACTCTGAGCAGAGTAATGTTGGCTGCCTAAATTCACTTTTCGCATGGCCCTCCGCTCGCTACGGGGGCTCAAGACAAAAAAACTAACCAGGTGCTAACCCAAACTAACCCAAGACATACCCAAAATCAAGAAAAAAAACTGTTTAGAAATATAACCTTAAAAAAAATAAAAAAAAACCGACGGGGTTTGAGCCCGGGTCGCCGAAGTGAAGGCCAACCATGCAGACCTCTAGACCATCAAGACACATACAAACAACCGGTTGTATTGCGAAGTACATGAAAACAGTTTATTACGCAATCCTGCTCAGAGCTATGGGTCAGCCCCTAGACATAATTATCAGGATTCGAGCGCATCTGCTTTTATAGACTGGCGTCTGCGCAGATTGTAACGTGACATAGGTTCCGCCTCCGTTGCTTCGATAATGTTCTGGTTGGTTTGTTGAATGGAGCCGGGGTGATATTCTTGAATCTTAAGAAAATATTACAAAAAATTTTAGGATGTTGAGAGCGTAGTCTTGCTTATTGAGCTGTCTACTCTTTTCGATTTCTAGGGCTTCTCTGATTATGCGAGTTTTGTAATGGTTCACTGTGGCTACTTGTCTAGCGTTGTTGAAATCGATAGAGTGTCCTGTTGATAAGTGGTATTTGTAGAGCACTACTGTAGTCTGCTTCATTCTGATGCTGTTCTTGTGCTCCTGGATTCTAGATGAAATTCGTCTATGTGTCTGTCTATGCATGATTTTTGTCAGTCGCCGCAAGGTATGCTGTACACTCCTTGGTTCTCAAACTTTACTTTGTCCTTTGTATTTCCGAGTACTTGGGCTAAGGTTCGCTGTGGCTTGAAAATTGTCTTGATTTGATGCATCCTTAAGATTCTGCCGTCTTTGTCAGTGACTTCCTTTATATATGGAAGTATGGATTTTTGCATGTTATGTTCTTCTTTGCTTTGTGGTGTCTTCTTTGTCTGTGTTTGATGATTGATTGCCTTCCTAATCTTGTTTCCAGCGTAGCCATTTTGCTTAAGGGCGTTTGTTGTTAGTTTAGTTTCTTCTTGCCTTTGAGTAGGTTTTGTTAGGCGATATAACCAAAATATCAATGTATTTGCCACGGACTGGATTTGTGAAGGGTGGTGGTGCGATTCGGCGTTTAGATATCTGTTGGTATGGGTGGGTTTCCTATAGACGGTATAATCTAGGGTTTTGTCCGACGTTCTGGAGATGTGGAGGTCTAGGAAAGGTAGCTTCTCAATCTATCCTACTTCTAGTGTGAACTGAATTCTGCCGTGAATTTGGTTTATATTGACCAGGAAACTGTCCAACTATTTTCTACCGTGGGGCCATATAATGAAGATGTCATCTACGTAGCGTTTCAACAGCGTGGGTTTGAATGCTGCGTTTCCTAAGGCATCTCTTTCGAAATACGTCATGAAGAGATTTGCGATGACTGATGACAGCGATGCATCGGTATATCGACACATCACTATTGTGATATCGATCGATACACTGTCTGCCACTAGACCAAAGCCTTATGTAGCTGTTCATATCGTAATAATTTGATTTCTTATATTTATAACATAATAGGGCAAATATAGATTATTAAATAGATATTTTAAATTTTCAGAAGTATGCGGCAATTAAAATTGTGCCAAAAAATATTTAATTAAGTACATCGATCTGTATTTTCTCTAATCAAATTTAATAAGACTGTATCGCCAATACGCCGTAAACTATTGTTTAAGAGGGATAACGGTGATATAGATTCAAACTTCGGTAATTGTTTTGAAGTTAATTAATTTCTCATAGACAAGTTTACTCCTCGTCAACTTATACGAGTTTATGTATGGAGATCTCGCATACAGTAAGAGATACAAAGTTGGCGAAATTGAGGCAAAGTTCTCGAATTTAGTGCTTAATAAAATGCCGCTAAGATACTATCTGTTTCCTCCTAATTATTTGAAGAGATATTTTGAAATCAATTGCTCTTTATTATGGCAATTTCTCTGCTCTACAAATTTGAAATCCCCGCGCTCTAATGCCAGCTTTGTTTTTTTTTAAACGAAACTTAACTTTTTATCTTGTTTTTAGAACTTTCGATCTGGTAAAGCCATGTATCACAATCAACTGTTTATTATTTAGGAAAACTACATCATACCAATATTTGTATCACTTACAGCTGTTCTGTCTCAGTCTAACATGCGTTCGCTTATGTGAAAAATACATGTATTTATGTATTGTTAGAAAGTAATATTTGCAAAAAAAGAATTTTCTATTTCTAGCAGAAGCAAAATTCACAATTACAACAAAAAATGCAAAATAATAGATGTAAACATTAATTTTTAACACTGATTTTCAAATATTTCCATAGGCGTCGACATTTCGGAATTCCATGTGGGGCCCTAAGTATCACCTTTATTTTGAGTGTGCAAATTTCTTGACACCATAAGGTAGTGAATAACAGAACAAATTTCTTGATTTAATTTTTATTATCAGAAAATTTTTGGCCAGTACACGAGGTATGTTTTTAAATTTTTAAAATTCAAGAAAAAAATCTATTAGGAAACATCAAAATATAAATGTTGTAGTATCTCAATGCTTGAGTTTAATTTTATAATAAAACATAAGCCATTTCCTGTGAGGTTTTGCAACAACACCTCTACAAAACGACCAAGTGCTCACAAAATTTTAGCTCGTGACGTCATGCATGCAGGTTAATAGCGATCGAAACGCAATTGGTTGCAATGTTGACAGACTGCTTCGATAGTAGCGAATATTAGGATGCGCGTATATAAAAATGTATCTCTTACATTACAATATCTCCAATATTGTAAGAAACATATTATCATATTACTTATTTTCCTCTTTTTAAAATGCGGTATTTCGAGATTTATTTAATTAATTATCTAACACTACTACCTTGTTCGGACACTTTCCTAAAATATTACTTTCCTTATAGAGCCGGCAACAGCGCATCATCTGAGACGATGTAACAGAAAGAAGAAACAAAACGAAACAGTAGTTGCCGATAATGGCAACCGTAGTTGGTGTTATTTTCTTGCATTTGTCTGAAATCGGAACTATTTATGTGGTTTTAAGTGAGTGAAACTTGTACCTAATATTTCGTTGTATACTTAGGTATATAATTTATATTGTTAGGCGTCTTTTTAAATACGTTAAACCATATATTTCAGACTTAAAGACCTGTTTTTTCTACCGCTCGTCCGTTTTGTTTATAAGTTTTTGTTCGTGTTTAATTGCAAGTTTTTCTCTCGGCTTCGGCTAGCTTTGTAGTAACTGATTCTTAGTGTAATTACGCCTCAAAAGTGTTGCATTCCTGGCTGTAATGAAAACTATAAAAGTGGGCTTAAAATTCATGTGTTCGGTTATATACAGTATGTCTCACTAACTTGGAACCATATGGGAAACTTCTTTATTGTTGATTTTACGAAAAAAAGTTACTCTTTATAAAAAGTTCTGCATCCTGAGAAAATAATATTAGACTATTAAAACTTGAATTAGCATATACAGAGTCGTCATAAAGTAGGAAAATATACAGGGTGTCCGGAAATACCGTTCGAATAATTTTAGGAGTGATTCTACATAAGAAAACATGAAATTTTTTTTATATGAACATGAGTCCGAAAATGCATATTTCCCAAGATACAGGGTGTCAAACTTTTTATAAAAAATCAGTTTTTTGTTAATATCTTAAACATGATTTTACCGATTTTGTTGAAATTTGGCAGTGTTATCTGTAGTAATAAGGAGCTCATTTACCCTTAATTAGATTAAAAATATAAAGTCCAGTGGCATCCCGGGGGGCATCATACCGAATATTATTGACAAAGAAATGTGCGCCCCTGACTCTTTTAAACATTTTATATTTTTTTCGTATTAAGCAACTAAAAATACAACATTTTTGTTTCTTTAATTGTTTTCGTATCTTGTTTCGTTTTCGAGAAAAAAAAAAATAAAACCAGTTTATTACAGCGTTTGATGTGAATTTGGTGCCCTAAAGAAATGTAATAAACTGGTATTTTTTTTTTTCTCGAAAACGAAACGAGATAAGAAAACAATTCAAGAAACAAAAATATTGTATTTTTAGTTGCTTAATACGAAAAAAATATAAAATGTTTAAAAGATTCAGTGGCGCACATTTCTATGTCAATAATATTCGGTATGATACCCCCCGGGACGCCACTGGACTTTATATTTTTAATCTAGTTAAGGCTTAATGAGCCCTTTATTACTACAGATAACACTGCCAAATTTCAACAAAATCAGTAAAATCATGTTTAAGGTATTAATAAAAAACTGATTTTTTATAAAAAGTTTGACACCCTGTATCTTGGAAAATATGCATTTTCGGACCCATGTTCATATAAAAAAAATTTCATGTTTTCTTATGTAGAATCACTCCTAAAATTATTTGAACGGTATTTCCGGACACCCTGTACATTTTCCTACTTTATGACCACTCTGTATATGCTAATTCAAGTTTTAATAGTCTATTATTATTTTCTCAGGAAGCAGAACTTTTTATAAAGAGCAACTTTTTTTCGTAAAATCAACAGTAAAGAAGTTTCCCATATGGTTCCAAGTTAGTGAGACATACTGTATAATAAAGTGTACAACAGTTCAAGATTCAAACACTGGCAAGTTTTATAACAGATTAAAACCACGGCTAAAAGAACACTGTATATCATCTATTTTTTAAATTTCTCAGTTATTTATCAAAAAATTTCAAAATACGGCCAAGTAATGATGAAAAGCTCAAAAATATTGATGAGTTAAATTTTGTCAAAAGTCCTTGAAGTAAGCAAAATTGAGTTTGAGGAGCACGAAAAAAAACATACATTTTTATAATTTTGGGGAATTTATTGTCAAATGTTCTACATTTATTGAAACTTTTTTGTATAGCGCGTCGGTTTGTATTTCAACATCAAAATTTAAATCGCCGTTTATTTCTATGGATGCGCTAATAATAATGTAAAAAACGTTTTAAAATAATTCTCAAAAGTATTTCCAATACCCCCTGAAAAAATGATTGCGCTAAAAATAGCAACCATTTAAACAAATAAATAAATAAGTAAAACCCGATACATTAACGAAGTAGCCATATACCTACCTATACATGCACACAAATTTTCGACAACTAAGTGAATATATTTTATTTAGGGCCTATTGCTTTAAAAGTTTAATGTATTTTCATGGCTTTTGTTCCATAATATATATCGTTTTTATACCTAAACACTCACTTAAACCCTATGTTAGGCTCGATGTTAGATAAATGAAATTTGAAACTGCATAGCATGCATATACCAATAAAAGTATATTTTGTTATCATGTTTTTTTTATTACCTTAAGTAATAATAATTAAGAGGTGTGGAATAGTTCAGCATATGTATTGATGTGTAATAAATTTTTATCCGTTAGTATAAGAAAATTTATTATATTATACAAAATACATAGGTACCCTGAATTTTGGCGCAGTTGTAGGGGAGTTGAGATCCTGCATTTAATTCTACACCTAATATTAAACTAAAGCCCAAATATAACTTCAAAAATTTGTCAACAAGTCTATATAGCTAGCGTGCTGTAAAATAAGTTAACTATTGATAGTTTGTATAAATATTAGTGTACTTATGTGTCCCATTATATGATTAAAATTGCACGACCTTGTGACTCAGTGGCGCACCCAGAAAATATGTTTGGGGGGGGGGGGGCCAACATAGGTTGCGCTAAAAAATTTGGGGTGCCACGCCCTGATGTCATATTTTTTTATACAGTCTGGGATGGGGCCCTGGCCCGATGGCCTCCCCCCTTGGGTGCGCCACTGTTATGACTTGCATCTAACCGGACCAATGAACTATGGAACGTGGCACATAATGTTGCGTATGCGAATAATTTTGAGGTTAGATATGGAATATATTCGCGCAAACACATGTGAGATGCTATATATCCACTCTAATACGGCTCTTAACCCAAATTTGTTATCATTAAACTAATATATCACTTCACGCATGACCTTTCGCTCGCTTCGCTCGCTACGGGGGCTCAACGAATAGGAACTAACCAAAACTAACCCAAGACAGACCCAAAATCAGGAAAAAAACAAAAAAAATGCAGTACGACAATCCAATCTTACGTCTTTTCCAACAACGATTCACACAAACAATTATTTACAGGCAGTATTTGTACTTAAATCCAATCGGGAAGCAGCAGTAAGATATTCAATTTAAAAAATAATACGCATGCGCAACATTATGTGCCAAATTCCATAGTTCATTGGTCCGGCTAGATGCTAATGGCCTTGTGTAGCCCCTTTAATTTCTTCCTAGTGGCTAGGTCGCGCCGGTCTAAAAGCGTTCCCGACACAATTGTGGTATGTATTCGCGTAAACAGTAGCGTGTCGTGGGTCGAAGGGCGAAGGGGGCAAACGGGGAAAAGGGCGCCGCCGGAAAAATTTCGGGGTGCCACGCCCAATTTTCGGCCAAAAGTCATTAAAATCGTTATAAAACAAAAAGGTCGTGGGGTGACCAATATATTAAATATTCAAGAATCAGGCGAATAGGGAAACGAATAAAAAACATAAACATGACGATGAATGTTATTTACTAATTATGTAATTGTAATAAGCATATAGTTATTTCGTTTTTAAATAAAAATATATAAAATATATTAATATTTACCTACTTATTTTTAATAATTAACAGCACCCTTTATCGCTTGACCGTCTGTTATTAATTATATAAATAATTTATTAATTATATAAATCCGAAAAACGACAAACGCAACTAACAACCGAATACGGAACTAATTGACTAACCCAAAATACCCAAATAAAATGCATTCTTTATCCGCCCATCCGTATTACCACGTTAATGAATAATAATTAGATTATTTAGGTTTTTCAGAAAAATAATTTTTAAAACCTGACAAAAAACTGCCGAATTTTTTTAACGCAAAATTAATTTGCACATCAAGTTCTGGGAAGGGGGGTGGTAATTACCCCCTCTACCCACCCCACCCCCCGTGTTTACGCCTTTCGTGGCAGCGTGAAGCGCTGGAGGAGAAAAATTTCGGCGGGTGCCAGATGCCACACTCCAAAACATTTATTTGACCCTCGATATTATAATAGTTTTTGACTAATTTTGACCCGTTCTTTCGACTGCTGAAGTAAGATTTTCGAATTTTATTAAATTATTACGAATTTAATATTAAATAATTTTGTACACTACCTATTATAACGAATCTTGCCAATATTATTTTCTAGAATAGTGAGAAGGGACAAGGGACATTATATTACAAAAAATAAATAATTATGTATTATTTATTTACAAAAAATAGTGCATTAAATAAAAACTGGAACATGTAATATGATACATACAAAAAATAATTATAGCGCCAACCGTCTGGTTTTTACAGATTTGAGATAATTAAATTAATTCGTGAAGCATGGGGCGCCCGGTCACCTAGAGGCGGAAGGGCGGAGGGGGCATTCGCCCCCTTTGGCCCCCTATACGACACGCCACTGCGCGTAAACACATGCAAGCTGCTGTATATTTCGTAAAAAGTGCATCCAAATTACGGGCACGTATTACAATAAGTAATATTTCACTTTTCGCATGGCCCTCCGCTCGCTACGGGAGCTCAAGAAAAGAAAACTAACCAGGGGCTAACCCAAATGTAACCCAAGACATACCCAAAATCAAGAAAAAAAAACTGTTTGCTAACCAAAACTAACCTAAGACATACCTAAAATTAAGAAAAAACTGTTTAGAAACTTAACCGTAAAAACAATAAAAAAAAGCAACGGGGTTTGAACCCGGGCCGCCGGCCGCGCCGGCGCCGCCAATAGTCGCCGAATTGAGGCCTAACCATCTAGACCTCTCGACCACGAGGACTCTTTCGGTAAATTGATTGCATCACGAAGACATGGCGCGAATACAATCGCTCGAGTCAACGCCACATACACTAGATGGCGTTGGAGTCGTAAGAGCGAGAGGGAGGCGTCGCACACAGTATTTCGTCATCGGGAACCATTTTGGACCGGCGCGACCTAGCCGCTAATTAATTTCTATTGTTATAGTAGCCCTATCGGGCTCCAAAAATTATTAAACAGATACGTGACCTAGAGTTGATGTATTATAACATATCCGTCCGTAAATTGACGACGTTGACGTTAGACGTTAGTTAGCAAGTATTCCTAACTTAAAGATTCACAACTGAAGCTAATGGTAGGAAATATATGATGGCGCCCTCTAGTAAGTAAGTAAAGCACGCAAACGAATTTTATATCCTTACAAAATTCAACCTTGGATCATGGATGACATCACGCGACAAGCACTAAGGCTTTGCTCTTGAGTGAGTATTGGGTTTTGTCCCACATGAAATCACTCACCTGAGGCTTGAGCTTTAATACCACCATCATGTGTAACGAAATAAAGGCATTTAAGATTCGCAACTTTTAAATCTACAATAAATAAGAATCAAATTGCGAAAGGTCATACAACTGCGCGGGCCGTTCCCGTACCGCACCTTCACTCTCTGGAAATTCTGAATTAAGAAATTGACACACGTTTCTACTATTATGTGCAGGTGCGCCATCCTGTTCAAATTAGAGGTGTGGAAAAATAGGCACCGGGTTATCCACGAGCTATTGTTGGAATTCAGTATTGAATTGAATAAATTTGTAATTTTCAAAGATTAATCTTGCTTGTTAGACAACTAATAAATGTATGTATAAGACTAGATGGAAATCTCTTTGGCCTATGCACAGAAATGAATGCTTACATCTTCTATTTTGTATTTTTTATGTTATAATTGTGACCTTAGTTGCTGCAAAAATGATCAAAACAATAATTTTTTTTTGTATGCGAGCTTCTAAACAGTGCGAAATAACACTTTCTAGCAAAAAATTGACTTATAAATATTTTTCCCATAAACTTAAATATGTTAGACAGAGGCTGAGTTAGAGCAATGCTGCACGTACTTGTATCGAGCGATTTTCTTAAGTGCTAAACAGTTTTGATTAAGATCAAGCATCGCATCATTTTTTTAGGTGGATCAAAAGCTTTTAGAAGTAAAAATAAAAAATCCTGGTCCGTATTTAAAAAATAAAGTAGCCCGAGGACGTAACGTCCGATTTCTAGAGCAGAGTTGTCATAATTAAATATAATTTATTTAAAAAATATCCCGACAAATATACTGAAAAGGAAATAAAAAATACTGCAAATTGTCAATTTTTCCCAAATATCTCCGGAAATATTTGAAATTTTTTAAACATCGTAACGGCATTTGATTAAACAACGAATTTCGCAATCTTTTTCTTAATTTAGCCAACTTTATATCTTTTGCGGTTTGCGTAATTCCTCTGCGTACAATAGATTTTGGGGCCTGCATACTCATAACGACATACAACTGAAAAAAAATTAATTTGACTATAAACATTAGCGAATATTTTATAACGAGAATGAAATGAAAACATACAGTTTCCATTTGAATTTAAGTACCGTTTCATGTAAGAAAATGAGCAATATGTAAGCTCAAACCCAAATATTATTGCATGAAATAATCTAGCTTTAAGCTGCTTATAGATTCACTCTATAACCGCTTCTATTGAGATTGGCAAAATAAATCAGATTAGGCCATTATATCACAACTTAATTATTATGATCATTAATATCAAGGCAATAATTATAAACATATTATATATAAAACAAGATTTGCAGGAGGATTTGACACGAGGATGGTTTTCACAACTTTATGCTTGATGGATCAATATAGAAATAATGTGTCATATAAGGCGATCACAGCTGAAGTCAAAATATTTAAAAAGGGAGGATGCCACGGAGTTTTACTACGTTGTGAATAAATGCCGTTCAATCACGGTTTACCGGTAAGCGACTGTAGGTAATGTGAATTAAAAAAAAAAAAGATAAATTGGCACATTTTTCATAAAGCATCTATATTGATAGTAGCCTTTTTAAAATCAAACATCAACTGGTGATACTTCATTAAAATAGAAATTGTAATATAACTCTCAAAAATTAAACAAATATATGGCGAGGGTTCAATAATAAAAAGTTTGATGCCACTTCCGGTAAAACCGGAAGTAAATTATGATGAAATAGTTCAACAGATCCATAAGTACATATTTTTACTGCTTCAATAGAAAGTTATTTATCTTATTATTTGAGAAAACATTTTCTTTTTAAATAAACCTTGTACTTGAAAGAAAAACATAGTTGAAGGATAAATGAATGGAACGACATTTTAAAAAGAAGCTGCCATATTCCATATGTGTAACTTCAATAGCAAATTAACTAACTCACACTAACCTCTTTTATGACAGATATATTGATACCTTGAAATAAATAATTACCATATTTTTAATGTTTAAGAATCTTTAAACCAAATCAAAGCTTTAAACCATCCATCCCATTTTCCTGAAAAACAGAGAAATCCTTTAAAAAATACTATTTGTATGCAAGAGAAATTTAAACTAAGTTCAAACAATAATAAGTAAGTCCTACATCAAACATAAAAAAGAAACCATGTGTGCTTAACACCGGACGATAGAAGTGAAAACATCAATAAAGCAGTATCAAAAACTAAGAAAATGAAAAAAAAATCATGAAGAAAGGCGTGGGGCATCGAACCCTATATCTCTCGCATTCTAGGTGAGCGACCCACTCCTCAGCCACCATCTCACTGTAAGTACACGGACTGGCATAATACATGTTTATGTTTTCATGTTGACCGTAAGATATATGATTATTTAAATTAATGTATTTCGAATTGATAAGATGTACAGGGTGATCCAAATAAGACTTTAGATGCCTCGTTACTGACTGCTCCTCTGTCTCGCCTGACTGAAGTCGACTTAAGCCCACTTTACCCGAATGAGCGTTAAGAACCGAGCGTGTTGCGTGACGGCTCAATTTGATTCAATACCCAGGAAAAATGTGCTAAATGCACGAAGTTTTCACTTCAAAAAGCAATATGAGCGTTCTAGCCAGTTCTTAAGCCCATACAATTTTCTAAAATAATCACATTTAATTAACTACTGATCTTTAGTGAGAAATTATGTAATTTATACCGTTTTGCACGATTCTCTAATTAAGTCTTATTGCAGCAAATATTACAGAGAACATAATTCCCTAGAGTATGACACACTGCTTTTTATTCCCAGTAGAACCATGAATAATTACTTTACCTTGCTTCAATGTAAGAAAACCTATTAAGCAATTATATCTCTATGAAAAAAAAAGAAACTAAAACTGAAATATTGCTCGAAATGGTTTGTACTAGAAAGCAAAAGCAAGCAGGTAATTTATTTTTATTTTCCCACAAATATGCTTACTCTGGACGGAATTCAATAATAATACAAAATCATATTGCATTTAAAAAGTATATTCAATCGATAATAGAGCTTCATAATAGGCTTCGCCCGTGAATTAATGAAATTAAAGAAAGTAAGGCGTCAGTGATATAATAATAATAACAATAATAATAACAATAATAATAATAATAATAATAATAATAATAATAATAATAATAATAATAATAATAATAATAATAATAATA
>MU182420.1:29889-43005 GCA_016904865.1 Pissodes strobi | reverse complement strand
TAATAATAATAATAATAATAATAATAATAATAATAATAATAATAATAGTGATAACCCGTGGCTGAAGCCGGACTGCTATCGGGGGCCGCCCCTAGCGATGGGGACGCTCGTCAGTCTCTAAGACTGAAGGGTGCCAGGGAAATAAAATACCTGGGGTGGACAAAATCGGCACAACCGCCAAGGGGCTAACCCCCCTTTGGTGAGTACAGAGGGTTCCAAAGGAAAGAACCGAAGCCTCGGACGAGCGCCGCCACGGTCGGGAGCGACGCGGAACCAACCAGCCGACCAACCAAGTTGACGACACAGGCAACGACAAGGAACTACCAACAGCGGCTCTACCCACTCATGGTTTAGGGCAGTCTCAATCTGCTCCTCCCAAGAGACAGGCACAAAGGCTGAGATGGACAAAGCAAACCAACATAGATGTTTTCAAGGCTTTTCCAGAGCTGCTTAGTACGAGAACCAAACAACAGGACATCGGAAAAACTTTTACAAAGAATGGAAGACAATATACCCAGAATCGGAATCCAGCGAACAAAACATATGTGACAGAAAAAGAGCGATAGAAAAAAGGGACACTTAACAAAAACTGAAATCGACATGATCAAAGAACAAGTAAGATTAGAAACACAGGGAGAAAGTGCACCAGAAACAGAACAAGCGACACAAAACAAAGATGAACCCCAAACGACCCAAACGACTCATATAATTGAATTACATATACACATAACCCAAACACACACAGATACAGCCGGAGAAAACGTACAGACAAACTCAAACAATACGGACAACCAAAAGTTATTAACGGAAATCGAACAAACATTCAACAAAAATATGCTACTATACAAAGGATGTAATCCCAGCTACAGGAAACGTCTACCTAAGCTGAAATATAACAGAAACACAAAGAATACAGCTCAAACATATAATAACTACATCAATAAATACATAGATGACGTAAAAAGTGTAGAAGACCTTATAGACATAACATATATCACAGCCATATCAATCACAGACACCTTGGGAATCACCAACAAAAATAAACCAAGTAACAAAAAAGCCAGAACAGATCCAACCAAAAAACCTCCATGGCAAAAATGGTTGGAACACAAAATCAGTCAAATTCGTAGTGACCTTACACAAATGAATAACTCATTGGTAGGCCCAAAACAAAAACATGACAAACTTTACAAAAAATTCAACATAAATAACAACACAGGTACAAGAACAGCACAAATAACAGAAGCAATAGATACACTGAAACAAAAACTAAGTAAGAAACTTAAGAGATACATCATCTCCCACAAAAGGAAACAAGACAACACAAACTTCACATCAAGCGAAAAGCATTTCTACAAGAATTTGGAACGAACAAACGAAGAACCAACAAATATAAAAGCACCAAAACAAGCAGAAGTCGAAAAATACTGAAAGTCATTATGGTCAGAACCAGTGGAATACGAGAATAGTGAGTGGATCAAAACAGAGCAAAAAAGAACAGAGACAGTGGAACCAATGATGCCATATGAAATAACGATAGATGAATTAAGAATCATACTGAAGAAGCTGCCAAACTGGAAGGCGCCAGGACCAGATAAAATCTATAATTATTTCTGGAAACATCTTACTTCACTACATGGAAAAATGGCACAAATAATTCAACATGTAATTACCCATCCAACAGAGGTTCCACCATCCTTAACACATGGCATAACATATCTCAAACCTAAGAACGAAAATACACACGATCCTAAAAACTACAGACCCATCACATGCCTTAATACTATATGCAAAATTATCACAAAAACAATAGCAGAAAAGGTAACAAAACATATCACAGAGCAAAAAAACGAACACGAAGAACAGAAAGGGGGTACAAAAGGTGCGAAAGGTTACAAAGAGCAGCTCATAATAGACAGGGTGATAACGAGACAAGCAGAAGCAAAAGGCAGAAACATAGCTGTTGCCTGGATAGATTACCAAAAAGCCTATGACTCCGTTCCTCATACATGGTTGCTCCACATTTTAGAAATCTATAAAATCGATCAGAACATCATACGCTTCCTTAAACAATGAAAAATTGGGAAACAAAATTAATACTCACCCTACCCCACACATATCTAGAAACTAATAACATAAAAATAAGAAGAAGAATCTTCCAGGGAGACACATGGAGCCCAAAATGGTTTATCCTAGCTCTCAACCCACTAAGCAGCCTTTTAAAGTCGATAAATATTGGATACAGCCCAACAAAAGATTACAAAATATCACACCTGTTCTACGTGGACGATCTAAAGTTATATGCTCCGGACCAAAATCAGCTATCCTCGCTATTGGAAACCACTACTAAGTTCTCTAAGGACATACGAATGAACTTCGGACTAGATAAATGCACATCACTTATAGCAAAAAATGGTAAAACAACGGAAACCACCAACATAGAGCTTTTAATAAATTACATAATATTCCCTACACTACCTAGCAACGAAACATACAAATACTTAGGAGTAAACGAAACACTTACACATAAAACGAAAGAAATGAAAGAAAACATAGAAAACAAATACAAGAACAGGCTAAGAAGAATCATTGCACACCCAACTCAACGCAAAAAATAAAATATAGGCTATAAATACCTGGGCAATACCCATACTAACCTACTCATTCGGAGTCATACAATGGACCTTAACGGACGTACAAGCACTAGACAGACTAACAAGAAAAATCCTAACGGATAATAGAGCCCTACATCCTAACTCGGCTGTTGAAAGATTGTATCTACCTAGGAAACAAGGAGGACGAGGCCTAATCAACATCGAACTAACACACAACATTCAAATACATAGCTTACAAAGATACTTCAACATGAAGGCAACACAGTCACCACTACGCGCGTCTATCAAACAAGCAGACAAAAAATACACACCACTCAGCACACACACAAATGCAACAGATAGACAAGAAAACATTCTTCACAAACATCTCACAGACATGGAACAGCAAAAAACTACATGGCAAATTCAAGAACGGTCTAGATAAACAACATCAGCTGTCAACCAAGTGGATCGAACTCGGATACCTGTACAGTGAAACAGAAGGATTCATGTTCTCCATACAGAACCAAGTTGTACCGACAAAAAATTACAAAAGCTTTATTTTTCAATTTAATTATTATTTTAATTACATTACTGTCATCCAAGGCTCACTTCCTTTTTTGTAACAATTATCTTCTCAGGAGCCAAAGTGTCAAATAAACCTAAGAAAAGATCATTAAATATTTCTACTTTTGAATCCACATTATCTTCCTGTAAAATATTTTGAAAAAGAGTAATTTGTAATGATTTGATTAATAACTTATCATTTACTTTTCTTAAGTTTCTCGTTTTAAAAGATCTTGCTCTACTTTTTACTCGAGTTATATGGATATCACAAAAAAAACAAAAAAAATGATCAGAACCATTTAAAACATCTCGCGTTCCCGAACAAAACGAGTTATTATCCGCTGAAATTAAAATCACAACTATTAATGTAGCTGTAAGGTCTGTAACTCTAGTGGGTGCCGAAATAATCTGTTTCAGGTTAAGAGTATCAATGCACCAATCAAACTTCTTAGTCCTATAACTGTTAAAATCAAAAAGATCGACATTAATATCGCTGCCGCATAACACTTCATTGGAATGAAGGATATAATTTGAAATTGCATGTTCTAAATTGTCCAAAAAATTTTGAAATATTCTTGGAGGTAAAATACCCAAAAAAATGTACACGGAGTCATTAAAAATTATTTTTATCCAAACGTGCTCATGACTTTCATTTATATTCCGTGCCAAAATATTGTCACGAATTGTCTTTTTTATCTGTGACGCCACGCTTTACTTAGCGTGTAGGAGAGTAGCTCAGATTTAGGAACGCACTACGTCAAGTTGAGAAGAGATAATAAAGGAGACACATCGATAAAAACAATAACAAGTTTATTTACAAACAAATTTAACAACGGTTAGACTGTATAGTAATAAAGGCGTGTTTAAGATTATAGATGAATTAAGAGTTTACACTATATCCAATTAATATGAAATGCATGTCTTCTCGGGGGAGGCTTAGTTCAAAGTTTTTCTAGCAAGCGACGTCACTATTTTATTAATAAAGTTTATTAGGTATTCGTTCTGATATTTATAAGGTAAGTCTTTCTGGTTTAAGTTTATCACAACTTGCTAAGGCACTTTCACTCCTTTTGAAAACTCCCCAAAAACTATCCCTTTACTGGAAATTCTAATACTTCACAAATTCGACTCTCTCTATACTTTTAGCAGCCCCCGAATGCCGTATACCGACGCATACGTTCATCCAGGTTAGGTAAGGACCTGATCGCCCTGGACCTGTGTCCAGGTGTTCACGGATATGGGAGTTGTGGGATAGAACAGCTAGAAGTGTACGCACCTGTGTGCTGTACCGCAGCTAGACTGAGCGGTTTGAGAGACCCGAAAGCCTCATGAACTTGGCGTTTGCCTGCGTATTTATATGTTACAAAATGCTGATGGCTGCATCATTAAGGATTAAAATCGCTCCCGTCGATCGATCAGGTTGTTTATAATTAACAGTGAATGTTTATATAACATTTGTCAAGTTCAAGTTCAAACTTACGACAGGGTGATATTTAATTAATGCTTTTCAGTAGTTATGATGTTTCAAATCTGACTTCACATAAATACCAACCCCACCACCCCTAGAGGGACGGTCCATTCTTACAAATACATAACCATTATTTATGTCTATTTGATCATCATTAATATTATACGACAACCAGGTTTCCGAAACTCCCACACAATCATAGTTATTTCACCAAGATGTGATCCCTAAAATCAGAAAATCCATTTACCAATGACCTAACATTAAAAAAAAAACAGAATTTAAGTTTTCTCATTTAACACGTTCACTACCGACGGCCACTATAGTGGCCCTTGGAGTCTACCACTGTGAACCGCGACCACTATACTGGCCGTAAATTTAAACTTCTTTTGTGGTATATGAATTTAGGCGGGCCATGAATGGCAATGTGTATGATCTGTTCGGTCCATGAGGAACTTAGCTGGTTTGCGCTGTGCAGTTTTGTTTAAAGCCGCTTAAAATTTCTTAAGGGTTTCAAAGTTAACGCGCCTTGTTTGTGACAAGCCACTCGTCTTAGCACGCCGGTAGTAAACGTGTTAATTTATACAACAAAAAAAATAAAAATGCAGGTAAATAAGTAGCCTAGAATATATGTATGTAAAAGACAGACAGCAATATAAAGCAATCTGTCAAGAAAAAAAAAACAAAGCAGAAGCACTTGAGCTCCAACATTTTTATTGTTATTTAGAAATATAAATCAGACCTAGTATATAAAAAAAGGAGAAAAAGAAAAGAGGAGCATTCTTATAATTTCTTCACCTCAAGTATCGCTAGTAAAATAAATAAATTTACATTTTCATGTACATTCCAATACAATAATTATTATTGACAACAAGGAAGTCGGTTTTAGAATATAGATCTACCATATAAATTAAGTCGTACTCTTTGAGTAGCACTAATTAAATTTTAACTAAGATTAAAAATTAAGACACTTCTTATGTGTTACTTACCTCCAATGCAGTTGATCAATCTTCTTATTTTGTGACTAATTCCAAACGTATATCTTACCCCCAGATGGCCAAACTTTGGATGATCCATATTTAGCTTTTGTGTGGTCAGCAACTGATAGCGCGATGTTGTTAAGTCTTCATGTATAGAGCATCCGGTTTGTTTTAATAGCTTCTTAGCACCAAAAACCAAGGATCGTATATAATTATGTACAAATCTTACTAGTACGCTCCTTGGTCTCCCATTTGCGTTTGTTGGCTTGCCAATTCGAAATGCAGAGTCTATATCCATTTCACCAAGGTTTAACTTCAAATACTTGCTTATAAAAGTCACGACAACTCTTACGCAATCCTCCCATTCACTCTCCGAAATACCATAAATACGAATATTATTAGGTTTGAAGTTTTGTTCTATAAGCTCAATTTTTTGTCCAAGGCTTCAACAGCTTTGTTGTGTGTATCATCTTTTTTGCTGAGATGCTGTATTTCTGCAGTAAGCATCAAATTTTTGTTAATGTTTTCCAAACTTTTGATCCATGGCATTCTGGAACTGATTCGCAAAATTGGTGCACACCTGATGTGTAAGTTTATCTATTGAGTCACTCGTTAATGGTTCATCAGCACTACTTGAGTTGCTCCGAAGTGAATTTCCCCTTTGCGACGTCATCACTATCGTATCGATATGGTACGAATATAAAGTTAAAGTAAGCTGACCAATTACAATAGCCCAACCACAATGCTTAAATTATCTCGTAACTGATGAAATTTCCGTACTGATTTTTTACGAAACTTCACTTATTAGGCTAATGGTATTTACTTGAAGGCACTTCTATGATTTTTTTCTTAAAGTATGCAACAAAAAATAATTCATTTACGCGGAGCTCGTTAACACGCACCTGCTCCATCAATGACAGTTTGACGATCTATAATAAGCTAATAACAATCAAGCACGGATAACTTTATTCTTTAAATATTTACTGTGACAGCGATTGTTAATACAGTTGTAGCCGTAGTAAATATTCTACGAATATATAATTAATAACTTTGAGATAGCGACCATATGAATGAAATAAATCAAATACATGACTTAGCATTATTTCCGATTGTTAAACGTTATGCTTAGTGACATAACTGAATGTCCTCTCCATGTCAGCTGCAGGAAGATATCGTCTCGCTAAGGGTAATTGAATTGTCATATATGACAAGTTCAGGATAATTTAACGCATTTTTATAATGAATTAAATGATTTAAATTAATGCAAAATTTATAGTAATTTATGGTCGGAAGTATGTGAAGACCAGTTGATACTTTTTTTTTTCAAACCAATGCGCCTATAAGCGTATAAGAGACATATTAATTTTAAAATATAATTAATAATTTAATTAAGGCAATAGAAACCCAGGAGCGCTCTAGCCAGAACTCAAATTTAATTAACTACTGATCTTTGGAAACAAATAATGTAATTTGCACTATTCCTTAATTAAGTCTTGTTGCAGCAAATATTAGAGGGAACATAATTCCCTAGAGTATGACACACTGCCTTCTTAGTTCCAGTAGAATCATGAGTAATTACTTTAACTTACTTCAATGTTAGAAAACCTATTTAGCAATTATATTTCTATGAAAAAGAGAAAGTAAAACTGAAATATAGCCCATGAGAAATGGTTTGGAGTACAGCATGCAGGTATTTTATTTTTGTTTTCCCGCAAATACGCTTGCTCTGGACGTAATTTGAAAATATTACAAAATCACGTTACGTTTTAAAAGCAGTTTGAATCGATAATAGAGCTTCATAATAGGCTTTGCCCGTGAATTAATGATATTAAAGAAAGTAATAAGACGCGTCACTGATATAATTAATAACCTTGAGATAGCGATCATTTGAATGACATATGTATCTTAAAAACTAAATACATGGCTTAGCAATATTTCCGATTGCTAAATATTTTCCTTAGTGGCGTAACTGAATATCCTCTACATGTCAGCTGCAGGAATATATTATCCCACTGAGGGTTATTGAGTTGTTATTTATAACAAGTTCTAGATAAATTAACGCTTAATTTACGTCTTGATATGGCTTGTTTTTTATAAGGAATAAAATGATAAAGGATAAGGAAAACGTTCACCTCTTTATCAATGTGTATAAATATCAAACAATGTAAAGAAAAAAATATATTTCAATTTAATGCAAAATTTATAGTACTTTATGAACAGGAGTATGTGAAGACCAGTTGACACTTTTTTTTTAAACCAATGCGCCTATAAGCGTATAAGAGACATAATAATTTTAAAATATATTTAATAGTATAATTGAAGGCAATAGAAACCCAGGAACGCTCTAGCCAGTTCTTTAGCCATACAATTTTCTGAAATAGAGAACTCAAATTTAATTATTTACTGATCTTTAGAGACAAATTATGTAATTTGTACCATCCTCTAATTAAGTCTTGTTGCAGCAAATATTAAAGGGAACATAATTCCCTAGAGTATGACACACCGCCTTTTTAGTCCCTGTAGAACTATGATTAATTACTGTAACTTACTGCAATGTAAGGAAACCTATTAAGAAATTATATCTCTATGAATAAGAGAAACTAAAACTGAAATATTCAAATTCAAATTCAAATTCCTTTATTCACAAAAAGATCACAAAAGGTGACATGTGTTTCGTCAATAATTTCAAAAATCATAATTAGTCTAAAAACATATTGAAATGCAGATACAATAGTAAATTAAGAAAGTACTTATCTATAGGCTAATATTAAAATAGGATTACAACAGTAGGCACTTAGAGTGTTGTATACTCATGAAAACGCAAAACTCCTACTGCAAATAGGCATTAGAAAAAAAATCATTTAATGAATAAATTGGGCCTTCATGGAGCATATCCAACAGTTTTCGCTTAAAAGCTCTAAGGTTCGGCGCTCTTCTTATTTCCAATGGTAAATGATTAAATATTTTTATGGGAGTAACATAGCAACTTTTAGCAGTGGCAGTCAATCAAAAATTCGGAAGCCGCAAATCATTTCTAAGTGGATAGTTGTGGGGCATATCATCAACCAACTGATATGAGTGTATGCGCTTTCTAACATACAATGCACATTGTAGAATAAAAATTGAGATGACTGTCAACAACTGAAGACTACAAAAAAGTGGTCGACAGGACTCTCTTGAACTTTTAAACAAGATAGTATGAATTATTTTCTTTTGTGCAAGAAACAGGCACCTCATCTACTCTCGTGTAGTTTCCCCAAACCACAACAGCGTAATTCAGCAGTAAATAGATATGGGCATAATAGTAAGATAATACAATTTTTTTATCAACTATGGCTCTCAATTTCCAAATAATAAAATTGTGAGTAACAAGCTTGTTTAAAATGTAATCAATATGACATGACCAGCTCAGGCCACTGTCAATTATAACACCAAGGAATTTAGTGATACTTGTTTGATGTATCTCATTGTTTGCAACACTCAAACCTATATCAACTTCACAATTACTACGGGTACTAAACTGCATTACGTTCGTTTTATTAAGATTTAAAACAACAGTAATCAAGCACCTGTTCAATGCACAACCCTGCCATCCTTTTAGCTTCCTCCAGAGAAACACTTGCAACCACAGAATTCATATCATCAGCATAGATTGTCTTTTTACCCATTGTGACTGACTGACCAACATTAGCGATATATGCAATAAATAATAAAGACCCCAACACACTGCCCTGAGGAACACCCTCAGTAACACATTCTAACTCCGACTTTTACTCCACTCCATCTACTGGCAGCAAAACCTTCTGGTGCCTATCAGACATATAGGATACAAGCCATTTGTGTGGGATACCTCTTACTCCAAACTCATGTAACTTTATTGCATGAAGAGAACGATTAACTAGATCAAAAGCGCGGGAATAGTCGAAGAAAACACCCATTGTAACTTTTTTGGCATCCAAATTCTCAACAACTGTAGTAGTAAATGAAATAATAGCATCCGCAGTTGACCGGCCTTTTCGGAAACCATACTGGTTATCGGGAATAACATTAACTCTGTTCAGAAAACTACAGAGTCTCTCATAGAATGCCTTCTCATACACCTTAGAAAATCCTGTCAACAGTGAAATTGGCCTAGAATTATCGATTCTGTGGACATTACCATTTTTATGAATTGGTCGGACAATTCCCACCTTTAATTTACTGGGGAAAATTCCTTCTTGAAAAGATTCGTTTATTAAGTATGTCAGGATTGGTGTTATATGTTCAGACACTTGGACCAACAGAGAACATGGAATTTCATCAACGCCACTAGAGTGTTTGCCTGAGATATCTTTTAGATACTGCTGCACCTCAGATTCTGACACCGGTAAATGAAACATTGACAAAGAGCTTGCCGCGTCTTCACCTAGATCCCCAACTTTCGAATGACCACTCGGTAACTGCCCTGATGTGCCCTCAATGAAGTAATGATTAAATTGCTCAGCTGCAAGATTGTAATCATTGATAATACTGTCATCAGTCTTTTTAAAGAAAGTAGGATATGCTTTCTTTTTCGATGAATTGGACTCACTATTTATGATTGGCCAAGAAGCTTTCATTTTATTACCAGAATCATTAAAAAAACATTCATAAGCATTTCTCCTCCTATCAGTAATATGTTCCCTATGTTCCCGAATTTTCAACTTATAATTTGTCCACATGAGTTCACTATTTACTTTCTTGCAGCATGTAAATAAATATCGCAAATTTTACCTTGCTCTACAATCTCATTTGTGAGCCATTTGGAGCTGGCTGATAATTGAAAACTGTTGGAGTCACCCCTTACTAATTCACTTGGAAAAGATAGGTCAATAAAATTAAGAAAAGTGTCCAGAAATAGACTAAATTTTTTGTCAGCATCAATGCTGTGATTATACAAGTTATTCCAGGACTCCTGACTAAGCAAATTAAGTAATGTTAATATATTTTCACGTTTTTTAAATTTACGAATGTACTTATAAGTGGTTTTAACTATTGGTGGAGCCATAATAGGTAAGATGGCGTATTGCATAAAATGATCGGACAAATTGCTCTCCATCGTGCAAACTTTAATTTTTTCCGCCTCAAATGAGGTAAAGATGTTGTCAATGATTGTGGCTGCACCGTTCTGAATCCTGGAAAAATCATTAATGCATGAGTTAAGACCAAATGAGCGTACATTGTTTATGATACTATTTGCATTACCATTATTTATACAAGGATCAAAATTAACATTAAAGTCGCCACATATAACATAAGAAGCCTTTCCATCATTTCTACTTTTTGTAAATAACTCAACTTGTAGATCGTATAATAATGATATAAAAACCTGTACATTGGCCGAGGGCGATCTATACAGACACACTACATATAAATTGATGTACATAAACAGGAATTTCACAGCACAATACTCAAACTCACGTTCTACACTCTTCACATTAAAACTTATTTCCGTAAACTGCGTTCCTTGTTTGCAATAAATCGCAACTCCGCCACCCCTAGATGAATCTCTGCAGTACGAAGAAGCCAGCAAATAATTTTCCATGCGCACTCTGACAATTTCGTCTGAGGAACACCATGTTTCCGTGAGTGTTACCAAGTTGGGGCATTTGGCTCTAAGTCAAACAGCTAGCTCAGAATTTTTTGCTCGAAGGCTTCGAATGTTGAAGTTCAGGAGGCCCAGAGCATGCGATGCATTCTCTGAACTAGCTACGTCGTTTGTAGTTTCCATATCTCCGAAAGGTATGATTTTTTCCAGAGTTAGCGCCATTACCATTGTTCCCATCTTGTCGCTTAGTCTTCTGCGCCGAATTTCTCTGCCAGTTGAACACAAAAGATCTTACAGCCACATTGACTGGCCACAGATTCTCATTACAAAGCAAATCACTTTGGTCTGGGCTCACCGATTCTTTAAAAGACGCCCTATGGTTTTGTTTATTATGAAGCTTTTCACAAGAAAAGGTATGTATTTGCTTCTGAGTCAAATAGTTCTTTAGAACTTCGTCTGTAGTATTTTCATCAAGATTATCAATATGAAACCATTTGCGTTCTTGCGCTGCTGAGAGAACAGAGATATATCCCATGAGAAATGGTTTGGATTACAGCAAGCAGATATTTTATTTCTATTTTCCCACAAATATGCTTGCTCTGGACGTAATTCAATAATATTACAAAATCACATTGCGTTTAAAAAGTAGATTAAATCGATAATAGAGCTTCATAATACCCTTTGCCCGTAAATTAATGAAATTAAAGAAAGTCAGGCACGTCAGTGTTATAATTAAGTAATAACTTTGAGATAGCGACCATATGAATGGCATAGGTATCTTAAAAATCAAATGCATGACTTATTCATATTTCCGATTATTAAACGTTTTGCTTAGTGACGTAACTGAATATCCTCTCCATGTCAGCTGCAGGAATATATTATTTCACTAAGGGTAATTCAGTTGTCATTTATATCAAGTTCAAAATAATTTAACGCTTAATTTACGTCTTGATATGGCTTATTTTTTATAATATGAATAAAATGATAAAGGATAAGGAAACCGATGCCTCTTTATCAATTTGTATAAATATCACCCTATATAAAGAAAAATATTTAATTAATTTTAAATTAACGCAAAATTTATAGAAATATATGATCGGAAATATGTGATGACCAGTTGACACTTTATTTTTATAAACCAAAGTGCCTATAAGTGTATAAGGGACATATTAATTTTAAAATATTAATACTTTAATTGTAGGCAATAAAAAGCCAGAAACGCTCTAGCCACTTCTTGAGCCCATACAATTTTCTAAAATAGAGAACTTAAATTTAATTAACTACTGATCTTTAATGACAAATTATGTAATTTGTACCATTTTGCACCATTCTCTAATTAAGTCTTGCTGCAGCAAATATTAAAGGAAACATAATTCCCTAGAGTATGACACACCGTTTTTTTAGTCCCAGTAGAATCATGGGTAATTACTTTCATTTAATTCAATGTAGGAAAACCTATTGTGCATTTATATTTCTAAGAAAAAAGGAAACTGAAATATAGCCCATGAGGAATGGTTTGGAGTACAGCAAGCAGGTATTTTATTTTTATTTTCCCGCAAATACGCTTGCTCTGCACGTAATTTAAAAATATTATAAACTCACATTGCAATTAAAGAGTAAATTGAATTGATACACCACCAAAAACATAAATGACGTAGGTGTCTTAAAACCAAATCCACATGACTTAACATTATTTCCGGTTATTAAACGTTTTGCTTAGTGACATAACTGAATATACTCTCCATGTCAGCTGCAGGAATATATTATCTCACTAAGGGTAGTTGAATTGTCATCTATAATAAGTTCTGGATAATTTAACGCTTAATTTACTTATTGATGTGACACCTTATGAATAAAATGAAAATGGCTTAAATATGTTAAGGATAAGGACCACTCATCTTTTCATCAACTTGTATAAATGTAAGCCAATTATCAGCTCTAGTG
>MU182420.1:0-29879 GCA_016904865.1 Pissodes strobi | reverse complement strand
GACTAATTGCCTGCCAAGGTTTCGCCCAACTTGCCACAGACACATTCGATAGTTCTACTAAAAATTCAATCCAAGTTTTTTGGACAACCTATTGCCGTAAGCTATGACGACATCCAAGTCCAAACAATTGGTTTCGTATTTTTCCTAATTTCCCTTGCCACTACACTTTATTAGGACGATAGGCATTCTCTTTATCGTATCTATACCCTTTCATATTGATCCACAACAAGCAATCCCAAAACCAGATTGCATCATGGTTCGGAACACACATTACTAGAACTTGTTTATCGATAGTGTAGCAAAACGTCAAGTCAGGATGTCAATTGACACGATTCCTGAAATGTCAGCCACTAAGAAGTTAATAAGAGAAATGAATGCTACATCGAAGAAAATCAACTAAACCCGAAGTAATACGGCATTTTATGGTTATATATGTAAACAAATAACTTTCTCCATGCTGTATTTCTTGAACCATTTAATTTCAATGCATTAATTGTTGCTACCGCCGTCATTTTGCCTTCATAATAAATGAGAACTAAGTCGTTTATTATCTTAAAATTATTCCTTGTATCGAATCACTTGGCATGTTTCAGCTCATTACTACTTCTTGATCTGACGTAGTGTTTTTCATCTCGTAGAAGGAGAAAGGCAAATAGACGGAAACGAATAGATAGTTCTTCTAGTTAGACCCTTCGGCGAGAAGAACAGCTTGCTGTTTGAGTGCAGTCATAGAGACTCCACATGTAGGATGGTGATTTAATACGACCCTTTTCTTTGGGGATATATTGTGTTGTTTCTGTTTGTGTTTTGACACGACCGATTTATCGGGATTTAACAGCTGTACTAGGTAAGCATTTTCTATGAAATTGATTTTTTCCCTATTGCTTGTGAAGCACGCGAACGATGCCATGACGCTAATGGTCTTTTCCCTTAATTCTAGAGGCTTTCCAGGTTCGTCGTATAAGACCGAGACAGTTGACTTTCTAGCAACCCTCACACACGATCGAGGTAATTATTGATTACAGTTAACTTAAAGATTTAATTGCTTTATCTGTGTTAACTTGTTTTGTGCATAGACCGCAAGTTGCTTTGGATTCCTTGGATTATCTTATCTACTCCATTTTATCAAATCTGAATTTTTATTTTAATGTAACTTGAGTTTTGACCATATGGGGAAGTTTATATTTTCTTTTAAAGGTGACTCATACCTATCTTTTTTTATATTCAAGTTGTCTGTATCTCAGTATTTCTTTTATTTGCTGATGGTCATTGAAAATTCATTGGTAATTTTCGGGGGAATTTGTTTTATAAAGAAAATATATTTGTGCAAGGGGGGCTATGGTTTTTTATTAATGTAAGGGGGCTTTGTCTAATGCTTACTGGGTTATTTCAGGGTTTTACTAGCCGGCTACCACTTCAAATGTCAGGCTACCACTTTTACTACCAGGCTACTACTTCAATTAGCGAGCCACAGTCCAATTACAGGGTCGCAACTTTAATTAGCGGGCCACAGTTCAATTTCCGGGCTACTTCTAGCTCCCGGCTACACTAGAACCAATTGAATTGCCGAGTTCTCTGCGGGTTGTACCCTCGGGGCCAGTGCCATATTAGTACCCACAGGTGCCCGGCGTCTCCACCAGAGTTTGACGGATCTAAAGGGTATCGTACAGAAGCGTTTATCTGTATTATTAATTCCTTCTTTTGTGATTTGTCGTAATGAATTTTGCGCTATAGATTGTGCTTCAAAAGAACTAAGTTTCATTAAATCATTTATTTTTCTTGCCGATTAATAATAGTTTCTAATATTTGAATATCAATCAAGCATTGACAGCCAAGCTTTCAATAGTTTTATTCTAATTTAATTATTTTTATTAATTTCTCGAGTCATTTGATTTAATTATTGTGGCCGTTCATCGCTACATATTATTATCGCTATATTTATAATTGGTGCAGCTACTAGCGCACGCATACGTATATGTAATTAGCTTAGTTACCATCAAAGTGATCACTTCGGTTTGGAGTATTTAGCGCATTTAGTTGTAAGGCATACAGTACCGAGCGTTAACAGCAGAATTGGTCTCCGAACAATTACCATACTGTACCAATTGTTAGTTGAATTTAATAGTCATTTGACATTCTTTTGTCTTTAACTTGCCATTTTTACCGTAGTATTGTTGCTGTGTTTTTCAAAAAAAAACCCTTAGTAGCAAATAGATTGTTCCTTAAATTATAGATTGTGTTTTCTTGTTTTCTTGTTAGGTTGAGATGGAGTACCTTTTAATTTAATAAGCGGGCCTAGCCACCCTGCACCCCACTCGGGGAGCTTTCTCAGTTTGGTTGGAAAGAACTGGTGGCGCTCTAGCGACCCTACTACCGGGGCCGGGCATTTGCATTACGACTCTCCGGGCTAGGTTTCCTTTTAATTAAAAATCTTTACTTTTTACTTCAAGAAGAAAAACGTGTTGCAACTTTTAAATGCAGAAACGTTTTAATTACTAAATGAACATTGAGAAACGCTTCAAAAAGCTACTATAACCAAAGAAAATTAAGAACCAATCATCTAGTAGTTTAATAAACAAAGTCTATTTGCTCCAAGAAAGCGATACTATGCATTGGTATTCGAGTTCCCTACACTTGTATTAGGTTTTTCATGTCAGTGGCACCTACACTAGAGAGGGATCCTATGGCACTCAACGAGCGGAGTATGCGAAGATGTTGATTGACACGGTTTGTGAATAGCTGTAGGTTGTAATTAGGGATGTCCGGGGAGTGAGTTCCACAGTGATGCAATGAGCCAGAAAAAGAAGTCCTTGTAAAGCAAGCTTCTGCGAGGCTAATTTTGCGATGTTAGCAACGTGGTCATGCCAGGATATATCGCTGTTGAACGAGACACCAAGTGGTCCGATTGACGAGGATGAAGGAATGGTCGATTCTGCCATAATGATGTCAGGGCCCGCGGTAACGTAGTTGATAAACGTAGCTGCTTTGGTTTTTGCTGCATTGAACTAGACCAAATTCCTGTCGCCCCAAGTTCGAGCTATCTCCAGATCTTGATTAGTTGTTGTAATCTGCTCTTGTCGGCAGTGATAAGTCTCTGTCGCTGGTAATAGTTTTTCTCATCTAAATTGGGAGACAAGGGTACTGTCATCTGCAAAACTGGATTATTCATTTCGGCCAGCAGGTCATTAATATGAGGAACAGAGTTGATGAAGGTATTGCGCCCTGAGGCATGCCCGCGTTAGTGGTGAATGTGTCTGAGATGTGTTCATCAACTGCAACGTGCAGAGATCAGTTCTTAAGGAAACTGGCAAGGCAGTAAAGGTAAAGGTAAGACAATGGTACTCTCATCGCTCGAGATTCTCCGTAGTTCTCATCTGCTTTACTCCATATATGAGTGACATAGACCAATATAATATCTTCTGTCGGTATATTTTTTATAAAATAATGCAATCGTGAAACAATTTAGGCAAAAATCTTAAGCGCAGTTAACATTCTTGACACGCGTGCCCTTAAAACAAAATTGGAGTTAAAACTCATAACACACTTAATGCCAACTATTTACTTCTTTTAAGACAAGCATATGTGTGACCACCTTCACCCTCTCCGAAGGGTACTATAGTAAAAGGATGTTGTTAAAACAGCTTGTCAAATTACAAAAGGGGACGAGAATGTAAAACACAGGATTTTACCGTAATTAATTAGAGAAATATTATTATTCCGTATAACGTGACCAATAAGGTGGATCGAAAATATTTTTATTTTTTTTAGGTCAGCTTAGGTCGCAAAAGTTGCCAAACGGTAATAGAAGAATTTATTTATTTATTTTTTTTAATGTCCTTCAGGTGCCCCACTTACAAAAAAAAATTACGGCCTTGGTGGCATGATGTTCCAAACAGTTAGCCAAGTATTTTTCTTAAAAAAAAATTTTTTTTAAACATTCCTTTCAGGGAAAAATTTTTTTTTCGTTACGGCCGTGGTGGCTTGTTGTTCCAAAGGGTCAGACAAGTATTTTTCTTAAAAAAATATTTTTTCCTAACCATTTCCTTTAGGTGCCCCATCCATCCCAAAATTGGTTTTATTTTTTTTAGGTTGTCAAATGGTAGGTGCAAAAAATGTTTCCAGTGCTCGTTTTTTTTTGTCATTCATTTAGTTCAACTATTTCTTTTTTGTTACAGATATACCAAGACAGAATGAGTTCAGGCAGTCTTCCCGCTAGAAAATTTCCTATTTGCCCTATATTTGGCCACCCAGCCGAGATGTCAACAATAGTACTTCCTACAAATGCAGACGTTATTCGAAATTTTTTGCTGGTTAGAAACCACACAAAAAAATCTGGATTCGTTGGAAATTATATGGAACAAGGCTTCTATTCCAACAACTTCCAACAGGAAAATCGTTGAAAAGATAACGAAGCTTAACAACAAATACAGGAAACGTCTAAAACCATACAAGGTCAAGGGTAGAAAAGAGTCTGACGGTTATAAAAAGAAACTGGACGAACTAAAGTGCAAGTGAATGCAAACCCTTTTTGACATTGCCTGCTGCAAATGCGACGATTTTGCATTGTGTTGCTGCTCAAAAGAAAGAAAGGTTCCAGTACATAAAAGAACCTTTTTGACCGATCAGCGAAGTACCAGAACTATGATAATAGGGCCACTAGACAAAAAACTACCATGCAGCGGCGAAAAAGACCAGAAAGAAAAATGAAACGAGATGACTACCCGAAAACAGATTTGCAAGCATCTAGCTCAAAAGAAATGTGTGATTGTGAAGAGTTTGGGAGCATTTCATCGAAAAACGAAGAGAAAGAGGAGAAGGGAAAAGAAGAAATTAGCGTAAAATCACATGTATTAGAAGCTTCCAGCAGTTCACAGAACTTCGATCCACAATCCTTTTGTTATTTTCTTTCTGGCGAATATTCAAGAGATCAAATGAGACAAAAACTTTCCACCTTTGTCAGAGAATGTGACCGTCGAGGAGTCTCAGATAGAGTAGCAGCATCTCTTTCATCTGCTCTTCTCCAGGACCTTGGCCTAGTCAGCGAAATGGATACCAGGAGAGTTATTGATAGAAATAAAGTTCGTAGAGAACGTCAGAAACACAGAGAAGAATTACAAGCTATTATATCTGCAGAAGTGCAAGGCCTCTATTTCGACGGGCGAAAGGATAATACTAGAACACAAACTAAAAAAGGTGATAAGTATTAGGGTAGTATTGTCAAAGAAGAACATATTTCTTTAATACAAGAACCAGCCAAATGCCCAATTACCTTGGGCATTTGGCTGTTTCTTCTGGATCTGCGACTAAAATGAGATATTAACGTTTTTTAATGATAAAGGAATATCAACTAATTCATTGATTCAATCGGATGCGATGGAACAGTTGTTAATACTAGTACAAAGGCAGGTGTAATAAATCTTCTTGAAGCCCAGCTGAGTCGTCCTCTCCAATGGTTCATTTGTATGTTGCATCTTAAAGAACTGCCTTTACGACATTTTTTGGTTCAGCTTGATGGTGTAACTCATGGCCCTAAAGCATTTTCTAGTGTCATTGGTAAATTATTGCAAACTTGTCACACGCTTCCTGCCACTAAATTCGGTAAGATCCATTTCCAGTTGTGGATAGAAATATTTTGAGTACAGATCAGTGTTATTTATTGGATATGATGAAAGCTGTGTCCTCAGGAGAATGCTGTCAAGATTAAGCAGCTATTCAACCTGGACCGGTGGTGCATTCTAGATGGTTGACGAGTGCAAACCAAATCCTTCGTCTTTATGTGGCAATCGAAAAGCCTTTTGAAAACCTCGTACATTTAGTTACTTATAATATGAAAGTCTATGGCCTAATATGGCTTCAGACAAAAGTAAAGCCATTGTGCATCGAAGGTCCTAAACACCTACGGAAGTTAATCATCTAGTCAATATATATGCCCGATTACCTAAGGAAAACAGTCGACGTTGTCATCCAAAGAAATGGATTTTTTGCTCATATGGATAATTTGCTCCTAGCTATGTTGTATGACGATAGAGTCACTATTCGAAAATTGGATGTCCGTAGGGTAATTTCTGCCAGACAGATGAATCAAAGCTCTTCAGTAAGAAATTTTCGTGTGCCAAAAATAAATATGGAAGCAAACGATTACACAGATTTAATTAATTGGGCTGAAATTAACGAGCGATTAGAGCCTCCAGTTTTAGAAGACACCTTAGATGAAGACTTAGAAAGTTTCGTGTCAAATGAGAACATTTCAACGAAATTATTTTCTTGCTTCCCATGCCACACACAAGGAATCGAACGCTGTGTAAAATTGGTAACAGAGGCTGCATCTCTTGTTTGTGGAGAAGAAAGAAAGGATGGATTTATAAGATCCAGGCTTGAATCAAGAACCATAATGAAATGTTTTAAGCAGAGTTTAGGTTAAAATGATTCTTTTATATTTAATTGTATTACTCGTTTTTGAAATATTACTACTTAGTTTATTATATCAGCTAAAATAATGATTTTTCAGTTTATTTGTCTCCTAATGTAACAAACTTAATCAAATAGGCAAATGTTAAAACAGGTTTATTATTTGGGGCACCTAAAAAAAGGCTCATGCATGCTCTAGTTTTATCTAGATGCTTTTTAGACATGACAGAAGCAGTCCCCAATAGGGCAAAAAAAAATTATTAAAAAAAAGTGGGTGAAGAACTTGAAAAAAAAAATTTTTTTTAGGAAAATACTCATAAATGGACTTAGCAAATAAAAATCTTTTAAAATTTCACCATATTTTTCGAACCACCTTAGTGACCAATATATTATATCATTCTTATGTGCGTTTTTATTTCGAAATTTAACCAAAATAATTCCATCGAACTTTCCGTATACCAGATATAATATCTGGTGCCACCATTGGGGTTTTTAGGCTCTAGGCAACAATATTTTCGCTTATTTTGCACTCGGTCATCCAATTTGTTATAATGTGCCTTCACTCTTCTCTGACTGTCTTGTACAAATTAGAGCCGCAAATATTCTTGAGCTTCATGAAAATAAAAACAGTTTTTGAAAGTCACAGAAAGAATAATTTCAAAGTCCAGTTTAACACATAATCTAACTTGAAGATTATGCTTTGAGGTTGCGTAAATAGGATCGAATCGATAGAGATTTTAATTACTTTGCTGTTAGCATACCCATCGCTAAAAACAAACCTAATCTTCTTGATTATAAAATAGCTCCCAACATAAACTGCGTTGCGAAACCGAGAGATCGCTTTATTCGTTTTTGACACACAACTGAGTAAATAACTCACTGAAGCCTTTTTAATTCCCGTTTTAGGAATTTAAAAAAGAGTGGGTCAGCCGTTTTCGAGTTGCGGTTTTCGGGATTAACATATATTTGTGCTCCCCTTTGTTCGTCATCTCGGATGGCCAAGCAATATGAGGTGTGAATAATTCGATTTTGTGAAACTTTCCAAGGTACGGATTAAAAGAGGGTTATTTTATTTCGCTAAATTGATTTGAAATTGTGATTTCGTCTAATTTACTGAAAGAGAATTGGCCGGTCCATTTGTCTGAGAGGATATTATTTCATATGATTTTTATTTTTATATTATAATAAACGAGCAAAGACTTATTAATATTCATATATTATGTTATTTTATACAATTTCTACCAATTCGACTAGATGAAACTCGTTTATTAATATTTTTGAGGCAAGAATTTCTTCAGGCGGGTTCAACACACTTTTTCCTTGGTGGTGAATAAAACTAAGCCGTTACGCATTATCGTGTGACTATTTAACCCTCAGCATTATTTTCTGAACAATAGCTTCGTTTGAAAATTTGAGGTTTGCAATGTTTGTAAGCAATAATTGGAGGCCGTCGACGTTAAATTATTTTTCTACAAGCGTGTGTAAAACACCACTTTTCCGCACAGATGTTAATTCAGACAATTATTCCACAGGCCAAGTTTTTTCAAGAACATTTTTCCTTTGGGCTCTGAGAAAATGCTCTTTTACGCACACTCCCAGAGTGGGTAGTGTGGGACTCGCCAGTGGCATACCCACTAAAAACTCAGCTATGTTCCGGCCTGTGTTTTAACCCCTACGGTCTCTACTGCAGGCCGGAAGGGAGACCTTGCGGGATTGGTTCCTATACAGTTCTAATTATCTTATTGAACTTGCCTATCTCTGATCAATCAAAAACGTACGTACATACGATTTTTCGCTAAATGGACAACATTTTAGGTTTACCTTATTCTAATAGATTAATATAACTTTCAAATTTCGAAACATTTCGCTTAACTTTTTGATAAAAAAACATAAGTAAATGTTTAATTTATACTCTGAACCACTCTTACAATCTATTTAAAACAACAAGGTTATCCATTTAAAGCATTGACAACAAGTGTTCCACGTTGGTTGCCATCATAGCCCCAATTGTTTCTCAAAGTTAAAACCAAGACGTTTGTCAAAATCGCATCTTTAAACATTTTTGAAGTTTTTCTCGCGATTTTTTTCTGCTTTTTTTATGAAAAAATTAAGAAAAGATTGAATCTTCAGAAGAAGAAATGCCCGAAAGCATTCTAGAAGCAGCAACTGTTGTCAATTGGCCAGACATATCTCGATAACGATATGAGAAACAATTTAACCATTTTCTTAAGGAATCAATTTAGGAATTGGGAGTTAAAAGCTATAAAGAAGAAGGTTTTCCTGGCTTATTTTTTCGATTTAAGCAAAATTATAAAACCCAATACCCCTGGTCTCGTTTCTCAATGATAAAATCTCTAATGAAGATAAGGCAAAATGTTGATATTGCAAAATTCAACAAATTGGCAACATTAAGAAAACAATCTGTAGGCTTTAAACCAAAAATGAAAAGGCCTTTAGCAAATACGATATTGGAAAATTTATGCAGCACGCCGTCAGATGATATCTATCTAATAATCAAAGTAGCTACCATATTTGAACTAGCAGGTGTCTGCGGTAGGGTAGAATTGACCAAGATAACCCTGGACAATATTGATGATAAAGGATGCTTCGTAACCCTAAAGATCGTTGACTTAATCAATCATTCATCAAAGGCATTTGTAATCTCGGATGAAGTTAACAACCATACATTTTTCAAGTTATTATCTTTCCGACCTTCGCATACTCCTCATTGTCGCTTTTTTATTAAATATAAACATGGTAATTCGTTTAAAAAATGCGGTCTGAGATTCCAGCCTACCTGCATCTTGCAAAACCTTAATGCTACATTCAATGGCCATAGTTTTAGGCGTTCTTCACCTACTTTTTTGACCAAATCTGGGGAAGAATCACTAAAATACATAGGCTAGACTATCAAAAAAAGGCACGTACCTTTTGACGATCTTTTGAACCCTACTGAATGGCGAGTATTTTTCATGGGCGTGTAGATCTTTGAAAAAAGGGTTGATTTGGTTCGTTTTAACG
This sequence comes from Pissodes strobi, assembly GCA_016904865.1. Taxonomy (NCBI): domain Eukaryota; kingdom Metazoa; phylum Arthropoda; class Insecta; order Coleoptera; family Curculionidae; genus Pissodes; species Pissodes strobi. Next base: position 20,450 of record MU182420.1, on the reverse strand, counting down.
TCGAAGAGGCCACAAGGATCGAAGCAATTAAGACAATAGTTCGATAGGGAATTTCTAGGAAAAAGGCTCTCTAATGTTTGTTTGTTTAAAAATATCGGTAAAATGAACTTTTCGGGGGAAATATCACAACGTCGATTTTTAGGTAAAAAAAAATTAAGATTATTGAAGTGAAACTTCTTTAGCAAGGGTATGTCCGAAAAAATGAAAATCAAATGGCACGGAAATCAAAGTGAAACACTTTAATGAAGCATGTTCCAGTATAGCTAGAGGGCTGAAATTTTCAGGATATGTAGCCGGGGTAAAATGAGGATCCTGGACCCCCCATACTACCCCCCCATCCCCCGTTCGGCCAGGAGAGGAGGGAGAAGGAAAACTAAAAAATTTATTTCTGGAGAACGGGAAGAGGTACGGGCTCGAAATTTTTATGGTAGGTGCGCCTCATGGGGGGCTACCATTGACCATATCGGGGCTCTAATTTAAAGGAGGAATTTGGGAGAACAAAACCGTTTTTTTTCGATATCTCTGCAACGGAGCCTAGGATTGAAAATCTGACAAGCTATGTGTCCGGGGTCATCAGTGGGGGGGGGAGGAGGGGATTGGGAATTATACCTACCACCCCTTACCCCCCGAATACCCAAACATTTTCGAAAAAATTGGCAAAAATAGAAAAAAACGTAAAAAAATGTTCGGAAAGTTAATAAAAGTATTTTAAAACGCAATAAGAAAAAAAATAATAAAAAAAAGTTAGAGGATCGCGGTTGTCAGCGAAAAAAAAGGCGAAGGAGTCAAGCTACGAGGTCGGGGATGGCAAAAATAGAAAGAAAAGAAGAATTAAAAAAAAACAAAAAAAGTTCGAAACCGGGGGTGAAAGTTACGAAAAAAAGCTTAAAAAAATTAGAACTCAATTCCTATTATTTCTTTCAAAAATTTCACTTCAGTTGTGTGCTTATAAAGGAGAGGCACATAATTTTTTTTATTTCTTTTCTCGAAAGCTTTTTTTTTAAATTGATTCCTTGATGCGATTCTATGCAAGAAACTGTATTAGAAGACACTTGTAAAATGATAATGTCTCTTATACAGGGTAAGATAGTTGAATTTAATGTGGGTAAGATAGTTGAATTTAATGTTTTCCACATTTAGAATTTTGAGACGACATCGACACCACGTATTATTTTACAAAAATCTATTTAATCTATTTATATGCAAGAATTTTGCATGCGAGATTGAGAAATACAAGAAAACCAATCTAAATTGATATGTGATGTAGAAAATCACAAAGCATTTCCAAAGTTTCCAATATTTCGGCAATTTCACGAGCCTAAATATATAGCTTTATAGTTTTGAAAAACTCTTTGAAGCTAGAAAAATGGGTCAGAATTGAAAAATTAATATCTCTTGGTGATTAGAGCTAGTTTCTGGATATTATAGCAGATTTTTAATTTTAGCATATCGATGCATATAGTTTTTGTGGCAAATATTAATCTTGCATTGTTGAAGTTTGTGTGGCAAGAATTTTTAAGTTTTCGTAGAAGAAGGTGAAAGATCAAACTTATTTTAAAATAATTATTTTCTTTCGAATTTCAAATGTGACATGAAGGTTATTAGGACGATTTTTATATATATTTTTTGGTAATTATTCCGTATGCGGTCACACGCTTTTGTAGTATTGGTTTTTTGGAAAAAGCATTTAGTTAATGCATCATCAGACCTTATTTTAGAGTGTGTGCTTTTATATTTTATATTTTTAGTACACAGTACAGCGCAAGATCAAGGTATCTTTATTTTTGATTTTCTAGGAATAAAATGACACCAAACTTTTAAGGATAGTTTATTATTTTGAAATTTTTTCTTTCGGCTAGCTCGTGTAATTAATTAAAATACGCTTCGGTGTGTAAAAATCGTGTAGTATTATTTTCAAAATCAACTGGAAAAATTGTTGGGTTAGACATGTGATATGCGGGTTGTGTTTCGATTGGTCGGTCGAAATTTTTGTAGTGGGGATTCTAGAGGAAGTCCCTTTGCCTTTAGTTCCCATTTCGCGTGCGCCACTCTTCACAAATCAGCCATTGAAGTTGCAGTGTTGGTGTCGTGGTGGAAGTTTTTGATTGACTTGTCCGTTATGGACCCGACCCATTTTTGAGTATCTTTACCTTATCTTTACTTAATTTTTTGCTTAATATATGAAACTGGCTACTTAATGGGATTTTGTACTGCTTTTGTCAGGTTAGTTGATTTTGGTTTTCTTGAGTGGTCGCCATCTTATGGCAATTTCATCTGACGTAAATATTCCGTTTTAATTCTCATTACAGAAGCATTTCTCGTCACCTTTCGAAGCAGACTAGCCGATTTCGGCATTAAGGGGTCAACAACCCTTTCACAGGTAATATATTGGTTTTTTCTGATTATTTTATTTGGAATTTTAGTTTATTTGCTCAGTCTGTAAATGTTCTTTGCCTTGTGTTTATGCAAAGCCTTGAATATGTTGATGTTTAACTTGTTTTTTTAAGGAGTTTCTTTCCTGCTTATGTGAGGAGTCCGGAGTCTTTCCAGCCTTCCTTCCCTCGACAGAGGAATCTTCTTGTGTTACTGCCTTCCTACCTAGTTAGACCTAAAAAGTCCCTTGCATTGTGAACGTTTCCTTCCTGGAGAGTCCTGGATTCGCCCAATGGATCAGACCGTGAGAGATTCAGTTTTTTTTAATAAATAACTATTTACTTATAGGTTAATTTTTATCAGGTTAGTTAGCTTCAATACTTGAGCGTTATTGTTTTTTCCCTTGTTTTTAGATTTTCGCAAAAATATTTGCTATTTTATTAATATCCTAACAAAACTGCTTTCATCCACTTAACTCAAGCAAAATTGATGTTAAATTAATTGATTAGCTAGTTTTTTTTTTGTATAAGTATATAACTTTTTTTATTGCATACATCATTGTACTAAGCAAAATTCATTTTTCATTACCGGCCAGAGTTTCGAACAATTCGTTTGCCTTTGTTTTTTTTATAGTTGAATCCGTAATATGTGATTATTAATTTTATTTTACCGAAAACTTGTTTAAAGCATTCTTTGTTTTCATCATCATAACTGACTAACTTCAATAGCGCTTTGTCATATTTTCTTTGTGGTAGTTTTCACCGATCTTTTCTTTAATTCGTAACCAGACGATAACTAGTTAGTATTACGTCCTAAAGGGCTCGAAAGATGTGAACAGCAAATGATCATGTACTGGGTAGTTTAGTCCCCATCTGGTTAACGTTTACGTTTATTTGCTTACTTGTTTTACAACAGGTAACTTACTTAGTATTATCTTTACTGCTTCCTTATTTTATAACTGGTGACCATTAGTAGTTATATTTCGTCTATTATACTCGTTTTGCTAACCAATGATTATTGCTAATTGCATATTGTTTATCTAACTTGTTGTGTAACAAGGAATTAACTTTACGTACTAGGGTTGGTTAACGTGGGTTAAGAATTTCAGTCAGTTTCGCGCTTAATTGGCATATTTATCTCATCATCTCTCAGTTTTGCTTTCGCAACCTTATAGACCATGTTGCCATCTTAATGATAATATACCTATTTTTTGCATTATTTGGGCTCAATAATTGAATCATTTTAAACTATCGATTTATCATTATTATTATTATTATTATTATTATTTATTATCAACTTCTGGTTTTGTTTATATTTTTCTTTACTATTATTGGCGAATTTCTGGCGTTCACCGTTGAGTTTATTATTCATATTTTATTTTAGTGCGAAGCCTAAGCCAAGACGAGTTCCATATGTAAACTTGGGGTTTTCCGACTTGTGCCGTCTAAAAGTTGGTGGCGCCTTAAATAAATAAACCTACCTACTCACCGATATTTGAGCTACGGCCTAATTTGCACGCTTCTACGATAACTCGTGCTGGCCTACGCATCGGTAATTGCAAGTTTTTTTAATTTCAATTTTAAATTTTGAATTTAACTTTAGTTTCTTCTAATCTAAAGTAAAGATAACTAAATAAAATTATAAGACAAGAACGAGCGTGGCAGCCCTACCTTTCGTGTCACTTCCGTCGTATAAATTGCTTTAAAAAGATCTAAAAGTACAGGAAGTATCGTTAAATATTGTAAAATAGTTTATCCGAAATTTGGGATGAAGTTCATATTTTTTCAGCAAGTAGGAGCTCTTGTTTATAATTCTCAATTAATAAGGACTTAATTGGAAAATAGTTCTGCTCTTTACTAAATTGGTAGACTTGGTCCCATAAGATGACCTGCCAGATTACCAGATTTGTTGGTTCTTGATCTTTTTTGTAGGATTTTAATTTCTTGAAAAATCATGATTTTAATTATTATGTTGAAATAATTAATTATATAACGTTGCGCATGCCGCAGTTAGGACTGCGAACTCTAATTTTTAATTTATCGCTAGCAAAAAAAAAACACACAAAAATCGTGGCTGCTGTTTAAGAACTGAAACATGGCCTAGCTGGCAGTTAGTTTTATTTTGACTTCCGATTTTTTTTTAATAGGAATACAGAAAAGAAAAGAAAAGTCTTATTTTTCAAATTTGAAATCGATGGCTTTAAAAGAGATCGCGTTCAAGGTCTTTTAAAAAGTTTTAACACCTTAAAAATACCTCGCCACAGGTTTCATCTATTTCATTAACAACCTTGATCTGTGTTTTGAGACGAAGAACGTTTATTAAGAATAGATATGGGTTCAATATTTCGAGGGACACATATACGCATACGCACTATAACGTTGTACATGTATCTGGTATTTGGTAGCTCAATTGTGGTATCGATTGTCTCAACCTTACTACGTCGAGTCGGTTTCAGCACTCTAAACCGCAGGAAGCGCTTCCACAGCTGCACACGAAAATAGGATATAATATAACAATGGAAGTTAAAGTTGAGTCCCTTCTCGTTCAGAACTTACCTTCGAGAAGGTATCTTGTGGCGATTAAGTCTTAACTGTTGGTGGATAGTCACCAGATAGTTCTTTTGTTAGATTTACGAGGCTTTGTTAGAATACCGACTATGCGGTTTGAAACACCGTGTGAAATGCGGTGTGATACTTTTTTATTTTAAAGAGTAGGTTCGACCCATGTGCTTTTTAGTAGCATGGCTAAAAATCGTTTGTAATTTCACCAGGGTCTTTACGAGGGAGTGATGCTCGTTTGTTCTCGGCAACTCCTTCCTTGAGCCGGAGCCCACCGTCTTATCCGAAGTGGACCAAGCCGAGAGTTTTGTGGAGAAACTGATATTCCCAGCTGAGAGGTTCACCAGTCCAGTGGCTTTTCACATACGGAAGGCTGAAGGTATCGGTGAGTTCTGGTAGGATCTATTTAAATTATTAAGTGTTAGCCCTACCAATATCTATAATTTAGTCCATGCTCTATCGTGATGATACCTTAAATTTTCCTAATGAAAACTATAAAGACAATTACCGAGACGTCTATTCTGAAATAATACTTTAAGACATACTAACTGAGGTTATCTAACCATACCTAGTGTTAATTTTTGTGAAAAGGCAAACCTCTAATGCCCTGCAACCCTTTTATCGCTTTCATTCTTGTTAATACTTGAAAATATGCGTTTAGGTTATTTATGCTAATTATATCTGCTTGCCAAATCCATGACAGAAAATTAATTAAAACTATTTAATCCTTATTATTGAACTTCTCGCCCCGATATCGGTAGACTTGAGCTCAACCCTCCTTACTAAGTGCGGCTATATTACTACTTATTTTATTCAGTAAATCTCTTTAAGTTTAGCATTTGAAGACATTCTACAAGTCTTCTATATTCAAGCTGCCAAGGGAATAAGCTAAGCGTAGTTTAGTGGGTATTTATTTCCTAATTTTTACATATAAATTGTAACATATTTAAGCAATAGTGACTGGGTAATATTAAACATTTTCTTAAGGATAACTCTACTCGTTTACTAGCATCGAGGTAATTTATTGAGATTTTTATATAGTAATTAGTAATGTTATGTTATTAATCAGAGATTTTTTAAAGTATGTACCATAACTAGTGCTACTTTTTGATTTTAAGTTTAATCGCAGTGAGTGCCGGGCCTAAATCGTATAATTGTTACTTGATTATTGTAATTTCTAGTGTTAGAGTGTCAAGATGAAACTTAATTACCATAGCAATTAATATAATTGTAATCCTTACAAGACTATATAAATGCGCCAGAACAGATTCAAACGGCTGCTTAAGGATAGAAAAATGAGACCGTAAAGTTGAGGCAGTTCTCCAGATCAATGGTATTATCCCCAAAATATAAATCAGGATTAATTTAGGGCCTAGAAAGTATCTATATAGGATATACTCGTGATGAACGAGGGCAAAGTTCAATACAACCCCTTTTTGGAGTGGCGAGCCAAAGGACATTAGAAATGTATTTTCTGGAAGAGGGAATGGAGGATAATTAATCTATCGCTTACGGAAAACATATATAGGGAAATTCGATGGAATTCATTTCGAATAGATGTAATTAGTTCATATTACTACAAAGGTTTTTGTTTACTACTAAACTAGCGAACAAAAAAATTGACAAAAGGTTTTTTCATCCTGCCTTATCATGACCTCGAAAGCCGCTTACCCGAATTGAATACAATTTTCGAATTTAGAATACATGGTTTTGTGCTTATTCAGTGACAGGGAATGCTTTTAAGCAAATCATTTTTCGGTATGATGCAGAGCGAAAGAAGGTGACGCAAAAATAAAAATATTAACAAACTGGCATTTTGCTAACATTTCAGATATTATTATTTAAACAAAAAAATTTGAATTAGCTCGTATAATAAAATTTCCAGGGCAAACCATCTGTCTTTTCAGAATAAATGAAAATAAACAAAATATTTTAATTTTTCAAAACTGGTAAAACTATGAAACAATATCTATTTCACCCATTTCCTTGATGATTTTAAGAAAATTGGACGCCCCAAAATATTTTATTTTTTTTGTAAAAGCATAATGTTTTTCCAATTGGCAAGATGGGTTTCGCAATTCGAGAGATATACAAGTAGGAGCAACTGACAGTACTACAAATATTCAAATAAATATTCGTACAAATTTAATATGTGCAATATTTCTAGATTTGTGTAAGGCGTTTGATATTGCAGATCATGATAAAAAATCGATGTTTGTGTAGGAGGAAAATTTTTTTGTTGGTTCGTAAACTATTTATACAACAGCAAGCAGTACGATGAAATAGGAGAAAATGTAAGCTCTTCTAGTACAAGGGTCTCTTTTATTTCGTGTATATATTTTTGTCGCAATTTGTATTATAAAAAAAAATCGTCATAATTTTACACTGGCGTGTTTTTCCTTAAAAAAAATATCTTATTTTAAAATTTTAATGTGATGCAAAGTATAAAACGCGTGAGAATTTGTTTCGGTTTTGTAATAAAATTTGAGAATAGAAGATTGAAAGATTGTATTAAATATACGCAGATTTTGTCTGTGTCGCCAAATTATAATTTAAGATTTATAGAGGATCAACTTGTGATGATCATTAAAATGTCAGGTACTATCATTTACTCTCAAGTCTAACCCAATTATACACCACTATTCCATAAACAATACACGTTTACCTGGGTCAGAACATTTTAGGGATCTTGGTGTAACCTTTGACAATAAGCTGACATTTACAAAACATTACGAAAATATAATTAGTGAAACATCCAGAACTGTCGGATTTATTACCAGACTTAGCCATGAGTTTCACGACATTGATACTCTTAAAACTTTATTCTGTTCTTTTATAAGATCAAAACTAGAATACGCCTCATTAGTATGGTCACCAGCATACGTTGCACACATAGATGATCTGGAAAGGGTACAACGTAGGTTCTTAAAGTTACTTTACCTGAGGACTCATGGTTCCTACCCACCTCAGGGATTTCCTGAGGAGAACTTGCTTCAAATGTTTGACATGCAGTCCCTTAAAACTTGAAGAGGCTACTCTTCCCAAGTATTCCTATTTAAATTACTTAATAATCTTATTGACTGCCCTGATCTCCTAAATAAAATTAACTTTCTTGTTCCTCGCATGGGTTCCCGTCAGAATTTAACCTTTTCTTTGCCTAGAGCAAGAACAAATAAACTGCTCTTTTCACCCATTTATACAATATGCAAAACACATAATGCTTTCGGCAACAATTTTGACATATTTAATAGTTCTATCGCTGAGATACGGACTCTCTTCAAAGAACATGATCCTGACCGTGCATCATGACTCTCCTTATCCTGACCTACCTACTGCTAATACCTCCCAATTATTGATATGATTTGTTTTATTCTTTTTTATTGTAAATTGTTATTTTATAGTTCATGATGTTCTACTTGTGATTATTGGATACTTTACTGTAGATTATTGTATGTATTTCATAGTTATAAGCTTAGTTAGGTACTTTGATTATCTTTGTAATCCTGCTTTGTAATTGGGTCCGAACCTGTTAAGCAGTGTAACTAAATGAATAAATAAATAAAATATTTAAAAAGAAAACGCCATGCTTCATAGCATTGCATAGTACTACGTATTTTATAAATAATTTTATTTAAAGTATACGACAAGAATGCAATTATTTTAAGAGCGTGTTTCTCGGCTTATTTTAGAATTTAAAAAAATGCTTTAAATATATGCTAGAAGATGTGTTGTTTTAAATATACATAGCGACACTTAGTAATATTTAATTTAAATTGAGTATGAGAACATGCCGATCTGAGAGCTACTATCCAGATGATATCTGCATGACATGGCTAATACCAGTAACTAGGTATCAGCGAAGAAAAATGACTCGCCACTGATTTTTTTTTTGAGATTAGGACTTTTGTTCAATCGCTTAACGGAAACTATAAAATAATAGCTAATAAAATACTTTAGTAAACGATATTTCCAGATTTTCTTTCTTAAGACGATGGAAAATATCGATGGGATTGTCAGAAACAACTTCCTTTCTAATGCTCCGCTGCATGCAAAACAATTCGCATACCAACCATTGCAATCTACCACTCATGCTCTTCAAAATCTCTTCCGCAATATAGGAAGGCACTGGCTGAGTGCATATCTAGACATAGAGGGCGCATTTGACAACTCCTCACATGAATCCACTCAGTGCGTCACAACCCGCAGAAGAGTGGAACCAACCACCACACAATGGATAAAATCCATGCTAAGTGAAGTCACCGCGATCATTGGAGAAGCAGTCAAATTAATAAGGGGATGCTCTCAAGGAGGGGTCCTATCACCCATGCTTAGGTCTCTGGTTATTGTCGATCTATTGATAAGACTGACTGAAGCAGACTTTGAAGTCAAAGGTTACGCAGAAGACCTAGTTATAATAACAGGAGGCAAGCATGACAATGATCTCTCAGAACGTATGCAAAGTGCACTCAGCTTTGTCAGCACATGGTGTACACAGGAAAGACTAAATGTCAACCCAAGAAAAACCCTAGTTATCCCATTCGCAAAAAGAAGAAAGCTGAATCTTAAAGCACTCACTTTGGGAGGGACAACGGTAGAGCATTTTTTAAAAGAAGCTACGTATCTTGGCATCGTTCTTGACCGGAAACTAACCTGGAGCCCACACCTGGAAAGAACTATCAAAAAAGCAATAGCAGCACTTTCGGCCTGTCGATGACTCTTTGGTAAATAATAGGGCCTAAAACCCTCCATCATCTGGTGGACTTATAACGCTGTTGTAAAGCCTATTACAACATACGCCTGCTTAGTGTGGTGGGTAAAAACAAAGGAAATAACAACACAGCGAAAGCTAACAAGAATACAAAGGCTCGGTATGGGTATAACAGGGGCTATGAAAACGTGCCCGACAGCAGCTCTGGAAACCCTACTTGACCTCCCTCCGCTGCACATATGCTTAGAAAAGGAGGCCTGGACCAGTGCGTATAGAGTCACTCAGACACAAAAGCTGAAGTTAAAATTCTGAAGGACATCCAGGTAGAGGCGATGATCAAACCAACCGTTGCAATGGAACCAAATCTCCATTTTGATATCTCCTTTAATGTGGTAATAATTGAAGACCACAATACTACAGGGGATAGCCTGAACCAACTAGAGGGGGGATCACTTATCTGGTACACAGATGGATCAAAGATGAAAGAAGGAGTGGGATCCGGAGTTTACTGACCTACGTGTCGGATATCTGCACCTTTAGGAAACACTCCCACAATCTTTCAAGGAGAACTAAATGCTATCAATATAGCCATCTCTGAATGTGCCAAAAAGTGGCCTAAGAGGTGCAAAGATCTATATCCTATCAGATAGTCAGGGATCCTTAAAAGTGCTAGCATCTAGCAGAATCAACTCCCGGCTAGTGTGGGATTGTCGGATGGCAGACAAACAGAAACAGACTCACCTTAATGTGGGTACCAGGGCACGAGAGTGTGGAAGACAACGAAGCCGCTGACCATCACTAGAGGGCACGTAATGAATGTACTCAGAAATTGGGAAAAAAAGAAGGAACTATACATATTGGGCCAATGCATCTGGGCAGAGATAGGCGAAAAGTCTCATCTCTCACTCGCCTTACTGCACAAAAGAGCTTCTCAAGCTACAAAAAATGAAATAAAACTTGTCCTAGACTTTTTCACTGGACATGGCCCCTGGAGGTACCACTTCAAGAAAATGGAGAAAAACCACTGGTGAACAATGAAGATTCTGCCAAACTATGGCTGAAACGTCAGAGCACCTTCTCTGCGAATATCAGGCACTGACTCGCCAAAGGTTGAGTCATCTCGAAAATGCCCTTGTGGCACCTGGAGATCTACAAAAGCTCAACCCTCGAAATATTCTGAGTTTCTCGAAAGAGATAGGAATTTTCGAGTAAAATAGAAGGGTATACACAAAAGATCAATTGTGGTCGACGTGTTGAAGGGCAAATCTTACTGAGTCGTTTAATTTGATTCGAGAATTGCTAATCGTGCAAAAAACCTGTGCTAACCTCATATGCAGCATTTAGATTTTTTGCAACTTTGTATAAAGTTAACTAGACATTTTCTAACATAACATATTTATTGAACTTTTCCATCTTAACATAAGCTAAAAAACTCGCCATCAATTTTGCTCACTTGCCGTAACGGGCAAATAGCAAATTAATCTTTCAAGGGTTGAATAGGTCAGCCATAAATATATGCTCATTTTATTTTTATGAACTAATAGCTTATTTTACTAATACTCAATATGGTTTATTGCAAACCCATTTATCATTTTTATATAACTTATATGGGTTGCAACGGCATTAATCGCCTTTAAACGATTAGTGACCAATTAAGAGCAATTTATTAATACTGCCAGCAATAAATTTTACCTCTCAAACACAGGCGCTACGTGTTTCTGTACTATAGCCAATTCTAATAGATTATACAACTTAATCCGACTAGGACGCTTTAGACGGGTTGCAGTAATCTGCTAAACTTTCAGAAGTAATATAGCCATGTATTATGCAACAGAATCGACGCTATTGCTTAAAGTGGTGTACAAGAGATAATTTAAACACTTAAGTAGTTTTTGTGTTTAGTTCAAATTTAATCCTAAATTCAGCAAGGCTTAAGATTTTTTGGTGCAATCGATATAAAATAGTTAATGTAATTTTTAGGATTTCGCTCAAATGCCAATTCATTCTAATTTATTACGAACGATTCCGCAATCACTGTTCAGATTAGAAAATATCAAATCGAAATTTTAAATGAATGCATGAGGCATCTTTAGACGTCAGACATCTGGTGTCAGTAATTGACGAACCAAGTGGCATTTTTTACCTAACAAAATTCGATAATGTGTCGTTCTAGCGCCAAAAAAGTCGCGAGTGGCGACAGTTTGATAAGAAATTTCTAGCCGAAAAACTATGCCTTGGTCGGAGTAAAAATTGCAAATTGGTGCTTCTTGATTTTCAATTTAAAAATCTAGTTTAAGCGTTTATGTACGGGCCAGCCGACACATGCCTATTCTCAAGAAATCAATCTCAGAGTCGTGAAAAAAAAGTTCTATAAAGATTTTCCGTACGAGATAGGCAAATATGAGAAAATAGAGGTTAAATTGGAATATGAAAAATATTTCCAATATTTTGGCAATTTTTTGAGTATGCTCTAAAATCAGTAAATGATCTTAACCTAGTCCAAGCCAATAAAACTTCAAAAAATAAACTTATAGCATTTGCTGCTGCCCAGGTCCGAACTAGTATGTTCTAAAATCACTACAATATTTTTTTCGCTTATCCTAATTTAAACTAATAATAACTATAAATAACAATTACATTTGGCCTAGTTCAAATTAGTATATCCAAAATCAGTAGGAACAATTTATTTGTACACTTGCGTTTCCTAGTATACCTTCTTTAGGGTAAATAAATTGGACTGAGTGCCAGTCTGCACCCTGGGATCTAGACGAAAGAGGTTCTATATATAGCAAAAGTACGTAATGGCGTAAAAGGCAATCATTTTCCACCAAAAACTATATATATATTAGAAGCTGTGAAGTAATTTCTCAAGCTCGTCGATAGGAACTCCTACTGAGCGTGTAAATTAAACGTAATCGCTTGTAGCAAGCTTAAGTGCTTTTGGGCATACGTTGTGAAATACATAATTTTCAAATAAAATAAAAGTTTTTTGGTATGCACCCGTATCGTAGAACAGTTTAGTATGAAATGATAAGTTACTGATAACTATTAAGACACGAGTATTTTAATAGTCATTTAATGTGAGTTGCATATGTCCATAAAGTAAGCCACGTCATTTTGGATTTTTGTAACTTCTGTTGTCGTACTGTCTTGAGTTTTCTATTTTTTTGTGTTGCATTGAGTTGTGCTTGGTTTGTATTAACTTGTACGTCTTTTATTCTGTTTTATTTGCAAGTAGTAGGACACTGTTAAAACAAATGATCCGATTTCAATAAAAATTATGGCAATGCATCGAGCGTCATTTGTGCTTAGTTGTACCCTGAGTTGTTACTGCCATTTGTCACAATAAACAAAACCTCAATTTCTCAGAAGATACATTGTTTAAATTTGTTCTTAAGATGTTCTTCTAAGAAGGTACCAAAATTAATAATTGTTAAAAAATAGTTTCTAGGGTCATATGATGTTACAAAAATTCCACCGGGAGCATACGTAAGTATCCGATGTTAATAAAGTGATTTTTGATATGTTGAAAACAATATCAAATGATAAAAGTAAGAATAAAAATTCTGACTAACAACAATACAATAAACTGTGAATTAGAGTCCAAGTATTGGATCGACTTGAATTATGAAAACTCTATAGCATCATTAATTGGATTCGAGACGAAATTATTTGAAAACAATCGTAAGCATATATTAACACCAGTTAATATTATGATGACCAGAATAATTCGTGTAGATTGTAATATAACTTCAAGTGCATACATAAAATATTTGAATTGCGTATCTTGGACGACAACGAAAATTTGATACATTTTCAAGAGAAGAATTAGAATTTAAAAAAATTGTTTAAATGCAAAAATAGGATTCTGCTATAACCGAATTCAACTGAAAGCTGCAAAAATCACAATAAAAAGGAAAACAACACATAAATAAAAGAATTCTTAGCTAAGACGTTAAATCGAGCAAACATAGGATTAGAAAAGAGATTAAAACTAAAGGTGCAATGATAGCATCCAGCAAAATGTTTTGATGAACTAATACTTGACAACTCAATAATAAGTTTGCAAGAACCATATGAGACGCCATTATTAGAAATTTCGATGAAATCTGAATACTTGTAAAATTTCAAGACCTAATTTTGGATATATCCGAAAGTTATATTTATATAGGAGAAAAATTCACACATAGAGATGCTACGAAGTCATGCTATTTATCTAACAATGCGCTGACCTTTATGTTCGATGAAATTCGTTACGAGATGGGCGGAGAACAGCTACATTTGCGACGCGCCTTCTGTGTAATAGATATTATTTTTTTTTTCTAAAAGAGTAAAGATTGAAAGCTGTTCAATGCTCGTGGAGCTATGACAAGCAGCACCGAGAATAGTATTATATACACTTACCAAATTCGACCAGATATGCTACGTTGAAAATAACACCGCTGCTCCGGAGAAAGGTTCTTTGGGCGCCACCGAGTTCGTTACGGACCAAACTGGAGTTCCCCGCGTTATTCGTGGAACCTGCTGCAAGACCTCCGCCCCTCAAGGTAAACCTTGCCGGTAAGAATCGCAAAAGAAAAGATTATCACCATGAAAATTGCGAATAGTAGATTGTGGAACCAAATAAAACGCCGCAAATACAATACTATCTTTTTTATTTGAAAAAATCAAGATGGGCCAAGATAAATGCCAAAAATAGCGATAAATACAAAAAGTGTAGAAGTAAATTGAGGAGGCTCAAAATATTAATACAAATACTTTCAGGTGCGATACCAATGATTCTAGGTGGTTTGAACCTCAATAAAACTAAACTATATAATAATGAACCTAGCAATAGAAATATAAAATTTATCAGTGGTTGACCAAAACTCTAAGTAGATTTACGTTTAAATGAAGATGAATTAGGCACCACTTAAGTGCCTAAGAGCCCCGCGAGAAATAGCGGATAGTAAAAAAAACTTGGGTTTGGGCTACCGCGCGGGATCGTGATCACGTAAACCGGATAGATAGGATGGGCGCAATATCTTATAAGGACAAAAGGTGCTAACATATAAGTAACAGTTATTTCAGACACAGTATTTTAAATCTATACTAAACACTAAGCTTTTTCACCAAAGTTCGAATATCAAGCCGGGAAAACCCTCCGACGTCTAGCCGGTCCACTGGACTGTCTGGTCACACCAGGTAAGCAAGTTCTACCAAGCCAAATATACAGCAGTTCAGCCAGGTAGGCGAACCATCAAGTTTCCGCTTGGTGAAAGGATTACCAAACTCCTGCCCTGGGGAAGGACAACCAAACTCTGCCTGGTAAAAGGACCCTAGGGATGGAAACATTCCCAAGTAACGAGTCACAACGATATGTGAATGGATTGCTATTATATACTATTTAACAAAAAAAAATAATTCAGCAGAATTTCAAACGTCAGATTCAATAGACAGGGTATTCCCATTTTTATTTTAAATCAAATTTCAAAAATAAACCAAAAGTTAAAAAAAACAACGAATAAATGAGAAAAGGGCACCCTCGTAATAATATATTAGAGCAATCGAATTATATTACAATCTTAGCTTAATATTAGTTATTCAAATAACTAAAAAGATTTAGTTCGCCCAAGGGAGGCCGACATCATCAGTTAAAAATAAAATTACAGCCCTTTAGAAGGAGGAAATAAGCAGTCCAAGAATTAGGACCGAGTTTGGCACAGCAAAATAAACGTAAATATTCGTTGAGAACAGTAAATAACAGCAATAGAACAAAATAAAAGATAAATGAATGTAATTATGTAGATTGTTCCTAGTCTGGTGAAGATAAAATCCATACCATATTGATAAAAGAATTCAAGTAAAATCTAAATAACGAAAAAAAGGCACTAAAATAAACTTTAATGAAAAATCATGCTAAACAAATTTGCCAAATAAATGGTCTGAGTGACCCTCCAAGGCATAACTCTTCCCGAATTTTAATAATTCAAGTGAATAGTTCATGTACGGTCCACATAGCGAATCAAAAGCAGCAAAATATGCTTGAATAAAACCATCGCACTAAACAAGTTTGGCAAATAGATAATCCGAACGACTTTCCAATATTAATATCAAAAAGATAGCGTGCCTCTACCTTAAATATATTAAATCGAGAACAAAGTTCAATAAAGTAAACGACAATGAACAAAAATACGCCGAAAATATGTACTCTACATTTTACGATATGATCTGAGGGCTTCCCTTATTACGGTATCTAATAATAAACGAAACTTCATTAACTAGCCCCTAACAACCGAATTTCCCAGTTTAGTATCTAATTAATAATTAAAATCAACAACCCACACGAAACTCTAAAAGTTGATTGCAAGATTAAATAATAAAATTAAAGAAAAAAAACATAATTCCCCATTGCATTAATTCTAACTCGGGTAATATAATAAATTCCATGAAATTAGCGGTCTTAGCATTAATCGCAACTAAACTAATGGCTGTAGAAAATAGTTGCCCTTGATAAAGCGAAATCGAAATCAATGGTTAAATTCTGCACTCGTATCTAAATCGCCTCGGATAGGTCAAGTAAATCAAACTACTAAAATTACCGAAAATCTACATTACATTACGTCGGAAACAAAATAAAAACGCTTAACTAGACTGATCGCAAAGCCCCGTGAATAAACCATAACGACTATTTTATTCAAATATAGAAACCCAAAAGCTTAAATTACTCTCTGATCAATTTGACGTCACACCGAATAATCAAGCTATTACATCGAATCCGATAGGAACGAAAAGCTAAATAATACAAAAATGCAATTAAATAAGACCCGAGAAACGCAAAACGTCTGCAATTTATACGGAAAACTTACCTCTTAAGCTGAGGGCGAAACTACACGGCCCATAAAAAAACGTCAAGTACCACTAGAAAAAAAAATAATTTCAAATAACCTCGCCTGGCGAGTTTTTCCCGTATTTACAGTGCTAAACTTAATCGAAAACAAATCGCAATGGCTAATACGGGAATCACTACGTTGTTAGCCGACAAAATCCACCGCAAATTACTCGGCGTAAGACAAATTTTAAAAATCGACTGAACAACCGAAAGGCTTCTCTGGAAAAGAGACCGTACCTACAAAGGTGAACAAGAAGTCCCTCGCGCTCCGAAAGAAGAAGTCAGCGCGCACGAAATTTTGCTGCGGCGTTTCTCGATGCTCCAATCAAACACATTCCTTAGGTCACGCGTGACAGAAATAAAATCGAATCCAATATCGGAATTAGATTTCGTACTTCGAACGGAAGCATGAATAGTACCGGGGCGTACTAAAAATTTACTTCTAGTTAATGACCAAAACGGGATGTCACACATTGCCCGTCTGTCTTTTTTTATTCAGACAAATAAGTGCAAATGCACACTTATTTACGAATGGGATACACTATTCGCTTAGATGAATGTATTCATCAAATATTTCACTTATACATTGTCTTCTGGGAGTATAATCAAATGAAACTAACTTAAACTAACCCAAATTATTCAAAGAAGTAAATATAGATCTTATCAATATTTTTACATTAATTTGGGTTAGTTTGCAGTAGTAGCGGGATATGCGGAGTCAATTTCTCATTATTCAGCTTACATATTTGATATATAGAACCACTTTTATCCAGATAGAAGACCTTCCTGCATCTTATATAGACCTGGTGTATCGCAGGGAGCAATCGTACTGAGGGTAGTATCTATTTATTGGACTCTCTCAATGCAATCCACCCAAACACTGAAAATCTGATATCATATCACATTACCATACTCTACCCTGCGAATCAAATAAAATAAACCTCTTCTGCACTAAAGTGTCTAGAATGAAGGGCACATTCGAACCAAAAATGGATCTCAAATTACGTTGGTTATTCGCCCTACCCAAATCGCTCTCATTCAAACTTTAGTAGTAATTTAAAGCACACAGACATACAAGAGCAATTACTAATATTCAGATTAAAAGCGTTCACATCACACCAGTTGGATATATTGCAGAAGCGGTCAGTTATTTAAGAAATCAACATTAAAAATGAGCTTAAAGTTATCAGCAAGCAGTGAAGCCTTCGTGTGCTGTACACCATCCACACTTTTATTTATTGCTGCCAAAAAAAAACAGAGGACACAGATTTGATTCCTGCAGTACTCCCGACGTACTCATGTAAATCACAGATATCTGCAAGGTAGGATTTTATTAGGTTCACAACGTTAGGAGAGATATTCGTTTCAGAAAGTCTTTTCAAGATAATATAGTGTCTGACTCTATCAGAGACTCTCCATAACTGTACAGATCACATCTACTTTATTGCTGCACAATGGATATTTTGGAGACGATTGTCTCATATATCTGGCCAAAAAGTAAATACTCACAAGTCTTCCAAAATGCCGATGAATGTTTATTGGGGGGCAATTCTTTATGTCCTCTCTAGAACCGTTTTTATATTACATATAATTTTCCATTTCTTAGAATAAGTAAATCTTATCAAACAGAAGTTGGGGATTATTTTTGTAATGGTTCTGAAAGATAATCTCTACAACCATCCACAATAAACCCAGGAACGCAATCTGGAACAGTAGCCTTGTTACCCTTGATCTCATTTACAGCATTTTTTACTTCACCTATGGTGAAATACCTGTCACAAGAATACGACCAGTGCAGTTACAGGAACCCCTTTATGAGTCATCTCATCATTAATATCACTATACTCTTTTTAGATTTTAAAGGAATTCCAAAAAGACATTGGGTTGAATTGCAAAGACTGCTCAATATTTTATAGATACACACCTTAATAAAACATCTTTATATATTCTAATGAGTTTCATTCCATCTATGTAGTTAAAATTGAAATGGTAAATGTTCCTCGCTATCATTCCATCACATTGAATGCAGGATGAAACTAGTAGTTTACGTAAGTCTCATTTCTGAAAGAAATTTTGAATATTCGTGGGCAGCCCTTGAGGCTTCCGCAGTGTCCTGCGCTCCCTTAGAGCATCACTGTGTATATCTATACCAAGACATATTAGCAGATTTCTACATGACTTTTTATGTCCAATATCCACCTAAATATTTGTCACTAGAGATCCTTCAAATTATAACTGTAACTGGCTTCTGATTTAATCAGAAGCTTTACGAAAATTGTCAAAGATAGTGGAATATTCGCTGAAATATTTTGTGTTTTTAATGATATAGACATTATTCTACTCTTCGATATTAAGGAGATAAAGATCCACCAATTAAAAGAGTAATTCTATCATTTAACCATGAGACAAAGTATATGTTTCTTCAATCCCTCATTTCTATTATCGGCTCCCCGAGCGATATAATTCGTCTCGTCATTAAAATCAAACTTAAACGAATTAATTTGAAAGATATGCGACATTTGACTCCTTGGACCAAAATATTATTCCTACTTTTGGTATTAAAATGAAACTTCTCCCGACTTTCTGCCTTGCCATTATTTCGTTTTACGTTTCAAATATGAAATTGAAAGTTATGAAAATGGCTTACAAAGCCTGACTTTACCCTTTCGAGAACATTCGAAATGTCTGGGGATATTTCGTCGCGGCGCAAATAATTTTAAGTGGCGGTATAAAAAGTTTAGAGGTTGCAAACTTTCAAATATTAACTATACAAATTACGAGTGAATGGAAATTTGCAGTCTAATTAAAAATATCTGGTTTGCTTTGAATATAAGAGCGACTTACTTTTTGCTCCTGCCATATTAATTAAGGCAGTAGATTTCATAATTCCATAACTTTTGGAAATAAGCTCGTTTTCTACTTAAATTCATAAGGCCTTTCAGGATGCTACTAATTTTAAACTAAAATTTTGGTATATAGAATATACCATGCTGGAAATTAGACGATGACTTTAAAAATTTAATAAGTTTTAATTTCATACTCATTTTGCAAATTATTAAAATGATTGGATTTTTTAACGGAAAAGCATGATTAACAAGAAATTAAATCATATCCAGAAAAAATCTGAAGGAACGAACGCGTTTTAATTTTCATTAAATAAATCGACGAGTAGATATTACGATTTTAATGAACTTGAGGAATTTGCTTTAATATCGGTTCGTCATAAAAGAATCGAATTAAAACAATGAAATTTATATTAAAATAGCTATTAATAAACTTGCTTTAAATGAAAATTATAATAGTGAATACAATGAATTCTTATACATTTATTTTTAGCGTAAAAGTAAAGCAAGGGAGTGCAGATATGGTTTATCGATACAACGAAAATCCTAAAATATCATCTTATAAATTTAAATTTCTCCTGTGAAGCTGATATTTTAGTTTTTATGACAACACTCACTCTACTATTCATGAGCTGCTACTACTCGATACAGAACTGAGATTGGATGGCTGGGCTGTAGAAATAAAAATACAGTTATAAAAATAAAATAAATATTCACTAAAATATAGTTAGGGTTATAGGAAATCGGAGGGTTTTGCTAACGTTTCTCAGTTTAATAGAAATCGCAAATGCCATGTTACGTACAATTTTTTTTACAAGTTGTAACCAGCCTTATTTGCTAATTGCTCATTCAGCAGTACATATGCCTGACTCACTCAGCAGTTTATAATTTTTTTTTATAGAAGGCGTGGGTTGAATTGTTTGGTAGTTAGAGCACTAAGTTTTTATTGCAAGAAATGTGTTAGATATTCTATCTGTCTGAAGATAGGGTAATAAAACAGAAAAAATACCCCATGCAAGAGCGTTGCGAACATTTAGAATGATATATACCAGCTTATAGCTTGAATACAGTTTCCAAAATAAACACCAGGAATACAA
>MU182419.1:319975-356737 GCA_016904865.1 Pissodes strobi | reverse complement strand
AAAAAAATTAAATACAAAAGTTGTTCCTTGCAAAATGATCTTTATTTTTTTGTATTTTTTTTAATCGTCACTGTTTTATATACAGGGTGGTTAATCAAGTTACATTTTTTAAGTGAAACACCCTATGTTTTATTACATTTTTGCATTCTAATTAAAATTAGCATATTTGATGTATGATGTTACCTATATAATTAGTAGTTTCACAGCTATACACAGTTAAAAATCGGTGCTTTGTCTACTTTTCACCTTGGTAGCAAGAATACCATTAGAGATGAAGTAAAATGAACTTCACTTTCCAATCTTAACTTTTCAAGAGCTATCTGACGATACTAACTGACAGGTGAGTACCAAATTTGCCACCTCGGTAGGTACCATCAGATAGCTCTGGAAAAGTTAAGGTAGGAATGTGTTATTCATTATACTCTATCTTTCATGGTCTTCTTGCTACCAAGGTGAAAATTAGCCAAAGTACCGATTTTTAACTGTTTATCGTTGCGAAGCTACTAACTTTAGAGGTATAACATCATACATCAAATATGCTTTTAGCTTTAAGTAGAATCCAAAAATTTAATAAAATATAGGGTATTTCATTTAAAAAATGTAACTTTGTTTGACTACTCTGCATATGAAAAGGTGACGATTAAAAAAAAATTATATAAGTAAAGATGACGGGCCACCTTATACGTTGGTTCTTAATGATCTTCAAACATGAAATCAATTTTCAAAAATATTTAATGCTGCATAATTTCTGTACTTTCAAAAGACAGAGTTTGATATACCTTCGGAGCCATAATGTGAAGTTATAATAGTAAGTAATAAGGTCAACTGTCTTCGTTCTAATATTCTGATAATAGAAGTTAGCCGATTGTCAGAGAAGTTTTTAATATTTTATTTCAGACCAATTTTCGATGAGATGCAGTGCGCGATGGATAAGTCAAAGCAATGCTGATTGTTTAAGCAGACTTAAATTGAACTAAGCAAGATAAAAGATTTATCTATTGATAACCAAACAGTTAGATATTTAAAAGAAGAACGCGCGCCAATGGGTATGTTTTGCAACCTAATAGCTGTCGACTTATATACCTATCAAGAACTAAAAAAAAAAGTTAATAAATAGCAACTCAGGTCTCTGCATGCTTCAGTTTTATACTGGTTACATTGTATATTACAAATGAATCAGAACAACCGATAAAGAATTTAACCTGTGTACGCGGATGCTTCGTGATCTGATATCTCAAGAACGCCGGCCCACCTACGAGATGGCTCGCATTCATTTTTATATCACCAGCATCTGAATCATGAAAGAAAAATTATGATTGTTCTGCTGACTTTCGTGAATGCCTGCTACATGATGAGGTATATTATAAAGGCAGTTTTATAAGTGGTTTGTTAAATAAGATTAAGAGGCTTTCAGATTTTTAATATTTAAACTGCGATTTTTAAAATGTTTAATTAATCGTACCCATGCTATAATTTCGTAGAATTCAGAGAATTAAAAATTTTATCTGAATAGAAATAGCATCCAATTCGAAAAAAAAAACAATCTGTAATTACGCATACTTGTATTACTAAAGATGCAATTCCATGATCATAACATGGGTTTCTTATTCTAATGACCCAATAATCTCGTTGATATATCAGCGAAATTCAAAGACAACTAACAAATGCCGTTGCCAATGGAATTACTATTTACCAAGCTATTTACACATTACATGTTTCCCTCAATTAGACTTTAAAGAATATTAATTCATAGTACATTTGGATAGATCCACCTCAAAAACCGCAAAAAGTCATTCTGCACTACATTTTTAGTATGTCCTCCCTCCCAGAGATCCTGATAAAATCAGGAAGCTTTTAAAACAAACGAAGCCTTTATTTAGCTACATATTGACTTTTTTTTAATTCAGGTATATTTAGGGGAGCTTTGGTTAGCTCTGTTTTGTTTTTACTACAGTAGATTAAAAAAAAAATAGAAAAAATAGCATCACCCAAAACCATTCGGAGCTAAATATAAAGATAACCAAAAAAGTTTGACAACGCCAGCCGGAATTACCTTCTGGTTCATGCTTTCTCCACGCTCCCATTAATATTTTCGATGCCAATACAATTCGGATGTCGGAATGTTTTGAAAACTGGTATTCAAAAGTATTCATTTTCCTATAATTTTGAGAAAAGGGTACCTAAATCAGCAAAAATTAAAACCAAAATGAAAATGGATCTTGCCTGGATTTTGCCTCGAATTTTGAAATATTTTGTCAATTAAAATTAAGATATTTTTGGCATGAAATTGAAATATCTGCCATGACTGACATAACTCTCTAATTTTGCTGATAATAGTTGCCAATCGCAGATATATAATAACCTTGATCTCGGCATAGAAACAGCTATTACATATTAGAATTGGAACATACACTACTTGATAATAATAATAATATCTAAGCCAAATTAACACAGTTGCATCTTTAAAAATATACGTGAAATCATATTATGTTATAACACTGTCAAATGGACTGTAGATTGTAGATTATCATATTATTATATTTCGGTGTGGGCACATGAGCAAGCTACCTGTGGCGTGGTTAGAACAGTTGTTAAGCAACTGCTGACTTATTTGTATAAAATAGTGGAAATTTTTTTGAAGGCGGTGTGGAGGCAGTATTTGATAAGAGCCCCACCGCAATCCTTGAATACGGGCCCACCTACTAGGATGTGATGTCACTACTCCAACAACTGAATTTTCAAGTAAAAAAGAAACGAATTGATGAACCATTTAAATTAAAACATGTTATTGCAAACTTAACCACATGCTTGATAACGAGGCCGCCTTGAAGAAGAAAAAACGCATTTAGAGGAAATGTGCAAACTGGTAGGTTTGTTCTAACTGACTGAAATCCATTCCGTATTAGGTATCCGGTTTTCATAGTCGGTTGGAACAAACCTTATATTCTTTCATAATATGTATTCAAAAGTTACCTTATTTATTGCATCCATGAGTTTCGGAGGAAAGTGCTATAATATTAGTTGTTTTTAAAACCATTAACAACTTTTTAATCCGAATTGGGATATTACACAAAGAACCTTTTTTATTGAGCCCTCGCGCGTCGTCACAGCTTCAGATTGCTTTTTTTACAGAAATGCCCTGGCTCAGCTTTCTCATATAACTGTTAGCTTCTTCAAAATCACTTCTCCCCAAAAACATTTCCAATATTAAGAAAAACGGATGTTTTATCGGAATAATATATTAAAGGGTTGATTGATCGGTGCGATTATATTTGTATTGTATTGTTCATTTGTGTACTACTGCTATTGTATTTATTTAATGTTTCCATGTCACTAAAATCATAATGCTTCCATGGCAATTGATTCTTAGAAGAATTGTCATTTAAAATTCAACAGGATCAAAATTGTTTAATCTATTCTTGAAGTATAAATCTTTGAAAATTATTGAATTTGGTTTCTCGTCTTAACTGATTAACGATATAGTTCGATCAGTTCATTAAGCTATCCAGCATCTAAATCGTGAACGAAACATTACGATTGTTCTCCTGAATCGCGTGAATGCCTTCTACACAAAGGAAAGATCGCATCGATTTTTTATACACGATTTATTAAATAAGAATAGAATACCGGCTAATGAAGATTGAATAACGGATAATGTAACCCTAATTAAATTTGTAAATTTTGTATATCTATCTAGCCCCGAACAGGATACCTAAATGTTATATTTGCATTGTGACGCTTTTATTATACGTAAACATTAATATTTGCCGCATTATTTACATAAGAAGAACATGCGTCATCAACGTATCGATAGTTGGCGGGTCTAATAAGGTGGATATTTCAGATATTTCAAAATCTGTTCAAAATTATACAGATAAACTCTGTGGTGACTTCCGTTTCGTCTTCGGTCGAGTCAACACCCGTTGTGTATCGGCTCATTTGTCGCCATTGAGTGAACACCTGGCAAACGTTCAGTGACCGTTGTTTCTCCCCAAGGAGGAATCGGGTGCCCTAGCCAGAAGGAATCCTCATTCACGCCGCTACCCAGGCCGGGGAAAACTGGATGTTCCCGTGGGATCATTCCTGTCTGTGCCTGCAAAGATTCGGTTTACAGCCACCATTTTAGATATGCTTGTGATAGTCGGAGCATTCAAGAGAGCGATGCTCGACACCTTGAAGGGTCTAAAAATATAGTGCCACCAATCCAATAAGAGTGTAACCTATCTGGAAGGGTTGCCCCAGCTCTAGCTAAGCCCGGACGGAGGCCTTACTGGGCGAAATTCACTAGCAGTACCAAGTTTTGATAAGGCAAAAGAAAATGCCCTAGATAATTTATGACTCAGTAGCTTGGACTAGGCCAAATCCACCCAGATTGATGTTGAATTAACCAATCAATTAAAATCAATAGACATATTTTCATTTGGCCTAGAATTTTTAGGAGTTTATAGAAGTAAATTTAGCTCAACAAGGCTTAGAATAGTTATATTAGCGTTTAACATAAGTAGGTATTTTCTAGAGTCAAAGAATCAGGGGGTCAGAATAAATATATTATAAGCAAAAACTCAGTTGATTAGAGTAACTAGATAGGGAAACTAGATCCAATCCGATACATTTAAAATCAGAAATATTCCGAACTTAGAAGGGCATTCCAATGTAAATCAGCTATTTCGCGTGTAGCCTAGAAAATTTGCATAGTTTTTAAAAATTGTACATATATCATTAATTATTAATTTGCGTTCGACTTAATTCAAGCTAGTATGCCTTAAACTCCCATACTTCTGGTAATATCTATAAGTCATATATGGGCATATTTACATTTCAGACATAAATTATCAAGAAATAACATATTTTATACCCAGTGCAATAAATTAAAGTAATTAAATTTCACAAAAAAAAGTATACAGTAATATAATTATATATAATGTTCGTACTGACGTATCTGAAATAATGTATTTAGATTTTATTATAGAACCCCAATTCTGGTTTCTTCACCTTAACTAAGTGTACCAGAAATTAATTAAAAAACATTTTTTTTTTAATGATCTAAAGACAACTTAGATCGACTAGAGCTGCAGCAAAATAATATCGGGCACTGAATTGCACGAACCTTTTTTAATACATATACAATTAAAATTAATCTAACCCAAACTATCTCAAGTTATATCTAGAAAAAATGGCTTGTAAGGATTGTTTCCTATTTGCCCATTTATGCAATTGACTTTGTTTGAAGCTTTCGTCTAATTATTTGATTCATTTAAAATTTCCATTAAAGAAGCCGTGAACTAAATGTAGTTATTATTATTAGCGTTGGTCATTTTTCTCTCCGGTTTTCCCAGGTTATTATTATTATTATTATTATTATTATTATTATTATTATTATTATTATTATTATTATTATTATTATTATTATTATTATTATTATTTATTATTATTATTATTATCCCGATTTGTATGTCCTTCGGCATTCGCACTATCTCTAGAGAGGGAAATTCGCTTAATCCCGGATGCGTTAGGCATCTGAGGGATTAAGTTCTGCTGAAACCCTTTCCGTGTTATAGGGTCCTTTGGGATGACACTTATCATGTTTGCAATCTGGGGGATTTTCGATGAGTTTCCGAACAATTCTCGCGGTCAAAAGCACCTCCGAATGTCGGTACTTGGAAATCTTCTCGAGAAGATTTGGGATATGGGGTACTGCCACTTCCACAAATATAGCAACTTTGGGGGATTTGTTTACGAGAATGATATCCGGTCTTTTAAGATTGTACAATCCCAGTACAGTCGAAGGTTTGTCCAGAACTATTTAAGGTTTATATTAATATGGAACCCGATCTTGTGTGAGAAGTCCCAGAAAGCTGGCTAGGTTCTGAGAAAAGCTGGCTTCCTCTAATAACCTGTTGTCTGGACTCCGTTGTTTTGCATCCGTATCTGCACTTGTCGCAATTTGGGGATCTTTGACGATGTATTTCAGGTAGTTTTTTTGTTTGAACTACCATATCTTGAATTGCCAATAAGAGGCCTTCCGTTTCTGGGAACAATCTTGCTGAGGCAAGCATCTATTTCGACTCACTCGACATTTTCCTGCGTAACCTCATTCGAATGCCTTGTGTGAAGCTACTTCTCACCATCTCTGCAACTGTTCTTCACTCGTCGAGTGCTGAGACTTGGGATATTAATTCGCACTGGTACCGAAGTAGGGGTGTCGACTCATCAGCGGCTCATATAATTTCATAGGTTTCCAACTCTTGAGCTTTGGTTAATAAGTAATTTCGCAAATTAGTAATCTGATGATCCATCAGTTTGGCAATGCCTGTTAATCCGCTTCCTCCGTCCCGTCAAGGAAGGGCTGATCTTTTTACAGTCCTTTTAGGGTGGTGGTTTTGCGCCTTTCCTTTGTTAACAAAGTCGTCCGTCTTTGGATGTCGGTTTTACTCCACGACACAATGCCAACAGAATATCAAAGTATCAAGCACGCGTAAATGTTTATTATTTAAACCTTCTCTCGAAACAGATATGTTATTTCCTTTTTTGTCACTTGATGATTAATCTTCCGTGATTGCTTCATTACCAGACTCGGCTTTCCACGCACTATGATAATGATGCGACACTTATCAATTCCAAACTGCGTCCGAATCCCTTTTCAGAAATTTTGAGCAATCTATAACATTTGATCCAGATATTTATTCGTGGCTTCCATCAGCTTTAGCCCATCCATAGAAACTAGGTGATTCAGTTTAAGTGTGGTCTTTTTATAAGCCGCAAATAAATTTCAGTTACTATTATTATTATTATTATTATTATTATTATTATTATTAAAATATGAAATATCTAGTATATCGTGAACTCCAAATATAGGTACATTTCCACGATTCGTAGTTTTCTCTCTGTAGCTAATAGCGAAAAACTCAGTGAAGCTTTTGAAATATTTAAATTATTTTAGTTTTGAATGTATGTAATTGTTCTATGTTTTCTATTAACCTACAAAAAAATAAAGTAATTACGGTTTCAACGATTCGGAGAATCTTAAACGACTCTTGCAAATTACTTAATGCCATCAACTGAAATAAAATTTTGCATAAAAACTTGAATATTAGGACTGGCGGCGAATTCTTTTTAGCTTGTGAAATTGTTAAATTACTCCTATAAATCAGTGGGTTATCTCTGATGGTAGCCCGTGTACGGGAGCAAATTCTGAATATAGTTATTTCAGAAATAATTGCGAGATTATATATATATATATAATATAATATTATCTGCGTATATAAATATACCCAAAAATTTGAACAGAAAACTCAACTATGGATATATTATTGAGAAACAATCCAAAATAATGTATTCCCAAATGTTATATATTTATGTTGGGTTAATTACTGGTAAATATTGCGATAAAACCTATAAATATATTCACTGATTTCTTTGGAGCTATAATAATTAACTGAAATTGCCATGAAAATGCTTGCAAAATTTGAATTTATAGATACTAACTTACTATTATATTGTATCATTAAAATCAACAACACCATTTATTTATTGAAACATAATTTATTAATTATCCTTCGCATCTTCGCCGTCCCTCATTACACTTTGTAGTATACAACTTTTTCCCAATCGGTACAATTTTTAAAGAAGTTATCTAAAAACATTGTGATTCAGCCGACCCTGGCTAGCCGCTCGAGCTTATCGCCTTGATGCGTCATTACAATTTTGTACCGATCGGTGACAAGCAAGAATCCGTAAATCGGTTCTTTCTTTTGGTTTTAAGAAGAAAAATGCCTAGAAATCGTATTTCAAGTACAGTGTATGTGTAGTGATATGTCTTGCTCGCAAACGAGGCGAAAAAAGGGAGCAATATTCATCGGAAGAAGCGAATCAGGGGGTGAGTTCACATAAGATTATATTCCAAAATTTCAAATATACATAAATACCTGGTTATCTTATATGAATAAATATGACACTTGTAACCTTAATTTTTTACTTAATAAAATTAAAATGGAAAATACTCTCAAACTTCTAAAACTAACTATATTAGAATAAAATAGAGTGCGAACGGGTTACAGTCAAAAATTACTAACAAACTGTTATTTATATACGAGGGCAAGACAAAACATTGTTACATTTGTCGTCTGTGCACAATTATACACAGAATCAAACAATATATTCGGAATTGAAATATATTATATCGAAATGAACATAAATAATAAGCAAAAGTTATCGATACGAGCTATTCGAATCGTTCTCTAGTAATCTCGTCTAATCGTAATCGTACATCCTACCAAAGCAATACTATTCAATCACAAAAAGTGATTACATAACACAATCAAAAGGCTGACTAAGGAAATATACCGATCGCCATGCACATTTATTAATGTTTTACATAGAATAAAACGTTTTTACCATATAAAGGAATATAAAAAATAGAAACAAATGGATATAATGCCTTCGCATTATTATCACGTTTTCGATAATTGTTCCCCGTATGGGTCACATGTGAGACTATAAACTACAATTTGATTTGATGCAAATATTGAAACACAAAAAACTAAAAGTTATATAAATCATGATTCACTTATCTACAGGATAATAAATAAAACTCAAAAATCAAATATTATCATAATAATTTCAAAGGATATTCATAGCCACAATACTAGAGAGTTTATAGGAAATCGTACTGTTATTATTACTAAAATGCAATTATCCTCAATACCAGTGTTAAAAACACTGTCTAGAGGATTAAGGACTATGTATATTGTAATTATTGTTATTACTGCATTAATAAATAATTAAAAAATAAATAAATAAAAATTAAGTAAATTGAAGAGTGCCCTTTTGTCACGAAATTAACTCTTAAAAACTAGCCACAAAGTCAAGCTGACTCATAATTTAGGAGCGACTAAAACCCAAGTTGGGTATTATTATAGCTTTGCATGCCCCTCCGTTCGCTTTGCTCGCAACGGGGGATCAATCAACAAGAACTAACCAAGTGCTAACCAAAACTAACCCAAGGCTAACCCAAAGTAACCAAGGGAAAAAGGTAAATTAATAGAAATTTTGCTAGGACATAGACATGGATTCGTGTCGCATCGCGCGCAGTATTTTGGATTGCAACTCGGGATTTAGCCGCTCGTCATAAATTTATCGGAATGTTATCGTTCGGCTTTGTCGAAGCGATGTGTGCCGGAACGCATTATTTTTAAACAATTCGTGTTGATATGAGCCGACCGGTGAGGGAAAAAATTGGAGTAAACATTGCTTGCAGGAGATGTTAATCAATAATATCAATACCTATTTACAAATTCGCATTTGCAGATACGAATAAACTTAACTAAAATTGGCCTTCACATTTGCAGATGTGAAGGGCCCCAACAGCCTCCACGTCAGTAGGTGTATTATGTGGGAGTGGTTAGAGGCACACTATATCCCTACATTTGCCGATGTAAAGGATATATGTATTGACAAAAATAAAACGGTATAGTGCTATGTATTTGCAGACAAACACAAATAACCACCAAAAACAAATAACCACCATACTATTGCAACCCTCTTACATAAAATCATTGCATTGGAGGTAGCGAATTATTACACTCTTGGTTTCTGTTCAAAACAGAAATTACAGTATTTGCAGATACTGTAAATATGGTAAAAAATCGTTGCATTTGCAGATGCAGACGAAAGCATAACCAGGGTTAAGCAGCAAGCAAAAAGGTGAATAGTTCGTTGTATTAGCAGATACAATCGATCGTACCCACTGTCTGCAATTGCAGTTGCAGGTAGTGAACATATTCATGAACCTATTTTTCTGTCCAAAAGCAAAAATTGCAGCATTTGCAGATGCTGTAACTAGGCTAATAGATCGTTGCATTTGCAGATGCAATTGATATAATAAGTAGCAAAACCAAGGAAAATCTTTTGCAGATGCATTAGAAGATCCTCTCACGCTAGCTGAGGAAATAACTTATCCGAATCAAGACTTACCAACATCAGAAGCACCAGATGGTCCAGAACAAAGTAGTAAAGACCACGCTTTGTTAATAGGCAAAAAAAAAAAAAAAAAGAGGAAATTATACCTGCGAGGCCAGAACTACATACTCAGAAGATGGTACAATCACTTATTAAAAAGACTAAAAGATTAAAAAAAAGAAAAAAAAAACAAACAAACAGTAGGATAGAGAAGTATCCACCAGCTGCCAACTGTAATGTCCTCAGACCATCAAAATTAAATCTCAAAGAGAGTACTAAATCCTGCCAAGACAACTACTGTATCAATTACAGAAACAACTATGGTCCCTGGGATTAGTGCCTTAGCCCTCCCTTTTCAATAATTTAATTAGCCAACCGTCTGAACTAGAATTATTCGTTCAAAATTGGCAGAAATTAAAGGTGAACAGTTCAATAATAGAGTGGGTACAGGATTATAAAATGCCTTTCAATTGGACACCACTCCGGTTAGCAAAATAGAAGACTACATAGCACAGCAAAAAAATTAATTTCTAAATACGCATTCTCGGGGAAAACTGAGCTTAAAGATGCTTTATCCCTATGCACACTAGTCAAAAAAGTTGTTAAGATTCGTTTTTTGCAACGTATTATACCAATTTAATTGTGTTTCATTTGGTTTATGTACAGCTCCATATCTTTTCACAAAACTCGAACCAGTTGTAAGATATGTAAAATTAAAGGGTATAAAAACTGTACTCTACTTAGTCGATTGGCTAGTTATTGGTAATTCAAAAGAGAGCTTAAAAGTATAAATTAAATTACACAAACATTACAAGATTTAGGTTTTATATAAATTCTGAAAAAAGCGTAGTTATTCCCGCGCAACAATGCTCATTTTTCGGGGTTACACAAGAGAAAAGGGACCTACTGGCAGAACAGTCTATTATCTTTTACCCTGAAAAATACCTACTCACATCTCCTTGCAGAGAGAAACAACCATTGTAGAAGAAAATTTCCCTGGCTGTAAGGAAATGAGGAAGTCTCCTGAGAAATTAAACTGATTATTTTTTATTGCAAACTATAGAAGAGTGAAAAAGAAATCGATACGTATTTTTTATTTCCACTAAGATGAATATTACAAGAGCTATACCAGTTTTTAGTTTTGTATATATAAATATACTATGCATGGTGTGACGTAACAATTCATGTGTATTGTGACGTCATAAGCACATCTCAAGGCGTTGTATCTGCCTCATTTTTTGGCTTATAGAAAAAAGAAAAACACGTGTTCACTTATTTTTCATGGGCTATCAAAATCAGCAATAATAATAAAAAAAAAAAAAAAAAAATTATGAAACTTCCCCATTGCAGGAGAGCCTTTCTATAATAAAACGTACCTCATGAAACGATAAAAGTGATTATTTAATCATTGACAGATAGCGCCCTCAAACAATACGGAAATACTTATAATAAATAGGGGAATTTCTGGTTTTGTAAGCACCAACAAATATATACCAAAACCGTAAACTTATTGAGCTCCTAAACATTCAATTGTCTTCGGAGTCATCCTACTCTACCATGAACTCACACAAATCTGCACTTTCTCCAATATTGAATATTAAACAAAAGACGAAGCGGTTATAAAAGGGATTCTCAATGGAACATTTAACATAAGACCCCCAAATCCAAAGTACTCAATTACTTACTTGGGATTCCTACCCAGTTCTACAGTTCTTAAAGAGCATGTACCTTCACGAATCCTTAAATCTTCAAATCTAACTTTAAAGCTAGTAACACTCTTAATACTAATAACGGCACACCGGCACACTGACAACCCGGAAGTAAAAATAGACAATATTTTTAAATATGAATACATAATTGAAATCAGATTCCCGGATAAAATAAAAGCAGGTGGCTTAAACAGGCTTCAACCTAATTTGATATTACCTTATTTTACCAATCAACCTGAACTATGTATAGCCACACTATTAGAGACTTACATAGAACGCACAAAAGAAAAAAGGGTGCTACCAGTCAATAAAAGGTGAATAGTTCGTTGTATTGGCAGATACAATCGATCGTACCCTCCACTGTCTGCAATTGCAGTTGCAGCTAGTGAACATGCCTATTTATTCTGTTCAAAAACAGAAATTACGGCATTCACAGATACTGTAAATATGCTAATAGATCGTTGCATTTGCAGATGCAATCGATACCACAAGTAGCAAAACCAAAGAAAATGTAATACTCACCCACAAAAAGCCTTATCACCCAGACAGCAGTCAAACCATTAGCAGATGGGTCAAGTTAATACTAAGAGCCAGCAGTATAAACACGGAAATCTTTGGGGTACACAGCACGCGACACGGGGCAACTTCAGCAGCTCAAAGAATTGGAGTTACATTACAAACCATTCAGAAAGACAGCTGGCTCGACAGAAAAATCAAAAGTATTCTCAAAATTCTATAACAAACTTGGCGTGGATAATCCCACTGGATTTGCATATTGTTTACTGAACCATAATTTCTATAGAATCATATAAATATGGAGCTACAATTATAACTTACTTACCAACTTGTTATCATATTACATAAGAATATTGTTATAGTATTAAAAATAAGTTAAAGGTTAATATCAGTTAAGCTTAAACATGATATATGTATCTTCATAATGTGTGTTATTAAATCTAATGGTTATAAATTTGAATTTTAGTTTATAAAAAGGGCCTTACAAATCTAGGACTACAGAAATATCGCAATTTTCAGTTAATGTAGATTACATCGCAAATACTTTAAACATCTACAAAGTGTAATGAGGGACGGCGAAGATGCGAAGGATAATTATAAGATCAATCGACTTACCTGTAAGGAAGATCGATCGGAATTATCCGAGCATCTTCGCCGTCCCTCATTACAAACCCACCCAGTCTTTACCTTCTCCCTTTCACCCCAAATGCAATGTAATCAAAAATCGCACGAACCAAAATTGTAATGACGCATCAAGGCGATAAGCTCGAGCGGCTAGCCAGGGTCGGCTGAATCACAATGTTTTTAGATAACTTCTTTAAAAATTGTACCGATTGGGAAAAAGTTGTATACTACAAAGTGTAATGAGGGACGGCGAAGATGCTCGGATAATTCCGATCGATCTTCCTTACAGGTAAGTCGATTGATCTTATAATTATTGACGTTTATTGCCATTATATATTATTATAAATGTTGGTAAGGATTTGACGCCAACATATTGCGTTTATGCATTTCTTCTCTTCGCGTGCATTCAGGTACTATTAAAGGTAAATTTTTCTTTTGCTCAAGGAAGAAAGTAGGGTAGTTTCCGTGAGAAGGCAATATTGGAAAAATAAATTCAGAAAGCCCTGTCCCTAAATACGATCTCTTACGCTGTTTTCAAGACAACTTGAGCCGAGGGAAAATGGTTTTATTTTTGTATCTTCACGAGGACAACAGAACTGTAGCAAATCTAATACCTCGACCAATGATTCATAATTAAAAACGAAAATTGTTAAACAAAAAAAGGATGAACATTTAGGTCAAACAGTTATTCGTCTATTGACATATTTCGATCTAACTTTACGTTCAAAACTACATACATATACCGTCTTATTGCTTTTTCACTACAGCAGATTTTCAGCTCCTTGCACTTTTTGATGGTGGCAAATCGTAGTTATCTTAGGTAAATATACTAGCCACCATAAATAAATGAACACTTAATACATTTTGATGAACTTTTTAGGGAAGATGTATTTTATTCGTCCTAAGAAACGATACAAACTTCAACAAGTAAGAATTGCGACAATTTATGTTCGCTAATAAGTTAGTGTTAACTTAAAATGCACCGATTATTTTCCTTTTCATAGGCTTTCAACTAGACGATTAAACATACTGGAAATAAGCAAATCAATCCTCAAAAGATCGAATACAGCAGCTCATATGGCAAATTGTTGGTTAATTTTAAACTTCTCTACTCCATCTATATTTCCTTTGTGGGCAAAAAAAGCCATAAACCTAGGAGGAGTGCTTTCGCGATCTTCAATGACGGTCAGGCCGAAGATGACGTTATCATTCTCTTATTTATTTTTACCAAGATAAAAATATACCATTTTGCTGGAATTTGCATAATTTCTTAGTATGAATTAAATATATCTTTCCTATAAATTTCATAAAAATTTACCGACGTTACTGGGCTGTTTATTTATTATGGCTACCAGCATATGTTTGGCAGCACATTTTTAACTGCAACTTGTCTGGAAGAGTCGTTTTATTCTAACGTGTTTTCTTATCATTCGAGAGAAGACGTATACAATAATGAGGTTCTAATAATAGATACTGAAATATAAAAAAAATCAAACAAAAGACTAGTATTTTTGAAGTGAAGCTTCTTTACGTGGACTAGACCTGGAGAGTAAGCTGGTGAATGCGTTACGAAAACGATACGAAATGTATGACACGGGGAAAGCGTTGATTGAATGAATGAATGATCTAGGGGGTGTTAATACACTGCGACCTGTACAGATCTATTGTGTCCCCCTTCCATGGTGCTTTTGTTGATATGATTCTCAATCGGAATACCTCATCGAGTTTCAGTGCTTTGATAAAAGCAAGTAGTCTGGATGGTTCGATGGATGAAAGTTCCTCCTGTTCGAAGAGGCAGCACCCGAAATAGGCCATTCGCCAGTTCGCGACCGCCTCGCACTCCATGAGAAGGTGTTCCGGGGTTTCCTCCCCCTCCTTACAGAACCGGCAACTAGCCTCGTTTTCAATTTGCATTCTCTCCAAGTGCCTTCTTAAACGGCAGAGGCCCGTCAGAAAGCCGGTGAGTATGCGGAGATAGTTCTTGTTCAGTGTTATAAAGTATTTTCATCTTCCTGGGTGAGGGGGGCCAAGAAACATCTTTGATTGCCTTAACCCTGGAAGGCCTTCCCACAGACTGATCCATTTGGTTCTCTCTTCTTTCCTGAAATTCTTCCTTGTAGGTGTGGGTTCCTATGCCACAGAAAGGTTCCAATCCTAACAGCGGAGTTTGTGATCCTACTTTTGCCAGTTAGTTGGTCTGCTTTTCCATTGCCTTCTATACCAGCATGCCCTGGTATCCATTGAAGGGATAATTTGTTATTCTTGCCTAGTTCATTTAGCCTATCTAGGTATTCCCATACCAGTCTGGAGTTGATAGTTCTTGATCTCAGTGCTTTGATGGCTGCTTGACTGTCTGAGAAGATGACAATCTCTTTCTTCCTATAGTTTCTGTCTAGGCTGAATTCGGAGCCTTCGATAGTTAGCTATCGAAGGCTCCGACTGCGCACATCTTCCTATGGCGTTAATTTTCGCCTGGAATATATCCGGGTGTTTTCCCATTGCTTCGGAGAATTTGATTTCTGGCCCATATATTC
Organism: Pissodes strobi; assembly: GCA_016904865.1. Lineage (NCBI taxonomy): Eukaryota > Metazoa > Arthropoda > Insecta > Coleoptera > Curculionidae > Pissodes > Pissodes strobi. The sequence continues at coordinate 341,397 of MU182419.1, read as the reverse complement.
CAGTTCCGGTCCCCTGTTCAGTTCTTGCCCCGTCTCTGTATACCATTTTATAGCACTTTTCTGCAGAATACAAGTGGTGTTCTTTTTTCATTCTTCTCTACTTCTTATCACGACCGTGAAGTATTTTTCAAAATTGTATCTTTTGACTATATTGTCCGTGGCAGTCCAAGAAGTTATGCTTTATCGCCCCCTCCCACTCTTGTAATTTTAATTATTGCTTATCTAGCTGCTCCCTCTACAACAATGTGTAGAGGTGCGAGGCCTACAATTGCTTCGATTGCTGCTGTTGAACAATAGTTCAACGGAAAAGCAGAGCATACAATCAGCTCTTAACAAAGTAAAACCCCTAGCGTGCATAAGCATAACATCACAATGAAAACTTTCCGTTTTCTTCAACCAAACGATCGACCCATAAAGTAGGGTGGGTCATACTATCATTGCACGCATCCATCGCAGAATTTCTGGTTTACATCCCCAGCTTTTTCCTGCAAGGCTTCGGCACACCATGAGGGCTCTCGTAGCCTTAGTTACAACTCCTTCAATATGTTTATTCCATTTGAGTTTGCAGTCCAGCGTTATGCCTAGATATCTGACTTCCGATACCGGTGTAATGTTGGTCCCGTGTATTCGGATAACTTTCATTCTAGGGAGTTCTCTCTTCCTAGAGAAGGGTACTATAGTTGTTTTCGATGGGTTTATTTCCAGCCCCACCATTTGGCACCATTCTTATTCCGTTGCTTTGAGTCCAGCTTGAATGAGTTCACATTGTGTGTTCTGAGGTCGTCTCTCTTTTTCACTTGACCGATGCCTAGGATATTTTTTGACGAGCTGACATGGTCTTTCCCTTCCGAACGCTTAGGTAGAAAAAATACAATTTTTCGAAATCGATATATTATCGTTGTAGTTTTATCCATGAGGTATAGTATTGTTATTAATTTATCATGAGATAAATTGGCCAGCACTCTGCCATTGATATTTCCTGGTATTATCGGCAATATCGTCCCGAAAAAGTGTTTTATGCAAAATCAAATTGCCCTTTCTAAAAGGTATGATATATCTTTTTGGTTCTATATTAGGTAGTCAAAATTATAATTTACCTATGATCCGTCCTCCGCCCGGTATTTTGTTAGCCGAGATAGTTTGTCCAGGTTCATTCCTGCCAGTTAGAGACCTTTTTGTCAAAGTAATGCTGACTCACATGGCGTGATGTGCAGCTTCACGGGCAGTAAAACTAATTGGCGCCAGCCAAGTGGCCGTAGGTGTTATAGAATAGCCAGCAACTACTGTCAGTAACCATATGAAAATGACATGCAAGTAGACCCTGTAATTACTTATTTTGCTTATCATACCTTACCTTATCTTTTTCGGAACTACCGTTAAATGCCTTTTTAATCGCTTATTATTTTTTATCATATCTATTACAGTTTTTATAGATATTTGATTTCCTAATACCGAATTTTTTCACAACTGTATACGATCTTAGCTTTGTTAGCAAAAAATGTCTTTCTAATATCATTGTAATTATCTGATTTATTTTTTGTATTGCTTATATTTACTTAAGCGCTTAAACGCACGTCCTGTAATTTGCTGTAAGCCTTATGGTAGTAGACCGTCAAACATTACTATCACTTAAGTAGGTTACCGAATTGAGCTCATTTCGATTTCACCTGTAGATCTTCATTGACTATTTATTTTCTCCATAGGTCAATTTATTTGATTTAAAATTTCTTTATAACTGTGTATTTGTCCATTGATATTATCGCTGTCATGTGATTAATTTATAATTCTTTTATTTAGGGGATTATTATTTATTTAAGGTGTCTTATTTAAGACATTCTGTGATTATATTAGTCAGAACTTTAAAATTTCAGATTTTAATTAGGAATATTTAAAAAAGGAACTAGGCTTATTAAGGATTTAGAGCAATAAGGTTATTGATCTTATAATTTGAGTAATACTTATTTTAAAGAATATTTTTATTATTTTTACCGTAATCTCAATTAGGTTGGAGACTTAATTAATTTTCCATTGTGCACGTTATGTCTGAGGATATATTTAATATTTAAATAAATAGCTTAATTAGGATGTTTATTTTGGTATGCTGAAGTCAAGGTCAAGTTGAGTTTATGCGATTTCTTTTCAGGTTTCTCAATATTCTAAGATCGGGTATTTTTCTAAATTTTACCCTAATTTCAATGCTTAAAATGCATTTATATATTCGAATTAGAAAATTTAGTGGCGCCTTCGCCCAACTGTCTACTCTACGATACACACCTATAAATATTATTAACACCGCTGAGTGGATGAATTAATCGCGTTACAAAGTGTACACAAGTAATAATCGCATGAAACATTACTAGTACTTCAAATATCCTTGGGTTATAATCCCCAAATTTGCGCTCATTTTTAACAGAATAATCTTCCCGTTTCGCCATCAGACTGTCAAAATGCTTTTTGTCACGGCGTAACAGGATATCGGCATAATCTCGAAGTTCTTTTAGCATTACTGTTAATGTTACTTCTGTTATATAAACGCAGTTCTTAGGAATAATCTCACATTTACACTTAAATATACTTTACGGTAAAAATTTCATCGCCGCGAAGTAATGCCTGCGAGCTATAGTTAACTCCGACAAACAGCCGGCTACTTCCTATATTATTTTGTCGCGAACAGGCTGTTTTGCGGAATATAATAATTTATCTTCTATAGTCTATAGCGTATACTATATTTACTTCATTAATAAATCATCTAGAAAGTGGAATTTCACTTTTTGTTGCCTCAAAAGGCGGACAATTTTTTATATACTTCCAAAGATTAGTTCTGGTGCAGTTAAGGTACATAATCATGTCTGTAGAAATCAATATACTTAATACTCGCTTCTTGCCAGTTAAATATACATTTAGTACTAGTGATATGCATTACATATTTTTAAACTATTTCTTAGAAAGAAACTAACACAATAAAATATGATTTGCCACACTCTATTTTTCGATCTATTAATAAAACATAAATATGAAATCAGTCAAAATCAAACTTATGAGATTTTTTGCGAAAAATCTTGACTACATTGTCGTTCGCCCTAAAATTAAATTTTTGGAATGGACGGAATTGCCCCGACTGATTTTAACCCAGATCTGCATAGTGTACGTTTAAAAGGACCTCATATAGATTTCTACATACGACTGTTTTCCATGTTTGGGGAAGTACACCGGACACCGCTGACACTTGGTGGTATTTATGAAAACATCTGTTCATGACTTTCATTCGTAAGGATGTAAGGAACGGGTTCTGAGGTAAAGCGTCTTGTAGAAATTGCTCTTTTTTTCTCCTGTTTTCACGTAGCCTATTGATTTGAAGCTACAACCCTCCCGATTTAGGCGGGAGGCTGCCGCTCTTTTGATCTATCTCCGGCCTTCCCGCTTTTCGTTGATAAAAAAGATATATACACTATTGCATTAATGTTTCTTAATTTTGGAGATATAATGTAATTTATAAGTAATCAGTATGTCAATATCACGCTCATTGCCATGGCGCGCGGCGTGCTCCATTACATATACGGAAACATATTAAATTGATATATTTGCAAATTTCGAAAGGTTTTTAATTATGGATTTGCCTGGAAATAGTAGCATTGCATCTTCTGAAGTTACCTGGATTTGTAACGTTGACATAGAAGAAATGGACGAATATGAAATAGACACGTCGCATTATGGATAAGAGGAACTAAAAATATCGGTATCATCATCATAATGAGCTTGAGCAAACGTAAGTATCTTTGCCTGAAAAGAAAAATGGGAAGTAAAAATATGGTTCAAATTTATGTATTGAGTTATTTTAGTTGTTTTTTGTTTCCTTATTTACTTTTTGTTTTTGTCTTTCAATATCGGTATATACATATTTTTAATAATATGTTGTACCTACTAATTGTTACCTACACTCCTACACATTTCTTAGACAACACCTATAGCAGTCGGTTAAACTTACTGGCTTAAAATGTGTAACTTTTTTAACGTCAAACATTAATTTCAATGCGTGTTTTTACAAAATGGCGAAAGTGCTTGCAAAAAATTGTCTACGGCTCTACACATTCTGCTTTTCGTTTCCTAAAATCTGGCAACCCTATTTGAAGTTTGAACTTATCGTTTAAAAATATATCGTAGTCTATTAATTGGGTTCAGGATAGGCAGTTAATATGTTGCAGCCTTGTAAATGCTACCAAACCCAGAAATATAATTTCTTCCCTTTCACTGGTAGATTTAAGTGCTTGATATTCTCTTTACCCTACATTAGAACCTAACATACCTATTCTGAGCTTCGAATTTGTATCTTACAATTTAAAACATTCACTATTTCATACTTTGGAATATTGGAACGCACCCAACCGGTATCGACGAATACAGTTCCGAAGTGCTCGTAGCCGTACCTCCTTTTCGAACGTTCTCTTGACGGATGTCTAAGATATCTTTTGACATTTGACAAGGTCATTCCCTTCCGTGCGATGAGCGCGTAAGGAGAGAAAAAGACGTTTTAAAGAAGTTTTAAAGAGGCGATATTATCGTTGTATATTTTGACCGTTCAAGTCCATTGCTCGTATAAATTTATCATGAGATAAATACGCAAGCACACCGCCATTAATATTTTCTCGTATTATCGGCAATATGGTCCCGTAAATGTAAAATGAGGTTACCCTTTTAAAAGGTATCTAAGGCACTGAACCTCGATCCTCCGCCCGATATTTCCCTGACCCAGAAAGGTTTCAAGATTCATTCCTGCTCATTTGAGACCTTTTTGTCGAAGTGATGCTGACCGCATGGTGCAATGTGCAGCTTCACATGAAACAGTTAAAAGTCTTAATTGGGGCCAGCCAAGCAGCCGTGTAAGTTGGGAAATAGTCACTAACTACTGCTGGGAATTCGAATTCGATGTAACCAGGTGAAAAGGACATACAATTAGGCCCTCTAATTACCTATCTTATTTTTATCGAACTAACCGTTAAATGACTTTTAATCGATTACTATCTTTATTGTCTCTATTACCTTTTCTTATCGTTATTTGATTAATTAATATAAGAAAACGATTTGCACATTCCTATCTTAGGTTTTCATAAGCTATCGAATGACACTAATTCCGAATTTAACCCGAGGATAAAATTAACTGGAACTTTTAAACCTCCGGTTAAATTCAAAGTTGAAAACCTAAGATAGAAATGTTCAAACCGTTTTCTTTGATCTCTTGCGGTTTAGATTTTAGAACCTGTCAAAATGTCAAGATGCCCGACTTTCAACTGTCAATATTTTGTAAACGGCTAAGGATAGGTATAGAATATTATACACGAAATGTGTTTAGATTTCTCTAGAGAGTCCAAAAATGTGGTAATATACAGGGTGTTCCGTTTAAAAAACAGTTCATCCATGGCGTGTAAGTCTTTTGTTTTTGGTTCAAATGTTTTTTTGGTTCAATTTAGCAGAAAAAAATATATCGAATTACTATTTTGGTTTGTTTCAAAAATACAGGGAAGTTCAGAAATAAGCCCCTGTTTAGTCCTCGTTGGAACACCCTGTACATAAGCAGAGGTTATCGGATTGAGCTCACATGGATTTCCCCCAGCATGATATTGTAACTCTACCTCCAAACGCAAACGAAGATCTGACCGATGAAGATTTAGGAGAGGAACAATATGTTGCCATTGGTACTTTACCTGCCTCCCAGTTATTAGCCGAAGCAGACAATTTTGATACGCAAAGCGAATACAAAATAATTAAATAGATGAAGATCTATAGGAAGAGAGTGATAACTTGCCGTTATGACACCTTATATAACATAAGTCAAAAAATTCATAAGATCGATTCAGTGCCTAAAGAAGATCTAAGCATCGAAAAGTTTTTACCATGCACATCCTTTTTTACTCTAGCAAATGAAAGTTGAAAATGAAGATGTAATATCAGGGTTGGTCCAATCCATATGTTGCTAGAGAAGCATGAAAGTTGATATAATTACTAAGGAAATCAAATGCTTCTTGGGTATACTACTTGTGAGTTCATGTTGTACAGTAAGTAGAAGGATAACGTATTGGGAAATTCTGATGACTCAAATAACAGTCTAACCTCCAATGCTACAAGCGGAGATCGATTTGAGCTTATCATGACTAAAATCCACTATTGTGACAATGATGCCCCAGGTAAACATGATCGCTTTGCTAAATTTAGACCTTTATTTGACAAGATGAATACAAATTATTTGAAAAATGCCTCTCATTTGGAGCACCCTATTATTGACGAACCCATAGTTCCTTACTTTGGTAGGCACCCCGGAAAACAATCCTTTAAAAGGAAAACCCGTTCGTTATGGATATAAACTATGGGTGGGTATCACGTTTTACGGATACATAGTCTGGTTTGAGTCGTATCAGAGAGCAAAATTTGAAACGAAAAGCTACTAAGAATGTCCGTGATTGTGAATTATGCTGATGTGATTTGTTCAAAAATAAAGGCAGCACTTGTTTTTGACGAATTCTTCTTTGGCATCCCTCTTATAAAAGAACTTGGCAATATAAATATCAAGGCCACCGGTACCCTTCGAGAAAATCGAAGAGCGATGTGCCCCTTGCCTTCTAATCAAAAGTTCAAAAAATCGAAAAGAGGAACTGGAACTATAGATCCACCAACAAATGTTCCACAATTATTGCGAATTGGAACGACAACAATATCGTCGACGTTATTTCGAATTTTGTAGGAACCGAAATTTGTATCATTGTTTATCACGTTGAATATCCATAGACGGAATCGATCGCAGCGAACCATTCTTTATCGGACAAAGAAATAGTATTTTTCAATGGTTGTATGTTCTGGACTTAGTAGTGCAAAATGCATGGTTTCTGCATAAAAAACTCGAAAATGAGAAGCTTGATCATCTGTCTTTCCGACTAAGAGTGGCTAAATCCTTTCTTGATCGGTCAACTAACCCAAACTAACGCAATATAACTCAGACTAACCCAAACTAACGCAAACTAACCATAATTAACCAAAGTAAAGACAAGCGCGCTACGCGCGGTTGTCTTCCGTATTCCAGATTAAGCAATAATAATCGAAACCTACTCACGTAAAGATTTATCGTACTGCACGTTGAACTGCATATCGTAGAGAAAATCGTACGGCTTGCAGTACAACCATTTTCTGTACACACGATGCAACACATCGTACTGCAGCATTTCAGATTATTGCAGTTGCGGTGTAGAAGCGGTAAAAGCCAGCAAACAGTGGAATAATATGTCTTCCAGAATTTCAAAAAGAAAAGCTGCTGCTCTTTTAGTTACAGTGTTGTTGATTGATGAAGATGATGAACAAACCCCAGTAAAAAATAAAAAATGTATTAAAATCCACAATAACCACATACACTCGGGCGTACAATATAAAGAAAAAATCGTAACTGCCGCAGCCGTGACTACACACGTACCAACTTGCGTTCAAACATGACCGATGATACGATATTTTATGGAAGCTGCGTACTGCGAACGATACGACAACTACGTACTGCGAAGCATCCAATTTGCCTACACACGCTACGATTTATCGTTACTGCAACAGTTTCGACCGATATCGTACTGCATGCAGTATGCTAAATCGTTACGTGTGTAGGCCGTTTAACTTTAACTAGCCAAACAAGCACATTGAGACGAGCGCGCTAACCAAACTAACCCAAATTAACGCAAACTAAGCCAAACTAACCCAAACTAACGCAAACTAACCCAAACTAACGCAAACTAACTCAAACTAACTTAACCTGCCCTTAACCCAAACTAACCCAAACAAATCTAACTATGATTTTGGACGTAGCAAAATATCGGCTCCTAAATGGAACCCCTAGGGCTCTCGATATTTTTTTAAATCATACCCCTGAAATTTTCGATTTTTTTTTGAAAATACCCGTTTTCATGGCGGAATCGATTAAATGGGTCCATTTACATGTCAATAACGTAAAAATTAAATCTTAAAAAATCCTACACGTCGTCCAAAATGGCGATTTTTCGTTTTCGAAATCGATGAGGCCCGATTACGGAAAATGGGTTCGTCGGATCGAAAATCACGCAGAATACTTTTTTTAAGGCAAATGCGTGGGGGTGCTCTTTGGAGGGTCTCGTTCGCCCATCACACCAAAATTCGACCTCGTCCGGCTCCTATCGCGGAACCTATTCGCGGTAGGTTCCCGCCGACGTCAGATTCGAACTCGGCATCATCGAAAATCCCCCTAACCCGAATTTGAACCCATTCGGACGTCAAATCCCCTCGGCCCCTAAATAAGCCCCTAGGTCCCAAAATGTGTTTTTCGTGTATAGGACCGCCCGCCGAACAAAATTGATCGAAACTTTGATTTTGGACGTCGCAAAATATCGGCCCCTAAATAGAGCCCCTAGGTTCCAAAAATATTTTAGCGGTTTAAGGGGCGCCCGCCGAACCCCCTGCCGAACGTCAACCCTTTCGGACGTCCAATCGCCCTTTTTTCTTTCGCACAGCCTCGCCCCCAGGGACCTCGACTTTCTAATGTCCAGATTCGGTCGTCTCATCACCGAAAACCCCCGACGGCTGATTTTCGTCGAACTCGGAACTTTATTTTCAATTTTAACTTTTTGAGCATGCGGAAGCTCGGGAGACAGAGTGGACGCTTTAGACTCTTCTCGTCAAATGCAACATGGCCTTACACATAAGATGCTTTATGGAGTACCATACATCGAAATGAATTGTTTTTTTATTATTCCTTATGATCGTGTTCATTTGTTCTAAAAGTAATATTTTTTATTATTTTTTATACCCAAATGCCTACTGTAAGTTTAAACGAACACCCATTTCTTGGTACAAAATGTTTTTTTTTTAATTTCTCTTATTGTAATACAAAAATAGGTCAAAAATTCAGCAAAAAAACTTGAGAAATGCAGTTCAGACAGAACAGACAGTGTGTGACCCAACTAAACCCAAATCAAATTCGGACAACTATAGTGATTACAAGTTTAGTAATTTTCACATTACGCCACCAGTAGCCATGGAAGCCTTCCTAAAGCTACGTGCACACGTCCTATTTACGTCTGCCTAGAGGAAAAATCCAGATGAACACATACAAACTTCACCAAACGGCGGGTATGCCACACTGCAGCATCCCATTTGTCTATGATAGGCACCTCATGCATTAATGAAACATCCAGACCTATATAGATGCAAAGGCAAAAAGCGTTATACTTATTGATCTACGCTACTTTTCATGTTAACGTAGAGTGAGTGACCTTACACAACGCGATATATCGTTCGCCAACTTTGAGGCATCAAGCGCTTCATTCACACTGCATTAAAGTTCCAGGTAAATAGCTTTTATGTAAAAAATTGTTTTGTTGTGTAATTCAGCATTGTTGTTAAGAGTTTTAATAGGTTTGACAAAAAATATCATAGAGAGGAAAGTTTATAAAAAATGCCGAATATATAAATTTAGATTCTGGCTCTTGGCATACCACTCCTTCTTATGTTAACCCAAACTACCTATGTCCTATTTTTTCCATTAAGTAAATCTATACCGCCCAACATAGCCACTGTAGTGCCTATGACCTGAATCCCTTTTTTGACACTGATGTGAATACAGTCCTCTCCCCAATGTTTGTTAATTGCTGTTAGCGTTTGCATATCTTGAATATTTTGACCCTAGTTCAAACTGCATACGTAGTACTCGACCTCACACTGGTTCATCAATATTCACTTTTGTATAAGATGTCTACTTACCAACAACAAGATCTACCGGAAATCATAAAGGCATTACAAGCTTGATAATGAACTATTGCGGTTGATATTTGAAAGCTACTATGTAACCAATGGAATACATTTGTATAACTAAAAATTGTTTTTTTCTAGCTGAATACTTTCATATCGATCAAATAATATAAAATCTTTTACCAATTTGACGTCTAGTCTCTAAATGTTCCTATCTGCAGCAACAAAGTTTCGCTTCTTTTTTTGGAACCTGAGAAGATAGGTTCATTTGCACTTGTAGATTCTAGGCTTAAATACTGTGTATTAATACTGAACTGAACAAAAAATATAAACAAATCATTAATATGAAAGCTAATGGTAACAGTGTTAACATTGGAAAAGCGATAAAGAGAATGAGAATAGCAATCATTCTAATTCTGAACTGTGAATAACTCTCTGTTAAAATAAATATCTATTAAATTAATTATGTTTTGAAATATGTTCTTTTTTCCTTGATTACTTTGTTTTTTTGTTTATTTAAGGCTTTGTAGATATTTATTTTGGATCATTAAAACTTTTAAATGAATGAATATTTCCAAATAGGAATGCCCCTATTTAATTGGCATTCAGATAAATACTACATAATTCATATACTAAATCCCTTAGACTGTTTCATAAAATTGGATGATCTCGGATATTTGTAAACGATTTTGAATTCTAGGAAGTTTGGTATCCCTAATACCAAACCATGGTAGGTATATAATATACGAAGACAAGGAAAACGTGTTAAAAACAGGAACTAAGATTATGAAATATTTTAAATGTAGTAATTTCAATTGTCAGAAAAATGCCCATAGAAGCATATAATAATCCTGTGGACCTTAATTGCCTACATATCTTCAGGCTTAGTGATTTAGTTGCAAGAAAATCAAACAAAAACTGTAATACAAGTCTAAGGTCTTGTTTCAAAATTGATATTTTAGTCGCAAATCTCTCAAGTAAGTATTGATTTTGTTAAAAAAAGCTATTGTCGTCATTTATTATTATTGAGCATTTTTAATACTATTTTAAGTGTAAATGTTTTAGAACTGTAAGCAGAAACCAATTTACGACTAACATGAAAAAAATTTACATGGTTTCCCAATCATCATAGGGCTAAATAAATAATTACAATTCTCGCTAGTCTATTTGCCAATTGGACGTATGTAATTATTGTGTTTTGATTTATCAAGGAATATAATAATTATAGATAGACACTTTATTCCAAGGGAGAGATACTAATCTACCCAAATTCAAGCCACTAGGAGAATTAATTAATTGCGAAAATTCCGTGTTGTGGGATTAATTTGAGAAATAAAATTTTGCAGAAGTAGGAGGCAGATATAAGTCTTTATAATACTCTGTTACAAAGGAGAAAACAGCGTGTCATGAAATTATGCAGCATACTTTTATTAGAACTTTGCTACTTACTCGGAGAAAACGTCTTCTTTCGATATTAAATATCATGTTGAAAGGTGATATTTGAAAAGTTAGAGTAACACTCGCTATTAATGAAAAATATTGTATTGATCGCTTTGCGAGTCATTTTCCTGCAAATAAAAACTATAGCAATTTTATTCACGAGTTTCTATAACATTCCTTACTTCTTGTTCTATTCGGAAACCGTTAGTTTTACTTATTTTTAGTTTTTATTTTATGTAAATTAATTTTATTTCTTTTTTTTTTTCTTCAGGTAAGTATCCAAGCCTACAACTCGCCGTTTGCGTAAGTAATACAATATAGTATATTTTTATTGGGACTAATTAATTTTGAAGTAATTTTGTATTGGTTCGAAACCTGTCAAAATGAAATTATTGCCTTACATTTCTCTTTGGTACACAGTGGCGTGCCCAAGGGGTGGGGTTCAAACCCCCAAGGCTAAGAATTTTTCAAACAAAAAGTGAAGACAAAAAAGGAAAACAAAAAAAAATGAAAAAAGATATGCTTATACTTGAATTTCATATAACACTACAAATACTTGCTAAAATCTTTTGCAAAGTTTGCAAACAATAAATACTGACTTAGGCAGCGCTGTTGCCCTTGCAAAGAGTATCTATTTAAAATACTTTACGTAACATTCGAGAAAATGCTGAAATTAAATTTAAACAAATGTTTAGCCAGGCAGTACAAATATGCGAAAAATTATAATGTTGATATATCAGTTCCTCGAACTGCCTCCAGACAAACATATAATAATGCCTCTACTATGGCTGGAAATCCCTCAGGGGTTCAGAAGAGAATGAAACAATTATTAAATTCAAAGGCTTTATTGGTGCCATGTTCAAATCATTCTTTGAATCTCTGCGCAGTACATTCTTTCGTTGCAGTAACGTCTTGTGTGACTTTTTTTGGAACTCTGAGAAGTGTTTATAATTTGTTTTCGGCTTCAACCCATAGGTGGGATGTAATGATGGAGAAAGTCGAAGTTTCCATTAAAAGACTTACTGAGACTCGTTGGAGTGCCGATGCCGGTAAAAGCAGTAAAGAGTAACTATGCCAGCAATTTGCGACTTTTCTTTTTTGGAGTATAATTTTAGAAGAAGTCAATCAAACACAAACGTACTTGTAAACTGCTGGTATGACATTCGGCAAATGTGTTACAAAGATTAAAGCCCTTACAGCTTTTTTACAGGAAGATAGAAATCAACACGTAGAAAAGCCAATTATATATATGCCAAAGAAACGTGCGCAAATATGGATATATCTGTTTCATAAAAAGAGTAAGAAGGGGATAAATGTGCCAGGGGAAGAGGGTCAAGATGCGGGATTAACAATTGAACAAGAACTTAAACTTAGTATGTTGGAATGCTTGGATCGCTTTTATGCCGAAATTGATAAGAGATTTGAAGCAATGGAAACAATAGCTTTCAGTATCATCCCGCCTGATAATTTGACGAACAAATCAGAAGCTGTGCTTTGTAGTCTCGCGCCATGGAAATATATGACGAATTGAAAGATTCGGAAGAAAATATCGTTAAAGAGATTGTGAGGTTGAGACGGCAATTAAGAGCGACGGAAATTAGCCAAGAAGCTTACAACCAGTGGCCATGTTTAGGCTATTCAAAATTTACTATTAAATACGATTTTCGCGAGTTACTACCGGCACTATTTCTAAGTTTGAAATTATTTATTACAATATGTGTTTCAAATGCCACCTGCCAGCGCTCATTTTCGAAGTTAAAGCCCATAAAAGATTAGTTACGCTCCACAATGGGGCAAGATAGCAGGGCCGGACTAGGCCTGAAAATCGGCCTGGGCGCCAAATGAGATTACCGGCCCTCTCCTCGGGCTCTTATGTTTATTTTTAAATAGGAGTAGGCGTTTTAAAATTGTATGGATTTATGAATTATTTTCATTTAGATACCCGTATTGCTTAATAACCCAAACTAACCCAAACTCCAGTGCTAATGCTTAGCTTTTCATAAGAATAAGATATTTAACGATATATTATTAACTTGGTGTTAAAAAGTCAAATGTAACAAAAACTATATATCTTCATTATTTAAACTTATTAAAAGATCCTTTTCACAAGCCATCAACATAAATGCCTCTAGGTGATCTTGAGACAAGCAACTTCGTAATCTGTTTGGAATAAACTTTAATTTAGAAAATGATCGCTCACACGCTACTTGTGACATCGACAAAGTTACATATCAGTATTTGTACGCCTTTTCAAGATCTGGATAAGCCTCACGGTAAAGATTATATTTGATTAAAACTTTGTAACAGCATAAAATACATTTTTTTACAAGTTTTATAATGAGATTGAAAATCATCTGATTAGGTATTCAATTCCGGTTCTTTTTCTAGTTCAATATTTTCATGTATGAATTCTTCTGGCAAGGACATTGATTAGTTTGACCACTTGGATGTAAAATCTTTTAACTGCATTTCGAGTTAATTTTTTCTACCTGTGTATAATATGGTTTAATTTTTGAAGGCTGAAAAATTTAAAATCCCGTATAAAGTTCGGTATGACTCCAAAAATCTACTCTTCCCATTACATTATCTAACTACCTTGTCCATCGTTACATTAAATACTTCAATTCTAAATTTGGTTATTGGTTCCTGCGGGGCTTCGTCACTGCATGTCTCATCATGAAATATTTTTCTGATTCTTTTTCTAGATATTGGCATCGATATTTCTCGGGGAATCTCAAGATTTAAAAATTCTGTGTTCGATTAATTTACGAAAGCAGGGGTTTCCTCACAAACTTTATCAAAATTCCTGGACATATTTTTTAATGATTGTAAAGTATCCTCAACCATTCGGAGCGCTTGTAAAAAATCCATAGCTGGTGTTTGACGCTATTCAGACAAAGGTGTAGTGGAAATAAAAATGTGTTTAAATACTATTGCCATTAGAATTGTTTCGTATTTCAGAAAACCATCCAAAAGGCTTTGAGCTTTAAATATCAGCATTAAAGTCCTTGGAATTGGCTATCTCACAAAATGTTAGACATAAATTGACAAATATGCCCTTTTCGTTAAATATTTTACATAAAGCTTTATCCTTGGTCCACCATCTTGTTTCCCCAATAATGTTAACAAAATTAGAAATGGATTTTTTCTTCCAGACATTCACTCGTAAGTGCGATTGTCGAATAAAAACGGCCGATTTATTTATTAATCCAACAATGAAATTGCAGGAACCGTAAGTTTGGTAATATCGGACAAAACTAAGTTTAAAACATGTGCATAGCACCAAACGTGGATTTGACCAGGTGAGTCTTTAGAGGGCCGTAAAGCCATTATATTGGCCTTGCATATTAGCAGCCCCATCCGTAGAATTAAACCCAGTTCTTTTAAAGAATTCGCAACAATTTCATAGAGATCTTTACCCTTACTAGAAGTGTAGTTAATCAGCCCAATTAATCGCTCGTTAACTTTGTTTTCTGCTACATATATCTAACAATAATAGAACACTGATCTACAACATTTACGTCTTGTGTTGTGTCAATTTGGAGTGAGTAGATTTTAGCACTTTTGACTTGTTCAGCATTTTATAGAGTTTAAAGTATTTTTTGATAAAAATGTCACAAAATTGCCCCTACCTATATTTTTTAAGTTCTGAGCCTGAGTGTAATTATTACGAAGTTGTTGACTCTTTTTGGTATATTTCTCAATATGTGTGCGCAACAGGGGATCAACTTTCGAAAGAAGTAAAATAATTTCTAGAAAATTACCATGATCAATATTTTGTTTTAAAAAAGTAAATGCTGACTCATTTTTAGTATCTCCCCTGTAACTTAAACCCCTTTTACCAATTAATTTTATTGTCTCAATAATTCTATCTAACATTGGCCTATTTTCTTCAATTTTTTGTCTTCTTTGGGAAGCCGCCGTTGAAAATAGACAATGTATATCCTTTTTCTTGCTATAAAGTAAGTAGGATTCGGTGCTCAGGTGATGGCTCGTGCTTAACTCGTGCTCATCTAATCTCGTGTATACGTGCTTTATAGAATAATTTACACCACTAGCAAATAATGATGGCTGTGAAAATGTCAAACATATCCAGACGTGGACCCTTACAAAACAGACAATACAAAAACTAAAAATAACACAAAGAGGTATGGAAAGGACAATGATGGGTATTTCTTTAAGATATAGGGAGACAAACGAATGCATAAGACAATACACAGGTCAAGGATGTAATAGAAAGGGTAACCCAGATGAAATGGGGCTTTGCGGGAAATGTAACACTGCTGCGGCAAACACAGCATAGAGTCCAGCGTCTGGATAGTGGTTGCTTTGAGTTTTTAATTTTTTAACGTTTCTTTCATTAAGCTTTTTTTTGGCAATGCGACCGGCCCATTTTTGGGACCGGCCCACCGGGCGATCGCCCGGTCGCCCGATGGCCCAGTCCGGGCCTGCAAGATAGGTTGACCAACTTGGTTTTGCTGTCCATTGAGTACGAAGAAGGCTCGTTTTTTTTTGTATATCTGGTTACTAGTGTTAAATAAACTTATTACTAAAATATCCCTACTTTGTGTATTTTTGTCATTTCACATCTTCAGACGCAGGCGACAACTTAGAGCCCACGTAAAATAGGTGGGGCGCGGCGGCGGGGACAGGACTGAAGCGATTTTCCATTCAAGGAAACGTCAAATCCTTGTTTTTTTTTAACGATTTTAACGACTTTTGGGTAAAAAGTGGGCGTGGCACCTCACAATTTTCCGCTCCCGGCGTGTGAGCCCCCCTCCGCGCCTGCGGCTTTCGGATGGGGGCACCAATCTCTTTTCCGACCCCGGGCGCTTAACCCCCCCAGACAAAAATTCTACGCACGCCACTGTTGGTACAAAGGCGATTCTGCGCCGTAGTTAATTATCCGCTCCCCAGAAAAGAAAGAAAATGTGAGAAATATATGTTTATTTAGTTATTTACTTGACCACAATATACAAAATTTCTCACGGCTATAAATGAAATTCTCAGAAAAAAAGAATTTAATTTTATTTTTGAAAGCGATATTCGAGAGATTTTTACACTCTGGACCAAAACATTTAATAATTTATATTCAGCATATTTCTAACAGACTTGCCGGGGAGCCCTCCCATAAGATAATCGAGCAAAAGTTTTTTTAAAAAAGTGTCAAATATGTTGCCGAAAATAGGGATTGCCGGATCGGACGATGTTGTTATTAGATTTTTTCCTTGGCGCACTTAAATTGATCTGAATATATTGCAGTTACACATCAAACAAGCATTATATAATTGAGTTAATACTTGCGTCAAATATTTAGTTTAGTTAACAAGTTTGCTATTTATATCAAAAATATCTAGATTAGCAAAATTTCTCAAACCTAAAATGACCTGAATCTCTATTCATCATTGCAAAAAAAAAATCATAAGATAATCGAGCAAAAGTTAATTGAAAATAGTCTCAAATATGTGTCGGAAAATAGGGATTGTCGGATCGTAGATAGTTATTTAGGTTAGATTTTTTCCTTTCTAAAAACAAGAATAACTCTGACGCACTTAAATTGATCTGGATATATTGCAGACATCGAACAAGCATAATACTGGCGTCAAATATTTGGTTTATTTAACAAGTTTGAGATTTATATCAAAAATATCTAGACTAGAAGAATTTTTCAAACTAAAATGACTTAAATCCCTATGGCTCATTGCAAAAAAAACCGCTCATAAGATAATGGAGCAAAAGTTTTTTATAAATAATCTCCAGAATGTTTCCGAAAATAGGGATTGTCGGATCGACCGATAGTTATTTAAGTCAGATTTTTTTCCTTTTTAAGAACAGGGATCATTCTGGCGCACTTAAATTGATCTGGATATTTTGCAGACATCAAACAAGGGTTATATATTTGAGTTAAATGTTTGGTTTATTTAAGAAGTTTGCAATTTATATCAAAAATATCTGGACTAGAAGAATTTCTGAAACTAAAATAACTTTAAATACCATGCATTCTGTAATATTCTGTAATGTAGGGAAATTTTGAACAAATTGTAATTTTTTTCTTGATTCAAAATTGTTGTATATGTTGTCACATCTACAAGAGTTTTTTTTATGACATTTTTAGCTTTGGTCGTAAAATTCAAATTGAATTGCTCACAGTCAGAGTCAAATTTATTGTGTGATATAGTTACATTTATTTAACTTTTCCAATTACTTTGGCTTTTGTTATCGCAATTGTAAATAAGTCCCTAAAGGCCATTTTTTGCCTTTTCTAATATCTTTTGGATACTCTATAAATATTAAGACGCAAAAGGTGGAAAATATTAAGTTTTTTATAAATATAGTAACTCTATAATGTACAATATTAATTAACACATTCAAACAAATTAATTACATTGAAATAAATGCACGACAAGAGCCTCACTACCTAAAAAGTATATGCACGTGTTCTCTTATACAGGGTGGACCAATAAACCAAAGTTTTCTGTCTTGTGATGTAGAAAACAGGAAAACGCTCGGACCCGTCAACTTTAATTTCAAGGGAGTCATATTTTCTTTGGTCTAATCATTGCCCCATATTCAACCTCTAAGCGGAGGTGACTTTCACCCTAAAAATCTTAAATGGTGTAAGGTATCGTTTTATAGGGCATTCAATTACCTTTTCAGGGACACCTTACTTTTTAATTTTAGATAAGCAGTTCTCCAGAAATTAAGGTTTAAAAGTGATATTATCTTCTGAATGTAAGAAAACTGATAAAGAATGTTTTTAGCAAACAAGTCGAAAAATACGAATCAAACCATTATAACTCCTTAAAAGTGAAGAATTTTAACCAGTTTAGTGCTTTATTTACTTCTGTAAATATAGTACGTTATGGGGTCAAGTAATTCACCAAGGTATTGCAAGGTCTATGGGATTCGTACACTAGGGAACAATGAGCTAATATCAAACGAGATTAAAATTACACCTTCCTTAAAGTTTATACTTTTAATTTTGTTATTGAAGTCTTAAAGAATTTGGTACTCTTGAATTCTGTTGTTTTATAGGTAAATTCTCAATCTCGTTTGCTAACCACTTTAAAATTAATTAAGTGTTGCCGAGCATTCTTTTGAAAATAATCATAGAATAACAATTACAAATTTAAAATTAATAATTGACAATATATCTGATAGGAAATTATTAGTCGCATACGAAAGCATGGAAGTTATTAATTAAGGTAAGAATCGTTTAAATAGAAATATAGAAAGCCTATTCCGTATAGTACATTTTATTGCTTGATCAAGCGTGGCTAGTAGGATCACAGGATTGGTTCTTTTTGGTTTCGCTTGATCAAGCAAACCGTTAGTATAACATAGAGTTAGGTAGATTCTAAGTTTAGTTTTAATCATCTCCTGATGATGCTAACATGATTAGCGAAACGCTCGTCGAATGCAAAAATTCTGTTTTGATATTGTGGATAAGTGCCTTTTCACACATGCCGGATATGATCATCCGGTATCGGATATCCGATCGCGAGGTACGTAACATTAAATGAAAGCTTTCACACGTTTGTCGGACAGTCGGAGAGGTGCGTAAATTAGAAATAACCAGATATCCGACGTCGGATGTCCGATGTCGGACTCGTGTGAAACGGGGCTTAAACTCTTCTTCTAATACAGTTTTTGGCGCAGTTCTCGTTTTCTAAAAAAATACTTTTCGAGAAAAAATACCTTCATGTTTTTGACCTAGAAATCGATGTTTT
Organism: Pissodes strobi; assembly: GCA_016904865.1. NCBI lineage: Eukaryota > Metazoa > Arthropoda > Insecta > Coleoptera > Curculionidae > Pissodes > Pissodes strobi. The sequence continues at coordinate 322,480 of MU182419.1, read as the reverse complement.
TACATTGTTCCTGAAAAGTTTTTTTGCCCGATATTTTCGAAACAGAGGAGCATTTAGAGAGATTTTCTCCTAGAAATTTCCTATCGAATTATCGTCTCAGTTTTTTTGATTCTCGCTACCTGTTCGTAGCTAGAACGCCCCAAATTAACCCCTTATCGTATTTGGTAATGTAACAAAAATGCTACTGGATTCGCCGATTACTGACACCAGATGTCACTTAACGTATCCTGCACACAATACGTCTATTGGGGATTTTCTCAATAGCTCGATGTTTGAATCTCACCAACTGTTTTTTTATATCTTATTCCGAAAAACCCCACAATAATTTAATCATAAACATGCAGGGATGCTCAGGAGGTGGTAAGGAAAATGATAAGAATCATATTTATAAAGTCCAAATTACTCAACAATTATTTTTATTGTTACTATACACGCCGCGCGCCGCCACGCCAACCTAAAATAAATTTTATTAGAAACCGAAACAAAGCAATGCTTATAATTACTTCAATACTCGTTATCATTCAAAATAAATAAGTCGTTTATTGATTTCATTTTCCTAGATCTCCCGGAATAATTTTATAGGTCTGGTTCAATACTTCAATAACAGAGACAAAAGATATTTTTAGTATAATGACTGTTTAATAATTTACGTCCCTGATATTGACCTTACTGTACTGTGAATTCCAAGGAAGGAATTTCAGACTCGTTTTGGAAACTCGAGAGCCCGTATTAAAAGTGGTGCGTGGTAAAAATCGTTGGCTAGTTTTCCGATAAACTGTTTAACGAATCTTCGCTGTATTCGCCGAATAGAAGTAGTATAATAATTATTATGAAATGCCTACCCTCATGTATCGGTAAGTGAATAGATATTTTAAGTAACTAGCAGAAGAAAAATCGATATGTTATATTTAAGCAACTGTTTCTTTATGCTGCCAATAGCTTACTAATTCTATTAAAAAATCAATAATTTTATTTTCTCTTATATTTTAAACGATAACCCAAGGCTTATTGAGTTTTATAGCAAGAATTTTGGCAAATTATTTACTACTTGTATAAGGAACTTTTCATTTAAAAAATGACTGAGGACTTAAAGGGTTTGCCAACATTTCCTATTTTTTGAATTTGTAAGTTAGAAATATGTATGTTTATTAAGTATCATTATTCTTGAGTAAAAGATTCCAATACTTACAAAACATAAAATTCAGACCACTTACGTAGTATATACGTTTCTTTAAATTCAAATAATATGAATTAGGTAACTTTATTTTCCACCGCAATATGATGATGTATTTTTCTCATTTGTTTGTTTTGATGCATGCCAATTACTAAGACCTCGATTAAGACAGATGTTAAAGGACGCATCTTGGAAATCGAGTTGAAATAGATAATATGCATGTTGAAGCGTATTTTGGCGTCCTTCGAATAATATTCCCAGAATAAATTGTCTTTTAAAAATAGAACATCCAGAAGCCCAAAATCAATATATATGGATTTAGTTTTTGAGGTTGTCTCAAATCAAAATATTTACAGTGACACCTCCTGTAGTATGAGCCGATTAATAGAAAGAATGAGTTGAGAAATCTTGAGAATTTCTCCAGCTGAGGGTGTGATTCAGTATCTTCAATTCTGACTTGGTACTTCCCATTTTCGAGGAAGTAACCGACAAAATTGATGAGTTCTAGCGGGATATTATTTTGCAACGTTTTTTAGACATGCGCTTTGTGCTATATCTTACTGAAAGCTTTTTCAATGTATAAGAAACCCATGACGGTTGATTCTGGCCGTTCTTAAAATATTCAACTATTAGAGATAGCTGAAACTCGATTGAAACCAAATGTTCTGGCGGCACGATTTCAAGGCATCGGGTAGTCTTGAGCTTTTTTAAGTACGAACTTACGAGACGCCTCCAGTTCACCGACTGGTTGAGGGTTAATCTGGCTTGGAAGTAAGATAATTTGTAACAATGTCAGACTTCGAAATATTTTATGATTGATGAAATCTAAATACAAACTGGTTTTGGATTTTTGAGAATAGTTTCGGAATATCGTCTGGGGCATTTTATTTGTTGAGACTTTAATGATATTCTTGACCTCGTTTTCAGTAGCTTACACAAGATATCGGATGTTTTCAACTTGATGATAATATCGTCGAATTGAGGCTGATGATTCCACATCAACATCTCCAATTAATATCTTTGAAAAACTCTCCTTATGTAAACAATAAAAATTATACTGAAATCTATAGTAATATGGGATTATACTGTAGAGGTTTTGTAACGCTATTTGTTAATTGTTTAACAACCGGTCCATATGCCAGGTTCACTCAGCGGTTTTAATTTTTTAAAAGGCGTGGGTCGGAAAGTTGGCAAGATTGCCCAATTACTAACTACCCTTGAAATCTTCAGGTTCTGACCAATCGCAGTTAGTCATAAAGTACCAAAAATAAGCAAGATTTACGAAATAAACTAATCTAACTATCTGGGAAATATCATTGTTCAATGAATTT
>MU182419.1:305401-319875 GCA_016904865.1 Pissodes strobi | reverse complement strand
GTGTGCTCTTCCGATCTACGAAAAAAACGAAGTGAGCTCAGTTCGTAGCCGATATTAAGGCGAAAAAATAGTTGCGAATTGAAATTGTGAAACAATTTACTCTCATGAGGCTTACAGCCAATCACAATAAAAATCAATTAATTAATTATCATAACATTAGCAAGATAAATTCTCCACTTGAGATAATATCAGATGATAATGAATAAAATATGTATCTCTAAGGAAAATATGACAAAAAAACAGGAATAAATATGATACATAGTAATAGGTAGCCCGAGTAGCCTAAAGCTGTTTAGCCGTAAGCTCAATAAGCAAAAACGGTAAGTTCATTGAACAAAAAGGAGAAGTAACGGTAATGGGTACAATATAAAATAGCAAATGACCTACAGTCGTTTAATAATAAGGATATTAGTTAAAACAATAAATACCAGCAATAGGTACAATATAAGATAACAAACGGTCTCCTGCCATTTAACAGTAAGTTCATTAATCAAAACAATAAATATCGGTAATAGGTACGATATAACAAAGCAGACGACCTACCGGACCTACCGGAACTACACTTCTTTAACGGTAAATTCATTAAACCAAACGGTAAATATCGATAATAGAAATAATAAAAGGTAGGTCCTACTTGTATCTAGTAGATTTGCAGACATGGAATCCACCGGCGCCGGCGTTTCCTGCGAAGCTACGTCTCCACCATATGGTCGTATTAACTCGACAAAAGATCTCTAACTGGCGAAATGGAGCCGGAAAATCTCTAGGTCGACATGTAAAAAGCCGCTGACGCACGTTCAGCTCCAAAGGAGGAAATTCAGTCTCACGGAAGGTCGCTCGTCTCACGGAGGTCCGTTTTTATAGAAAAGGTAATCACGCTATTCGTCAAACATCTTTATCGGAAAATACGGCTGATAATTTTAGAAAATACACCTTTATACTTATACATATAATTTCACTGCAAAATCAGATGGCAATTAGACCTGAGGGTCAAAAATAACGTCAAAAATGTCAGATGTTGTAAGCCGGTCTTTTACCTGAATCCCTATTTTTACAAACATAACCTTAAAAAAAGCATGTCTTGCCACTGGACTCGAACCCGGGTCGCCGAATCAGAAACACAGCATCTAACCACTTAGCCACAAAGCCCACTGAAAGCAATTTCCTGGACCATAAAGACATCTATTTGTCATAAATGTGTTTACGTAAGAATTGCGATGCGCGCGTAGCCCAGGACTTGTCAGGCGGTAGGACTTATTATGATCCTTAAGAATAAGATATATTATGCATTCGGAACAGCCGAACAGCATTCATCGATACTGGTGGATTGCAGTCGCAAGTAAGGTAAGGAGAGTATCGACAACACAAATCGACTAGTTAAAGGAAAGAAATCGCACTACTGGATTTTGTAACATTTGCAACGACAACGATACATTTTACTATACAAGAGAGAGGAAAAGCGCGAATAAGGAATTTCCCAGAAATGGCAATGCACCTAATCAGAAGTGAAAACTTCAACAAGGCGAGATTAATGTTATGAAATACAAGTATTTTCCTCCTATGTTCTATATTCACAAAGTCATATTTACAATATGTAAAATTATAATTGTGTGTCAATTACTCAGGTAAATTTTGCACTGATTAATCGAAACAATAGGTTTATGTTAATTGGAATATGAGATGATCGAGTTCTGCCGAGAGAGTATAGCAGCTACCTAATTATACTGTTTTAAAATTACTTATTGTTCAAAATAAAACTTTGCCAAGAAATCTCATATATTCAACAGAAAACGCTGCTTATCGCTTGAAAAATGTCCAAACTCTCCGATCTTGGCCCATTTTCCCATCCTCAAATCGTTTTAAATGAGACTTTAGGCAAATACTTACTTACCACAAAAACTATACGCATTGATATGCTTTACCTCGAGGTCATGAAAATATATCAGAAAACGTCTCTAATCATCAAAAATGTCCACATTTTCCGATCTTGACTCATTTTCAAGTCTCAAACCATTTTCAATGAGATATCAGGCAACTAAATTATTTATAAATCCACATATTTTAACCTAAGCATTATCTCAAAATTTTAGAAGACGTATTGCTTCTTATTTCCAATATCAAAAGCAAAGTTATCTATTCAGGTTCGTAAAATTGCTGATATTTTGAAGATTTTTTCGATTTTCTGCATGTTTCACTTAGCCTCGATTTTTCCTTATTACCCGATCTCGATCGGAAAACTGTTATAAAACTTTTTTTCAACAAGGATCACGATACGAATCTGAGATTATTGATTTCTTGAAAGCTGCTATGCGTTGACTGGCACGCTTAAAGTAGATTTTTCAAACTGAAAATCAAAAATATTACCAATTGGGCGTTTTCAGTCGAATAGATGTAATTTTTAGTGTAATGTTAAGTGGTGACGTGTTATGTCAAAACTCGAAATGACGAAAAGTTTAATAAAACTCGCTCATCCTATATATACGCCCAAAAAAAAATTGTCACCAATATCAATGATTCTCACCAATTTCAATAGAGTTCGAAATACTATCAAAAGGTACGTGTCCAGAAAATGTCATCAAAATTGTTTAATTGTTTCAACAATTATCGTCTATCCAAGCAAAATTTTTAGAAAACCCACATTTGACTTAATAGCTCAGAAAGAAACGGACCAAAAATAATTGGCCATCGGCCTACCAAGTATTACCTAAAACGTGTCCCATCTCCAAATCTCCACTCTCGTTTCGAGAAAAATGAAATTGACGTCGACTTTACCCGTGACGACTGAATTTCTCTGACTATCCAGGAAAAAGTATGCTGAACGCTCCTAATGAAGTTTTTACTTCGTGACTTTCTCTCTCTCTCTCGCTTGGCTAAAGTCGACGAAGACTTTGTCCGAATGAACGCCACAATGCCGGGAGTAACGTGTGACGGCTCAGTTTTATTCACTACTCAAGAAGACGTGCACTGAACGCGCCTAAAGGATTTTTTGCTTCAGAAATAATTGCCAAAGACTTTTTAGATTAATGGTATCCTATTTGTCGATCCCGAAAAGTGAAGCAGCGTCTCTGAACTGTTCTATAAACTAAAAAATGTGTATTGTTAAATTTAGCCACAGCGATAATATTTTCGTCTATTCTGCTAGATCTACTATCTACTATAGAACTGATAACTCCTCCTTTATTTATTAGAACACATTAATGATTTTTCTGTGGCTGAATCAGTTGCTTCAGGAATACGAAATACGAATGCATTGCTCTTTTTCGAAAAATTCGTTGGTTAAACATCGTCTTCTTTCAGTGATAAATTATTGCTATCTGATACTAAATCCTATATTATGACGTTGCATACATGTCGTTAAATATCCTAAATCTTCGGAATCTCGAATTATTCAAGTTAAATGTCAAGCACAACTTAAATATACTTTACAGAAATAATTACGAAGAGCAGCTGTGCGCTGTATTATCTGAGTGTCTTTTACTTATATCACTGGCAATTAGTCTTTTTCAGCGGTCGCCAAGGTGACGTTCACAAGGCTATTTGTTCTTTTCTGAGATATCTCTTGGCAGCAACATTAAAAGGGTGTTGACAAAAATAGAGAAAAGTAATGTACGAGGGGGCTAAAGAATGTATCTGCATAATTATGTTACGAAATACATTCGATATGATTATAACCCCCCATAACTAGTGGTGTCAAAAAAGTAACTACTCGTTACTTTATATTCGTTACTATCCAATACCCGAAGTACCGAATACCGAACCGAGAACTCTATCGTTACTTCGTTACTTTGAATAGAGTGATTACATTACACGGTAGTCGGCACTTACGGGACTCACCGCTATGGTCGGGTGGTCGCAGCATATTTTGTCGTATTTCGTCTTCGTCTCGTTACTTTGAAATATTTGCAGTGCTGTTCTATTGTTCTAATGAATTTTGGTTATGAAAGGTATGTCGATCAGCGACCTTATCGAATTTATGAGCTAAGATGACATTAGACCTTATATTAAATTGACTACTTAATTTCAGAGAGGAGAAGTAGTCTGAAGGGAAAGAATGTACAAAATATATTATTTTTACATTGTAATTATGACCTCTGAGTACCTGTATTATTTGATATTTTTTTTTATATTCTAGATAAGTTGTGTTTGTTTAGTTTTCTAGTACTTTAGGACTATTATGATAATTGTTCATAAGTAAATAACACAGATTATAAAGTATTTATATTATTTACTATGTAATAATGAACATTTTTGCAGTTTGCGTTACATACATGTTTTGTTTCCTCGTACCATGTATCTCTGTTATTTCATAATTATGAAAAAAGTTATTGATGACCCAAATAGCCAAATATATGAAGCAAGTGCCTTAACTTCATACACGTTTGTAATTAAACAGTATTTCACAGTAGTACTTAGAATCTTCTTATTAGCCAAATAAAAATTATAATGATTGATAGAGATGAAGGTATTGCAGTAAACATTATGATAAACGAGATAAATATTAAGGGGGAAAGTAACGAATCATACAATACCCAAAATATACCTACTAATCGAAGTAATCAAAGTAACGAAGTAAAGAATATTTGCAATGATTACTTTATACCAAAGTAACGAAAAGTAACGAGTAGTCAAAAGTAACGAAAATCGACACCACTACCCATAACTTCAAGACATCTCACCTGTCCTGCACTGAATGTGTCCATTGAGAAAAAAGAGCTGATTGACGTTCTTGAAAGGTACTTTGTCAAATTTCTGAGTAAAAGGAGTTACGTTACGTTAACCCGGGTCTAAGCTATACGTTCAGCAGGGTTAGTTTGGTGTGGGGGGGGGGGTGTCAATCTGAAATTGTATATGGTTATTATATAGAGTAAGGGTTATTATATGGGGTAAGGATAGTAATAAAGAAAAGTTCTCGTTAAACCTTTTGGTAATTTTATTTTTTTCATAACGCAAATTTAAATTACAAGATTATAAACATGGTTTTTAATTTTACCAGGCTTTCCTGCCACTCCATCTAAAATAGAGTCTACCGTTGGAGTCATATCTTTGTAAAGATGTAAGAGGGTTAATCCATTTAGCCTTTTGTCGAATTAAGAATTTCGCAGATAAATTTTTAAGCCTCGAAATACAGAAAAAGTTCTTTCATTCTCCACAATAGGCACAGGTAAATCTGCAAGTATAGCCAACAATATTTTAATATTTGGAAGCGCGAGCGTCTTTTCACAATATGCCAAACCACTTAAGGCATATTTTGGCCACTCGTCTTTTTCGAGTCTAGCAATTGCTCTGTACCAAAATGTAAGTTCCATTTCCAGTTCGTCAAGCGTACCTCACAGGTCTATATAAAATACTACTAAATCTTCAAAATCTTTCATAGTGACGTCAGAAAAGTTAAAGCAATCCGTCGGGAATAAACTTTGAAAACCAACCAATAACGATTTATATTTAGAAAATCTATCTTTCAAATTATTTATGAAATTATCTAAGAATGGGATATAGATTGATACGCGATAGTAATCTTCAGCAGTACCAACATTAGATTTCATATTTTTGTCTGAGAAGTAGTAACACGAGGTTCATTTAAAGATCAAAGAATCAAATTTTCAACTTATTTCTGTGCATTCAAGGATAACTTATTAAATTCTTTATCTCCATTTTGTCTTAAATTTATTTTTCTTGTTGAGTATCTTCTGCTAATTTTGTTGCCTGCCTTATATCAATATTTTGTTGTTGAATAAGCCGACATAAAAATCTACTGCAAGTAAATACCTGGTGGATCGTCTGCAAAGATATAACAAATTCAGCCTTTCTTATTGAATAGCCTAACTGATCTGCAGCAGATGACGAATCTCTATCTGTCCATTGAGAAATCTTATTTAGAGCAAGTAGAATGCCATCATATAGCTCCAAAAAACTGCAGTACCTTTCAGTCCATCTGGTAGCACAAAGTCTGGTCAATTTTTCATGACCAGAAGTAACGTTGGCTTCTTCCAAAGATTGTATAAGTATACAGCCTACTTTATGGGAGTAGTAAAAAAAATCATACAGCTTTCCTATCGTACCCATAAAGCTTCTAATCGCGAGCACTGCGCAAAAGCTGAATACAACTAGATTAAGTAGATGTGCAGCACAGTGTACATATACTGCTGTTGGATATAATTCTTGTATATGTGCATGTACTCCGTTAAGCTTTCCGCTCATGACAGCAACGTCATCGTAGCCCTGACTCCCTGACCACGTAGCATGCTCATATCAATTCCCAAATTTTTAAGCTTCTTTTGCTTGAACATCTTCAATGGGTACAAATTGCAACAACAGTTCTTCAAGTTTGGAAAATGTTGGTTCAATACAAAGACATTTACTCTATACCAGCGACATCGGGAGTCTCATTGGCGAGTACTGAAAAATATGGGGACGAATTGACTTTACATACCAACCTTTCGAGAATCAAACAATTGCTTGCCTCAATGATCTCATTTTGTATTTTCTAGCTGGATATATCATGCATAATTTTTAGCGTTGACTAGCAACTGTTGAAGGGTCTTGTCTTAAGTAATGTTGTTAGCACGCCACGCCACCGCTCTAATTATGGTTTGTTAAATTTATTTGAAGGATTGTGTCACACTTGATACATTTCGACGTTCAAATTTATTAGCAGTTGGTTGTTCGCTCAATCTCCCTCATAAATCGGGAAGTAATGGAGTTATAAGTCTCAGCTCAATAATAAAATAGAATAACAGTTCCCATTTTTTAGTTCTCTCAGATTGAAACTTAAAATATCTATCAAATCTATCGCTTTAAACGATTCAATTTTTAAAAGTTGCAAGTCTTTTTTTCTACAGAATTTAACTTTGTTAGTCTGTTGTTTTTAAGAGACGGACAAATCCAGTGTTTGGAGGTTCTATATATGTTATCTGAGTTTATACCAAATAAAATAAAATAAATATGTTTCCATATTTTTACAGAAGCGAATCGCTTCTATCCTGCTATAAAAACAAGACCACCTGTCACGTCGCATTTTCTCCACTACAATCATCACCCCTTCCGGTCTCCGTTTTCCCGGCATGCCGAAGAAAAATAAAATGCGGCAAATTTACGATGGGTACGTGACGGTTTAGGATAATATCAGGCGACATCTACAGATAAAAGAGTAATTAGTGAGACCCTATTCATGCCGAGCAAATACGAAGGGAGGTGTTTTGTTTGTAAACGATTTTACGTGGTCTGGGCAATTAATAGGGTAATTCGTTAAATGCTTAAATTGATTTAGAGTTGCGGGTGCACTAGCATATGAGTAACTACCATTTATCTATGTTTTAAAATTTTGTAACCTAGAGATTTTTCTAAATTAGTGAAACTGCAGTGTTTAAAAATGCATCAAACTAAAATCCATATGTGTTAAATGTGTGGAATGCCAAAGGTATAGACAATAGAAACTAAAATCCTTGTGTGACTAGATGCGAATAAAACTACATAATATTGGAAGAAAGAGGTATAATGAAATGCAATAAAATAAGCAGATTCAAGATTTAAGGACGATTATATATTTATAATAACCTTGTTGAAACATTGGAACTCGCAAACGAATATTAGTTGTAAGATAAAAAAATGCTACAAGGCAGAAGTGAAAGCTTCAACAATGCGAGATCAATGTTATGAGGTACAAGGATTTTGTGCTCTATATTTTGATATTACTTGCCACAACCTCGATGTCTAAAGTTGACTTTTACCTCGAAATATCCTACAAAACGACAGAAACCGCCACTTATCGCTTAAAAATATACAAATTTTCCGATAACGACCATTTTCCCATCTTCAAATCGTTTTAAATAAAATCTCAGGTAAGAGGCAAATAAATCTACTTACCTGCCATAAAAACTAAAGGCATCGATATGCCATAAAATCCACCGGAAGCTGCCTCTAAAAATTTCCAGATTTTCCGATCCTGGTCCATTGTTTAAGCCGATGAGATTTCAGGCAATTAAATGTATAAAATCTACATATTTTAACCTAAACGTTTGTCATAATATTGAAAGATGTATTCCTTCAAATTTCCCATAATGCATCCAAGGTAACGTTCTCTATTCAGATTCATAAAATTGCCGAAATATTGCGCAAACTTTTTGTGATTCTCTCATGCTTCAATTTAACCTCGATTTTCTCTTATTTCCCGATCTCGTACGTAAAATTCTTATAGATTTTTTTATAGCAGAGATTACGAGGTTTACGAATCTGAGATTGATTTCTTGAAAGTACCTATGCGTTGACGGGCACGTGGGCTTAAAGTCGATTTTTCAGATCAAAAATCCAGCAATTCAGTATTTTTAATCGATCGATGCGATATTTTGGTATGTTCTATTGATATCCCCCCACTTTAATGTACGAAAGTTTGGTTGCTCCAAATTATTCGGTAATAAAATATTAAGTAACGCGTCGTATCAAATCTCGAAAAGCTTAAATTCAGCTAATCCATCCTGGAAAAAGGGCTCAATCACTTCCAAAGTGTCTTCTAATACAGTTTGGCGTAGCTTCTCCCCCAAGTAATCAGTTTTTCTAAAAAAAAATTACATGTCGAGAAAAAAAGTGAAACCGTGATTTTCTTTAAACGACCCAAAGTGGCCCCTTATTACGGACACCAAATGTCACTTAATGGATCTTGCACATGCACATAGCAAATAAACTTATAAAGCTCATGATCCCTTGAAAGTTTTATTCAAAATTATTCAGAATATAATATACAGGGATAAAACTTGTTATCTCACATTTTGGGGGACAATGCAAGCTTTGTTTTCAACGACAGTCCAGACTTTTCTAAGGCCTTTGATAAGGTACACCATCCAACTATTTTTGTAAAGCTTGAAAATTTTGGTGTGCACTGTGCCTTGCTCAGAGTCCTAAACGAGCGATCGCAGTATGTTGTTATTTAAGGGGGGTGTACAGCTGTAACTTCAGGATTGCCATCGAGATCACACTTGGGCCCTTTGCTGTATTTTTTTTGTATGATATTGGACATTTTTTTTGCATAATACATATATGCAGATGACCTTAAAATCTCAAAGACAGTTAACTCGGCAGCGGATTATGTTGCTTTGCAAGATGAACTTACAAATTTTATGAACTATTGTTCCTTGAACAGACTATTTGTTAACCCACATAAATGTAATTGTATATTATTCTCCAAAAAACATTTTCATCTGTAAAGTGAATGTGATCTTTACCTAGGCAACACTAAGATAAAATTTTTGGATCCTGTAAAGGACCTGGGTTTTACCTTGGATACCAGACTTTTATTTGATGAGCATCTTGAAATTATTGTTCCAAAGTCTCTTTAAAATCTTGGCTTCATTTTTCGGGCAACTAAAGGGTTCAATAACATAAAACCGTTAACAATATTATTCAGCAGTCTAATTAGACCAATACCGACTAAAATATATGGTTTTACGTATTTAAAAATACGCCTAACAATATAAATTTAATACCTAAGTTATACAACGAAATATTAGGTACAAGTTTCACGCACTTAGAGGCACATAAATGGTTCCGATTTAAGAAAAATGCAAGAAAATAACACTAATTACCGCAGCCATTATCGGCAATTTTACAAACCAATCGTTTGTCGTTTGTTTTTGTTCTTGTTTCTGTTATATCGTCTCAGGCGCTGTTGCTGGCTCTATAAGCAAAGTATTATTTTAGGAAAATTCACGAACAAGATAGTAGTATTAGATAATTAAAGGAAAGAACATCTTATGAAAATATGTTTTTACAATATTGGAGATATTGTAATGTAAGAGATACCTTCTTTATATACGGGCATCCAAATATTCGCTACTATCGTAGGAGTCTGGCAACGTTGTAACCAATTACGCCTCGCTTGCGATTACCCTTCCACCCGCAAGCCTCCCTCCTACATCTTCGCTCGAAATCGCAAAGGTCCACATGCATGACGTCACGAGCTAAAATTTTGTGAGCACTTTATCATTTTGTAGAGGTGTTGTTGGTTAGACCAGTACTGGAATATATTAAAACAATTTGGAATCCGATGTATGTGAAATCTGGAGAATGTACAACGCATTTTCTTACTTACAATGGAAATCTAAAACTATACGGTATGCAGTCTTGATTCATCATTTATTTTAGAAAGAGTATACCTTAACGGCAAACGTTCACTGTGTGTAGATATTATTCAAATTAGTTATCAAACTTTCCAATTTATTAGATGTATAATAGTTTTGAACACACATATCCGAGTCTTGATTTGTTTGCTCTAAGCTTTGACTCCTTTAAACGATCCTTAAGACGGCATATCAATTACGCTACATAAAAAAAATCTCCTACGTATTAGTACATTTTAGATTAATTAGTTTAGAATGGTCACGATGTTTCTTTTTTGTAAATAATATTATTGAACTCGTCTACTAGTATGTATTTCACTTTGTGAAATTCTGTGCTATCTTATTATTATAAATAAAAGAGCCGAGCATATAATAAAAGAAGCATTTGAACCTAATTTGAACCTATTATACAAGACCTAATATGAACCTAATATATAAGAGCTAAAGAACATTCAACTCGATTACACGGCTACAGCATCAATGGCAAACATCTACTGGAACCAGACAGCCACTGTACTATTAAATAGTATGAAACTAAGTTTGCGGTTTGCTGATCCTCGTAAATGCTAGTGTAGTCTCAACTTTTGTATGTGGTAAGAACTTGGACGCTAACGGCGCATTTTACCAAAAAAAAAATAACAGGGAGCTTTTAGGATTATATTTAGAACAATATAAAAAAATCCTCTAGAGAGCTACAAATTACGAATGAAGAAGTGTTGCTAAGAATGGCACAGGGAAGAAAACTATACCAACATCAATCGAATGAAGGAAAAACGACATATCTTCGGCATATCCTAAAAAACGACAAATATAAACTGCTCCAATCTATCGTGCAAGAAAGAGCAGATGGGTCAAAAGATAGAAATAAAAAATCCTGGGTAGGAATAATTATAAGGAAATGAACAAGTTTCACTGTGGGGGGCGACGAAATTGTTTTACTTTGCGAATGACAGAGATTTGACTTAAAAAACTAGTACAACAAACACTTGTTAAAACCATCCATCATTTCTCACAGAAGCAAACTACTTATTGAAATACGAAACGCGGACAAAATGGTTCAGGTGATATTCATGTGTGCTACTGTAGTGTATGACTAATAAAGCGTTTCACACCGAATAGTCCGAATCTCAGCAGTAGGTCCTTGTAATGTAATGTACCCATAAAAATAATCCGAAGGGGTTAAGTCGAATGATCATAACTGGCTATTCATTCCCACCTCTTCTTCTTTTCTATGGATTGGGGATGTGGTTGTGTTGAAATACCTTCTTGTTGAAACCAATTTAATTGATAACACAACCTAACAGACTTTTTGGTGCTTGGGATTTTTTAACTGTTTCTAAGTAATTTTTGGTTACAGAGTCCCAAACACCCGTCAGATTTTGTATCTCAGATTTAGTTTTTGGCATCCACTGTATTGGCTTATTTTAGAATAAAATCGTTTTATTTTTGAACTTACCTACATTTAACGTTAATACAATTACTGTTTACTCCAACTTCCAGTTGAAAATACAACCAATTTAAAGCAAAGTATTTATTTCACATTACCTCTCGCTTCCAAATTTTCTTTTATACTGCTTTTTAACATGGAGTCAGGACAGTCTTACTGATGACTTCAGCAGTAGTCGGCCATCATGTAGTTGTCCCATATCGATTTTCCGTCATTTTCTACACTAAAACTAACTACTAAGTTTTCTAGAAACCGATCTAAGTGGTTGTGGAGGTAGGGAACATTTATGCTCATGTTACAACCGAAAATATTAAAGCTGGAAAACATATTTTCCAATAATTCTATGTAATTTTTGCCGTATGACGTCCAAGCAAAAATTGTACTTTTTGAACCAAAATGAACACCAAGCATTAGACTCAATCTGCGTCATTGAGGTTGTAAATTGTAGACCTTAAATATGCTGTCTTATCTGAGGACCATCAAATATTCCGGTTTTCAGTTTTCTCGTGCTAGTCCATGAAATTTTGGTCTCAAGTAGCCAAAACCTTTTAAATTCTGAAGCAATCCTTAATTTGCATTATGCTTTGATGTTTGGTCATCTGCACCACCGAACATAATTATGTGCAATGTCTGTATTTTTTACCAAAACAGAGGCTTGAAGACACTAACCCAAACTAACCCAAAATATTTTTTACGGTGGCTCTAGTGGGTAGTAATTTTTCGGGTTAACTTTTCAATAATACCTCTAGATGGAGGAAATATGGTTTCGGACTTCTTGGTGATTATAAAGTAATGAATAGACTTGTTAACTCCACAATATTGTGATCGAAACCGCAGATTCGGTATAGAGAGAGAAAATGGTATAGGGTTTAACCCATAATATATTTATGAAGCGCTGCGCACCACAGTGTTTATATACAGGTGGGAAGTGGGGTAAAGAAGGAAAGTGTAATGTGAAGTACTGATAATATTTTTTTCTTCAAACGGCAGTAAATCCGTCATTACTCGACTGTGTAGGCGGCCGTGAAGTTTCGTTTTTCCTCCGCCGGAGCTTTACTTTTCACTTTTCCGCCGGCGGAGGTAAAAGTGTTGTCATAGCAATATAGATACAATACAAACAGACAACAAAATAAGCGTCAATAACTTAAGATTTATTAAACTACAATTTGTATTTATCACTCAATTTGTGACTGCATTTCTAAAAATCACCAATTTAGGAACAAATTGGTTATTATTTAATCGAACTTACTCAATAACTGCTTATCAATACGGAATTAAAACGCAATCGGAGACGTACTCTTAAAAAATAATTATTGTTGACAGTGTCCACTGACAGCTTTATGTTACATTATATTCACCGACACCGGTCCAAGCAAGGCCACCTACGACCGTGGTCTTAGCCGCCTTGCGAACCCATTTATCTTTAATAATAATTAGATATTATTACTATTAAAAGAGATGCTTTTGCATTAATTTGTCGACATTTGAAGAAAAAACAGCATATTTTATTTGGAGGAAAAGTTACTTTTCATGGCTTGCTCTCTATTACCAGCCTCACTCCGTTCGGCTGTTAAACACGAGCGCGCCATGAAAAGTATCACTTTTCCTCCATATAAAATAATATACTATTATCAACGTATGAAACCCTCCGTATATCGATCGCTTTTGTTCTAATTACAATAATTATAAAACATAGAAATCTCGACATTCGTTTTTTATATTCCCTTCAGCATTGATTGACAAATTACGCATTCCTTGTAGCTAAAAATACAGTTCCATTCTTTGTCTTTCTATTTCACGGCACCATCTGGATAGGAAGAAAAATCTCATAAATACCTTCAAGTTAATGCGGTGGAAAAACAGGAATTTAAAGAAATAAATTTCCCAGCTTTTGAAGGGTATACTCGCTAGCCAGCAAAAATATTTTACATCAGCAGAAAGCAGAATAGATAAAAAGTAATTTCTCCTTTTGCTTTTTGTAGGAAAAGCTGACATTGATTTTTCAAAGTTAAAATATAATAATAGTTTGTATGGCGTCCCTAGGTGGATAGCTAAAAGAGAAGGAAAAGAGTATGCTGAAATGAAAATAAACATGTTAAAGGTTCTCCAAAAAATGTATTTAGTTATTTAGACGTTACATAACAGTCCAAAAATTCGCATATAAACAAACTACAATGTTCTAAAATTTTCGATACGTAAATATAATATAAATTACAACAAAAATTATAATCACAAAATATAACAAGAATAAAAGCAAACCACCCTACGGGTAAAGTAAGCAGGTATTGCAAAGCATTTGTTAAGTAAAAATAGACAAATCACACAATTAATTAATATCATATGCTGTGCACGTAATGTTAGGCACAGCCTCTAAAAATTTAGTGTGTATTACTAGTCACTGCCTGTAAAAATAAAGAAACAAAACTTACCCTAGTATTCTTGATTAGAACAAATCATTTGTTCGTCTTAATTAAATTTTACCTTTTAAAAATGAAATATTGGCACTTTGGTTTACTTTTTATAATTCCTTCTACATTTGGAATCACAACAGGTTAACACCATGTTTTCAATTCACCAACACTATTATACACAATTATTTAAATGTCAGTGTTCTCAACTAAGCGACTGAACTTAAACCAAAGCTTAAACATACTTTAATTATTACAACAAGTATCTAAACCACCCTACAATCCTTAATAAATATTCGGTAATGCTACAAATAAAAAGTGTTGAGGAATCCTAAATAAAACTAAGGTATTAAAATCAATCCTCTGGAGTTGTCCGGCTGTAACCTAAAAATATCTGTGGTTACCTAACAGGTCTGAAATTATAATAGATATTTGTGTCTGTTCTGCTGGGATTCGTAGAAAAAAAACCTCAATGAGAAGAATGGCTGCTTTCTACATGTTTTCAGGCTG
>MU182419.1:204153-305391 GCA_016904865.1 Pissodes strobi | reverse complement strand
TTCAATGGGGGTGGCCATATTGGCTACTTCTTTTCCTAGTTTCATGACCTTCTGTCTAGGAGTTGTTGGTCCAGTGTCTGTTCTGCTGGGATTCGTAGAAAAAAACCTCAATGAGAAGAATGGCTGCTTTCTACATGTTTTCAGACTGATGGAATCTGTCAGTTCCAGGCAATCATTGTACAAAAGCCTTCCATTGCCTTTATGAAATGTTAGTGAGGTTTGTAGGGCTTAGCATGAACTTCATATTCAAGCTGATATCTAACCACCGTTAGTACCGTATGACAATGTCAGCCATCCTTTCCAGTAAGGAATTATTGAGATTATCAACACTAACAAACGAAATTACCTTGATGAAATTGCAATACGGGCAGGAAATCCCTTGCACGTAATGCGCCAATCTGGGCTCGTTGTGCTCCTGCTCACACACCAATTCATCCAGGCAGCCCGGCAAAGACGCACAGCTTCCTCGGCTGGATCTTTTTTATGTCCTCCAAGATCAGTACGTAACTCCCAAAGTGACCTCTGTTACCCTAACCAACGCCAGCTAAGTCCTCACTCTACAACGCACTGGCTTACCCAAGAGTAGCCCAGTCTGCTTCAATCCTGGAGTAAGCCGCCATAGTCCCTGGCCCGCACATTCATTACGTTCCATAGGATGGCGTCGGCCGTACTCTAAGATACACATATTACCCGTTGATTGCATTGCAGAACCCTGCCGTGCCAACGTTCAGCCTCCTTGTTCCTTGGGACATTTGAGTGAATACTGACCCTATTGCATCCGGCCAGGGCCCCCGAGACGACCCTGCACTCGGACACTAGGGCAGAGTTAATTTTATCAGACGCAAGAGCCAATAGAGCAACTGTACTGTTCGATCAGGTATAAATGTCCTCCCCTCTGAAGGGTCTTGAGAGGTTCTCATGACCCAATTTAAGGATCGCTTGCTACTCGACCTGGAACATGTTTGAACAAGTTCCAAGAGCGGAAGCAAGTCTCGACCCCGTAGTTTCTCCATACACACCCGTTGCAGTACCATCATCCATTATGGAACCGCCTGTGTACCAGATAATCCCATTACCCGGACGTGGGCCGCGGTTAGCTCCCAACCAAACTAACCCAACCACACATCCATATCGGGTATGTGAAATCTGGAAGATCGATTCGAAAAACATGCTGTCAAACGCGCCCTCGATATATCTGAAAACCACTTGCGCATGTTTTCCACGGTCAATGCCCTCTGCCCTGTTACCATACTTTTGGCAATACCAATTTGTTAATTTATTATATCGTCTTATCCATATCAAAATCCAACAAATCTAAATATCAGAAATAAAAACGGTCCAACCTGAGATCCCTGAAGAGCTTCAGAGTGCTCCATGATTCCTCTCGATTAGCAGTTCATGGTTCACATGATCAAGAGCATTTTGCAAATCAAAATATATTCAGTCCATCTACAATCCAGAATCTCCAGCAGATGCAAGATAATCGGATTCTATCGTCAGATTAATTTGGTGGAAAAGACTGATGGTGATCTGAAATGATACTCAGGAATTTGAAAAAGACGATATCTGTACCATTGATTCAAGGACTTTCCTCACCTGAAATTAATTAAACTAATTAAATTTTAATTATGTGGTGTAGATTATCAATGTGGTTACATTTAGCGCAGATATCATAATTTAAATGAATGTATCAACCAAAGGAACAATCTGAAACTTTTTGCTGGTAAATGTGTTTCTGTATTTCAAAATTGCGAAAACAAATTTCAACAAGTATAGACTCAAATTAGCAACATTTTTAATTTTGTTTCTCATTGTTTATGTTTGTTGTCTGTTGTTTGCATTATTTCATTTCCATAGTCTGAAGAAAGATCCCTCTCCCTTCGGTATCGGGCTCTTTCTCCAAATTATGGAAATAAACTCATGAAATTTTTAGACAACAAGCACATCCACAATTATTGGTAATTCTGATGCGCTTGTGGTATTAAATACGATTATATATTTGTCCATTTAAGTGTTATGTTAGATCTAAGGTATTTAAACAGCGTGTCTACCTTTACACGTCATGATTGTTCCCAGACCATATTTTTCAATTAAAACGACAATCCATTTTGTAATTATATTTTGATTAATGTCGTTAATAATAGTTGGTCTTTTGATATTATTTTCCCTCAATTTTCTTTAATTATATCATTAAAACTCGATCATAAACCAGTACCACCAGTCTTTTTTGCACTTGTAATATTATTATGTAATTTGAAAACTTATTTTATTAGTACGTACTACTCATAAAACGATGGAAATCTGCCTAGTTGAAATTTCATTCATTATGATGTAAATTACAAGGCGACACATTTAAATTTGCGCAAGAAGAAGAATCGGAAATACTTACTTCAGTCTATGGTCGCGCAGAATTATGCTATGCATTTTGGACACAAAGTTCTCAATTGCCTGATCGATTGCCCTGATGTTCTAGCCGTTATAAAGTTTAGTGTTATTTCCCGAAACTTGGACAAACAAATATTTGCTTTAAATAATAACCGTATCAGTACCGTTATAAGGAAAAAGAATAGAATAACACGAATTATGGGTAATTTTTTACCTTATAACTTTAATTATATCACTCCATACTTTCTCTAGTTTCCAAAGCAAAATGAACCAAAATCTATATCAGAATCTACAAACGAAAAATCTTTAGGTCGCATCGTGTGCATCAAAGTTATAACGCTCGAACTTTTTTAACAAGAGTTCATTGTTCACACAAGCTAGAGCTTTTTAAAATCAAAATATATTCAATCCACATGCATTCCAGAAGCTACAGCAGATGCAAAGTAATGAGATCCCGCAATATCGGAATTATATCTAATATATAAAAAGATATAATTTTCGAGGTTTTTCCAGTAGCAGTAATGAAAAATACTTTTTTAATGGAATATTTATTTCAATGAGAATATGTTTCTTTATTATTCTACAGAATAGCCAAATGAATCTCTCTAAAGCTGCTTAACACAGAAAAGACTATTTTTCGTTAACCACAAAGAATATGTGAGAATATAAAGTAAAAATAAAACATCAACAGAACAGGTTAGTTGTTATAGAAGTTACTATATATAGATCAATAAATATTTAATTTATAAACTTCATTAATTTCTTTAGAAAGTTAAAGGAATGTATAATGTTTTCAATAAGTTGGTGTGTCTAAAAGAAAAAAAACTTTAAATATACTTAAAAACTTTCTCACCAGAGCTCACACAATAAGCCAACTATATGAAAAACAAATTCATAATGTAATTAAATAATCCCTGGAATTATTATTTAAATCCAGCTATTACCTCAAAATAGTGATACAGGCATTGAATTCCATAGGTTTAGTATCTCAATATTATTCTATATGTAGATGGTATAATTAAAATTCATGTTTGAGGATAAATATCTATGATATCGATTTAACAACTTTACTGGCATGAGCAAATTAATCAAGTTTACTTAAAAAGCATACTTAACAACTACTTATGTATAATATGTTGTTTATATTATAACTGAACTATTTTGATCATGTGATTGTTATACTATATAGGGGTAATTAATGTTCCATGTATGTTGAATAAAAGAAAAAAATAAAGTATTACATAACGACGGAACCTTGCATTACGTTTTTTCGGGAAAAATTAATTTCTGTTGCGTACAAAACAATCTTAGCATTTGAGTTCTCTTCATAATGAAGACCCATTCGGGCAATTGTTTTGCTTTAATTAATTTAATCGCGGAAGTGATGTCTTTACCAGTATTTGCATTAGAACTTTTATGTAATTTGCCCTTTCGCAAATTCAAAGTAACTTGAGCTGCTAATCATCGTACTTAATGAATTGGTAGAAGAATGTAGTAGCTATTATTTGCTTTAATTTATTGAAAACAGTGAAATCAGGGGTCTTAATTTATTTGTCTCTCTTTTTACACAATATGGGTAAACGAAAAGCAGAGACTTCCTCAATGTCAAGATTGTACGTTGCCGAGAATATCAAACACTCGAGAACTCTGAAGATAAATATTTCGATGTTTTCCGACAAACGATCTGAAATGCAGCTGGCTCCTGAGGGAATTCTTGCTGCAAACAGAAAACATTGCAAAGCGATTGTGTCATTGTGTCATTTGTAAATCCAATTTCAAGTCCTTACGGCTGTTCCACACAGGCACACTGTATGTCTGTCTGTTATATCGGTTTGTCGTCAGTATTGGCGACCATAATCGCGGGGCAGTCGTTTTACCGAGATTAAACAATTACATTAAAATATTATTTAATTTGCTGATGATATTTCATATTCAAAACTCGTCATTAATTATCTAAAAATACATATACATACATTGTTTATTAGTCATATTCACATTTATTGAAGAATGGAAATGGGAAACTTTTTGGCATGCGAAGGAAATACCTCAAGATATAAATAAATATAAACTACAGGAAAACAAGTTCTAATATAAGTAAAAAAAAAATGAGCGCTGGAAGAAAACGTCGGAAACCGGTTAACCAATATGGTACTGGAAAACCTATACCAAAGAAACCATACGCAAATTTTTTAATGAAGCCCCTGACAGCAAATATTTAATAATGAAGGTTGCCCCAATTTTTGGAATCGCAGGTGCTTGTAGAAGGGATGAATTAAATAAAATGACCATTGATGACATGCATTGAAGAAAAAGACGATATTTTACTGGTAAGAATTCCACTTACAAAACCCGATAAACCAAGGGACTAGACTAGAGAGTTACCGAAAATACGTCAACTTTCGTAGCCTACAAACACCCCACAAGAGACTTTTTGTTTTTTACAAAAAAAAAAAAGTGTTCTGTCCAATCTGTGGGAGTAAATACTTTTGCCAAAACGAATTGGTGGCTATAAGGCAAGAACAATCATATAAACAACAAACAACTTATATGATAATATGAAGTCCTTAGAAGATAAACTCAATGTGCAGCTTCAGAAAAAAGATTTGGCGCACTTCCATCTTGGAGGTCGACATAATAACTGATTTGCAGAAAGAATTTACGTCGAGATTTCAGTACTTCGGGGAAAATTAAAATATAATAAACTTGTTCGCGATACCTTTCAGTGTAACTGTTAAAGATGTTCCAAGAAATTTGCAAAGGAGCTCATAGATCTGCAGTACAATACTCATATAAAAGATAAATAGAACTTGGGCTTTTTTAATTCTTACTCCAAATATATTCACAAAAATCGATTTGCAAATATTCGACTTCCTGCTTAGAGAATGATGTCAGTGTTTGGAAGCACCTATGCATGTGAACAACATGTTTACTCGAATGAAACATATCAAACCAAAAAATAGGACCAAGATAAAACCAGACATTGAGGAACATGTTAAAATAAGAAATACCAGAAATCTCATTAAAATGTTAAATAAACGTCTTTAAAAATCAGTATTTTCCATCAAATCTAAAGTCTTAAATTACCTTAAATTTAACCTTAATATACACTGTGGGCAAAATTACATTGGAACCTTCTTTAATGCTTAATAACTTTTGTATTTTCAAAGGATTTTTTATCATTTTTGGATATGTTATGGTCTAAGGCATTGGGATTAAAAAGAACTTTGCAAAGAGGGTCTGCTTCAGTGGCGTACTGAAAAAGGAGGTATTTTTCAAAACCAATGTATTTCAGGTCGTTGCAAAAATCGGCCAGATGAAGTAAAGATGTAAAAATGGGCAAAAAGGATTTGAAACGGTTCGAAATATTGACCATTAAAAAACCAGGCTAATACAAACAAAATTAAAATGTATACTTTAATTTTGGGAAAACCATGTCTTGTAGGCCAAATTAAATTGGAACCTTCTTTAATGCTTAATAAGTTTTTTATTTTCAAAAGTTTTTTAACATTCTTGGATATGTTATGGTCTAAGGTATTGGGATTAAAACGAAGTTTGCAAAGAGGGTCTGCTTCAGTGGCGTGCTGAAAAGGGGGTATTTTTCAAAGCCAATGTATTTCAAGTCGTTGCAAAAATCGGCAAAATTAAATAAAGATTTAAAAATAGGCAACAATAATTTGAAACGGTTCGAAATATTGACCTTTAAAAAACCAGGTCAATACAAACAAAATTAAAATTTATACTTTAATTTTGGGACTTGTGGACCAAATTAAATTGGATCCTTTTTTAATGCTTAATGACTTTTTATTTTCAAAGGAATTTTTATCATATTCGCAAATGTTATGACCGAAGATATTAGAATCAAAAAAAATATTGCAAAGCGGGTGTACTTCAGTGGCGTACAGAAATATTCAACTTAAATAAAATTCTTAAAATTTGAAAAATAATAATTTTAAATTTTAATGTACGCCACTGAAGTAGACCCGCTTTACAAAGTTCTTTTTGAATCTAATATCTTAGGCCATAACATATCGAAAAATTATAAAAAAATCGTTTGAAGAAAAAGTCATTTAGCATTAAAAAAGGATCCAATTTAACATGACCCACAAGACATGGTGTTCCCAAAATTAAAGTATAAATTTTAATTTTGTTCGTATTGACCTGGTTTTTTAATTGTCAATATTCCGAACCCTTTCTAATCTTTTTTGCCCATTTTTACATCTTTATTTCATTTGGCCGATTTTTGCAACGACCTGAAATACATTGGATTTCAAAAATACACCCCTTGTAGGCCACTGAAGTAGGCCCTCTTTGCAAAGTTCTTTTTAATCCCAATACCTTAGGCCATAAAATACCCAAAAATGATAAAAAATCCTTTGAAAATAAAAAAGTTATTAAGCATTAAAGAAGGTTCCAATTTAGTTTTGCCCACAGTGTAGTTTATATTGTTTTTATTTATAGTGCTCTGGGCTCAAAATATGAACAAAGCCCTATGTTATTAAAATACAGTGTTGACACTGATTTAATTAAAGGTTATATAAAGGAATTATTTTGAAATTAGATAAATCAGAAGACTACATTTTTTCTCATTAGAGGTTAGGTGTAACAAATTTTCTAGATAAATTTCCCGTTAATAATTTCAACTATTTGGTTGTGGTTTAGATCTTTAGATCAATAACGACAATCGGCACGAGGCATGCGTTACTAGATCGAATATAAAATTGATGTCAGTCGCTTGATTGAGCTAAATCTTTTTAGACCTCAGTGGCCGGTGGTAGTATTTTTGAAAATTTTGAAAAGTAGTAAATATATTGCTCAGGTATTTTATCGCGATTATTTTTTTTTCTAATCATCTTTAACAATCTGCATTTTACTGTTAAAAATCGAACTTGTGCTTAAAAATTATTATGCTTGCTTTCAGAATTAGATTTATTTTCAGCCAAAACAAAATGCTAAATATCACTAAATTATAAAATAATACTAACAGTCGTTTCTGTTGAAATGCAATAAGCGAATCGCGGCGCCCTTTTGACACAACCGGTACAAATGGAATTTCATTCCTCTTTTAACGCCCATACAAGGTCGCCCACATACAGATTTTGATACCTACGGGTGCGGCTTGAATGGGCTTTAGTAAAACTTGTTCCATGTGTGAATGTAACGGCATTTTAAACTAAAATTAGGGACAAGTGGTCTTTATGTTCGTATCTTTTAAATAAAAGGAAATTAAACTGAGTGGATTTTAAAGACAGACAGTCACAGTCTTCTTGTAGTTTCCGTAAATTGCCTGGTGTTGGGGAAACACCCCAACACGTGTAGAAACTATCGTTTTTCACCGTATAGTTTGGTGATAACACCCTGTATGCATGTAGAATGACTGAGCCATAATTAAACACAAAATAGATTTATTTCACCCCGGGTACAACCCAACTTGTACATTTAAATCAGCAAATGTCACGTTCTTCAAAACCCCTTAGTCCAACCCTAGACGGACGATCCCTTAATTCGAACCTGTACAGCAGTGCTGTCAATATAAGAGATTACAATTTACAATACAACTTTTACTAGTAATGGAAAACGTTTGTAATCGTTTTCAAGTTAATGTATTTTTGTCTCCGTCAGAATCAGTCTGTCAAATAAAGAAAGAAAACAGCTTCTACCCTTGTAATTTCAAATGAATTCGGCAAAGCGCCAAATCCCCACTCTTTTATTTGATCGTGGCGCTAGTAGCCGCTCGACGAAAGAAATTCAAGTCAGTGCGTAGCAAACAGTCATTCGCGTAGGATCTGTCTAGTCACAGCTCTCCTATTTTCCGCGCCAAAAACATCTAGCCATGTCCTAGCTCTGTTTGAGGCAATTAATTAGTTTGAAAGTGTCTTACATCCACTAAAATGTACTAGATCAGTCCAGCTGCTCTCTAGCCTCACAGTTCAGTTAAGACGTTCGCTTAAATAGCAGTAAAACGTGCTGTTCTCCGGCCAAAGGTCAAGTTCCTTTTTGGGCCAATTTCTCTTGTATGCACGAATATTAGAAAATATTTCGTGCACCTCAGTTATCTTTGTCCAAGGTTTGGACAAAGACCTCCTTTGTGCTTTTTAAAAGCAATTCTTCTAAGTTAGAAACGATAGCATCCCCGTTCCCGTTGGAACATAAAATGGCGGAAGGCAGACTGACATTCCTGGTCGAATTCCTGTAAAGCAAGGCAGGTAAAGCAGGCGAAGGGACAAGGTATGATGTGTGAAAGTTACTAAGTTGAAGACGAAGTCTAAAAATAATAAAGATAAAAACTAATTTCAATAATCAAGACGCTTCAGTAGACATTTTTAAATTTAAGAAACCTTTTGTAATTTTAGTTTATACTGGAACGAATGATGAGTGATTGAAAGTTTTAGTCTAAGAATTGTATATATATTTTTTCTATTTAACAAAGAAAACATTGTTTGTTTATCTCCATTATATTTAAATGCAATTTACACCTGCATTAGTAAATTATATCAATACCGAATACATGTTTCAATTTCTCACCACCCTATGTTATACTGTTCATTAAAAGTGGTTAATTAGAATACCACACCCTTCTTTATGGTCTTAAGCAATAATAAAAGAATTTGTGTATCCCGACCACCTGGTATTATTCTAAATATTTTTTTTATATCATCCGTACGTGATAAAAACTGCTATTTTATATAAGTAATGTCTTGGTAACAATCAATTTTATCAAGTTACATGGCAGTATAGAAAACATAGAGTTAAAGGAACAATGATCAAAATTTCAATAGGTCTTAGATTTATAACCAGTCCTATAATATCTATGCATAGATATTATAGGCTTATTTTAGGATCTGGCTGAAGATCAGTTGGAATCCGTGAAAGAACACATAAATCCTTTAACAGGCTATATCTGTTTTTATACGATTAACGTGATATATCTGTTTTTATAATATAATATGTACAGCAAATAGTTGTCTAGTTATGCATGCAGAAATTCTAAAATTTGATTGCATCGAATAGGATTGGAGATTCTATGTTCATGGTTCTGTGACGAAATAATAATATCAGCTGCTTTTTGTCAGTTATATACTGGTTAAAACATCTAATTCAATCAAGATATACTTACGGATTGGCCAACTCTATTGTCTTTGGTGGTTGCATGAATCTTTAGATTATGTAACGACAATTTTAATAATAGCCAACTTGAATAGCAAATGTCAGTGTTATTAGCCTATTAAATTTTTAGATCTATACTTTTATCCAAATTCGATAATACCTTTTATACAGAGTGTTTGCGGTTCAAAAAATGTGGATTTTCAAATTCGACACCATATTCTTTAAAAATAGGCTACTTTAATAGCAAATATAGGATAATTTTCTATACTTTTTTCTTAATCATCTCAATCAATCAATCTTATACAATTTGCGGTTTTCTAAAAGTATGGATTTTCAAATACCGTTTTTCATATATAGAATATTATATTTTACTTTAAGCAGGATTTTTTTTTATCTATGATTGTCATATACCTAAAGTGAGAGGCTTCGATTAGAAAAATTTGTAAATATAAAAGTCGGATAACACTGATATTTTCTATTAAATTTTGCTTACCTAACACGTTAAAATGCTTAAATTTAATCACCATGATTGTGTTAAAATTTTAATAATTTGTGGAGCATGACAATAATATTTCAAGAACTTGTAGGCTATTTGACGTATAAGGTTTCCCGAGGAGCCCCATTGCATAAGAAAATGGTGAGAGTCATTTTAACAAGCGCTCTGCAGTACGGTTCATTCCGCAAACCACTACAAAGAAAAAAGCCAGTAATCAATGAAGATCATTCAGTCTTGGGTTTCTTCCATAATAATCCAGGGAATTCTACAAGATAAGCAGCCGACGGCGACTACAGTGCAATATCAAAATCTTCAATTAATAGAATTCTGACGAACCATGGAATGAAAGAAACCATTTATTTATCACCTTTGTCACCGTTTGTACAGGGAAGATGCAGAAACACGTGTTAATTTCTATGAATTTATTTTAACTAAGCTGCATGAAACACATTTTTTTTTTAAGTAATATTATTTGGAGTGATTTTTTTATGGCAGTGGCAAACACACTAAAGGGGGATCCTATGGCGCTCGACGAGCGGTGTGTGTGCGAAGATGTTGATTGACACGGTCCTTGAATAGTTGTAGGTTGTAATTAGGGCGAAACAGATGTCCTGGGAGTGAGTTCCACAGCGATGCAGTGCGCCAGACAAAAGAGTTCTTGTAAAGCGATGTTCTAGGTGTTTCCAGTTGTACGACGAACTGGTGCGCTCTTGCCGTCTGTCGTGACTATCTGACGGGCGTTACCAGGGGCGGGATGAGGCTGGCCAAATCCTGCGAACATCTGCCGTGAAAGTATCTGTAAAACAGGGATATCTCGGCCACATTTCTGCGGTGTCTATCAAAATTCCGGGTCAACTCCGATCGCACAGCTCTCTTCTGAATGTAATCCTGCAGCTTTAAGGTGTGCTTTGATGCGGCACCCCAGATGTGTTTCAACTTGACTTCTGCCATGGTAGTGTTGATGTTCGATATGGTGGGGAGAGCCTTCGTCTAAGATAGAGTATAGAGTGAGATGAAAACATTTTGGTGAGCATATTTACTTTTTCCTTGGCTGTAATCGCCGTGATGCCACGTTCGTATGTCAAAGGTGGGAGAGACGTTTTTGTAAAGTTATTACTTACTGCTTTTGCTACCGACCAGAAGTTCCTAGCGCCAATGGGGCATTGCAAAAGTGTGTTCCTGATCCTCTGGTTATGTTTGTCCTTAGTTTGGTCGATCAGACGTTTGCATTCGTTTCTCGCTTCGACAAAATAATTGCTATTTTCAGTTATCTGATTTTGCTGCCAATACTTGTAGTCTTGCTGTTTCCTACCTACAACAGCTCTTTCGCATCTTCTGTCGAACCAGGGCTTCCCTTTTGACGGTAACTTGATGGAATTTGGAATGTATGCTTCCATTCCTGAGGAGATTGCTTGCGTAATCTCTTCGCAGCAGACTGACGAGTCATCAGTACCAAAGCAGACGTCGAGCCAAGGAAAATCTAGGTAGAACTCCCTTAGATCGTCCCAGTTTGCAGAATTGTAATGCCAGATTTTGCGAGGCAATGGTGGATCCTTCTGTAGAAGTGGCAATTCACAAACCGTTGTAATAAGTTTGTGGTCGGAAGTACCCTAATGGCGTCCAACTGTAATTGTGTACTGGTCAATTGGTCAGGATTGGTGGTTAGAAAAGATCCAGGAGGGCGACGAATTCGCCCTTCTCTGAGATTCGAGTTGGTTCGTCTACAAGTTGACTAAGCCTGCAGCTGAGATATAAATCATGAAGTGAAAAAAACGTAAACAATATTGTGGGGCGGGGTTAGTACAACACACATGCTTATCTAACCAATCAGGCGGCGTTATTTAGCTGAGGTTCTGTAACGCGGAGGCTTCTTAAATACGCCAACCGTAGTTCTTCTCTAACACGGTCGTGCACAAGCTGAAGAGAAACCCGTCTTGGCAAGGATTCCCTACTGATTCGAACTTTACTCATTTCTTCACGCGTTGAAAATAGACAGACATACAGCCTTGATTTCCTAAACCGCCTTACTGGTAGCTAGCCTAAAGTTTGTTTCAAAAGTAAAAGTAATAAAGTACCTAGTAATAAAAGATCCGAGAAGATGGGAAAGGTCCAATTTTACAACCTTGTTTTGGCAATTACATAGGCGAGGCGTAACACCTGCTTTTCGTCTCATACTATCATTATTACTCACACACCTGCCTATAATATCCTTTGTTAGAGGGTAAATGACAAAAACAGTGTTTAGTTATCTTCTGGTAAGAAGTGAAACACTTTGGTCGCGAAAATGGCAAGCATCTTTGATTTAGCAAATATTTTCGACGAATATTTTGAGCAGATGATGGACCTTATTCCCTCTCAGTCGTTTGTCGATATGGACAATGCTAGCTACCACTCCGGGAAACCTGAAAAACTACCAATTTTTTCTTGGAGAGAAAACTAGTGATTATCACGAAGTCACAAACGCAGATGTTTTCGAGGAATATTTTGAAAAACTGCCAACTGCTTCTTGGCTTTCTTCAAAAGGAATACCACATGAAGGAGATATGATTAAAAAGGAGTTACTTGAAATCGTTAATTTAAATAAGCCTCCTTGATGAAATGGATTTAAAATGAAATATTAGAGTACTTTGCCCCCCTTTCCTTCTGCTGCGAACTAAATCCAATAGAATTAAGTTGGGCTCAAGCTAAAGGTTTTGTAGCAAAGCATAACACTAGTTTTAAAACGAAAGACGTTCAAAGTATTTTCGAAGAGGCGTTAAAGCAAGTCGTTTCTCAAAAGTTGAGTAAACGTGTAGACCATGTAATTATGGAAAAGGAAAGAATGTGGGAACTTGATGGTATGCATGCTAGATGAGAATATGGAGCGGTTAGTTGTTTCCCAGTATGCCAATGATGGCACTACGACAGCGACGGGCTACTCAGAGGGCGAATAGAACTACTCAGAAGACGACTTTTCACTTCTTTTAAAGGCTAAGTGAGGTAACAAATTGCTGCAAAAGGCCCAATTTAGGGCCGAAATATAGACATTTCGTTTTTCATTATTCAGTTATCCATAATAAACACTTGTTAAAATAAGTATTTTATTAATTTAAATAACTTGCCTATAGATACGCCACTCGCATATCAATTTCCTTCAGAAATAGCAAAATCCAACTGGTTTAGATTTTTTGTTACTGTCTGTAATTTTGGAACGACTAATAGATAATGATTCATTCAGCTTATACTTTTTTGAGAGCTCTCCTTTTATATGGAGAAAGGTAAGCATTGCCCCTTCTCGGAAAAGTATTGCATATTTAAGGATGGATGCTGGTTTTTGGATATTGAAGTTAGTACCCTTGACTCACAAATATTTCTAAATTAACACAATCTAAATTTTAGTTAATTATTATTGTTAGATATCTTTCATGCTCATGTTAAAAAAGATCTAACATATTTTTTATATTATTGGTATTCATGTCACAAGCGCTGTTTATAACCAAAGAAAGTTCGCACATTGTGTGCTAGCAATACCTCCTGTTGTAGGAGATATTGGTACTAGTTTAGAATAACAGAAACGTAGACTATACTTAAACAGTAAAGTGATACTTTCAAAAGCGGTTTCCGTCTACTTTCTATGATTTAAAAGTTGGCAGATGCACTCGAACATTTTAAAAGCAATTTTAAAATACCTAGTGTACGTGTCGTGTAACAGGTGCTGCTTTTAAAAGTTGTTAAATAAAAAGGAAACTTAAAATGTCCTTCATGCACTATAATTTACGAGCTGTGTGAGCGGTAGTAAAAGCTGTAAAAGGTAAAACTAACATATTCTTTCTTATTAAACTTAGAGACAAGTTTTATTTCTCAAAAGTATTATACAAATTTCGGGCAATGAATGCTGACGTTATTTTAAAACAAAAAATTCTAATAAATATACTATGGTTCTTAGGACTTTTGTTACAGGGATGCAGAAGATTGAATATTAAACAAAAAGAATAGATTCCCAAACATCTCTTAACTGTGTATGGATTTTTTTTAAAAAATTTGGTGGATGAAATAAATATTAAAAGGCACCTATTTCGGAAAGCAAAATTACGTGCTGACGCCACTGATTAATTCCTATAAGGCATTGTTTTTTCAATAAAAGTGCCTTTGAATGCTTATTCGGTCCACTAAATTCCATTATATCTCCGTAACGACTCCATTAAGGACCATAGTTTATTGAAACTTTTGTTCTTAAAATATCGTCAGCAATTATCTCAAGAAATTTGACAAGTACTTTTAAGTCACTGTATATTCAAAAATGACAGAAGATATATTTAATTATAAGTTATGTGAAGCATTAAAGAAAACTAACATCCATTATGGTATTATAAAAGCAATAAAGAAATTATATGAAGGTACAACTGCGAAAGTGAAAGGAAGTCTATCACAAGGTTTCACAGTTAATAAGGAACACAGAGATGCTATCTATCACCAACGCTGTTCAGGATTTACTTAGAACAAGCCCTCAAAATATGGAAAATAAAATGCAATGGTATGGGAATCTCTCTAAAAGATAATAACATTATATAGACGTTATGTTTTGCCGACGACCAAGTGATATTAGCACAAATCGTGATGACTTCGAGTACATGACAAGAAAACTACTAGAAGAATATCGGAAATGAAGACTTGAAGTAAACACTGAACTTAATTAGACGACATGAACAAAATATAATACTGGAGGACGACCTATACAATGCTGTTCTGAATATAAATATCTGGGTTTTAAAATAACCAGCGACGGAACACTAGATGAAGCCATAAAAGAAAACAACACACAAGGCAGGACAGCAATTTGGATGATGATTAGAATATTATATACAGAATATATCAAAAGAAAATAAAAGCAGGATTTACAATTCCATGCATGATCAAAAGTACTATCATATATGGCAGTTTAGTATGGCAGATACAAGAGAAAACAGAGAAAAATATTAACAGCAACAGTGATGGTGGCTGGAAGATCAAGAAGAGAGAAACATGTCATCGTAATTTACGATGTTTTCGCCTGGAATACCTTCATTTTTTCAGCTCCAAAAAATATTCATTGATAGTCGTGTCAGTCTCCTCAGCTCTACTTGGCTTGATATTTTGAGCAAATCTAACAGTAAGAACTTGATGTCGAGTTTTTTCGGGTAGATTATTTTTCCATTGGTGTACTGTTTTCGATTTTCTTGTTAAATAATGTTTAGGTACCTGACAAATAGCAAATTCCACGAGAGAAAACCTTCATTCCGCTGATAGTAAGATAGCTTCAATAAATTGAAGATCTTCTTCTGTGATAAGTAATGTTCTCTCGCCAATTTTATCCTTAATGGTGGATTCTGTAATGTTAAAGCGCTCAGATGCCTGTCTAAGACTCATGTTTCTGCTACTAACTTGCATAACTGCCCGTTCGAGTTGTAACGGGTCATAATTTCTATAGCTTCTTGAACCAACAGTCCTTTTATACACCCGCTCCATTGTCCAATTCGCCCACTTTGGTGAATTTATTAAAAACCGCCCTGTAAAGAGTTTTTTAACTTCTTATTTGGTACAAATATTAATTAAAGATCATGTTTCAATAACATACATACACCAACAATGAGAATAATATCAGGAAAAGACACACAGTCATTACTTTTTCGTATTTCAAATTCCTTCAAAGCAATGGCGATAACTAAATTCTTTCAGTATACTTTCAACGATACTAAAGGGTAAATCAAAATTTTCCCCCATGCAGAATTGGATTTTATGATTCGGGTAGCCATTTTTAGGCGAAAACGTACGATATACGAAGTCATCAACGCTGTCCGAAGACACCTCATTTTACGATAACGAACTCGATTTTAATTAAAAAGCTTTCATCATATAAACAGTAATCCTAGTATTACGACTAAAGCAACAAAATGTGATACATCCTGTGTAATTACCCAGACAATTGAAATAAACGCTGTCTTGCTAGCTCTATTTAATACAATATCGAGTTGATTTAATCAAATTATAACCCTATTAAATGAAGTATCACTTAAATGTTAATTCAATAAAAAAAATGAGCAGTGTAGTGTACGTTCAGTTAGAGAAGAACTCTATGAAATTTTAAAATCATCAGATTATTAACTATATTATTCAGAAATTGTAGAAAACAAATTAGTAATTCTGAGTTTACATAAATGAATTCCGAGAAGACATTAGGGAAATACCAGTTTGGTTGCGCAATTTCATGAACTTCGTTCTGTTTAATTTGCCGAATTTGTTCACAAAAGTGTGTAAACAAAGATGTTACCCAAAACTGCCATCAGCCTACAGATTACACCATTCCAACATACAGGTTCCAAAGGAGTCTCAGAAATGTTGGAATGTCCAACCAGGACGAGGACATGCTGAGAAATTCATCATGCTCAGCTAAGCTCTCAGTTGATTCACTAAGCCATAATAGAAAGGCTGTCATAATGATGGTAGGTTTATTCACCTGAAAAGATATTTTAATCTGATGCGTCTGGCAGATGAAACCCTATGCCGGTTCTGCAAAGAAGAAGAGGAAACTGCTGACAACTATAAGGGAGGGTATCGTAAGAACGTGTTTTATACAAATGAGCGAAACTAATCCAGTAGCTTCATGCTATACTTAGGGGTCATTATCAAGGCTATGGAGTACAAGCAGAGATAAAAAACTAGATGAAGTGCTCTACAAATAGAGAGAGCCAAATAGATCTTATCGGTCGCAGTGTTAGGAAAGCCGTTTTGAAAAACTCCCAAAAAGTCTAATCTAACCTAGATTTTTTAATCAAACCCCGTATAGCATTTTAAAAAAAAGCTCATGTTATTCTTTTTTTTTAATAGTAAATGTTCTGGTGTTATTATTTCTGTTAGGTCATGAAATAGTTTTTTGCATTCGTTTAGATTGTCTTTGCGGAAGAGCAAGTTTCTTACTAAATTTATTCTCGCTCTACGATTCGTCCGTAGGTTTATCATATGTTTTATTTCCGTTTTGATTTTTATTATTCAGTTTACTACCGAATATCAAATTGTGATGAGTTATTTCGATTTCTTCTACTAGCTGCAGAGTGCTAATTTTTCCACGAGCGCGCATCATCAAAACCTAGTTGAACACTAATATTTCTATGCACCTCATACTTAAGACTTCAACAAATTTCTCAAATATACTATACACAGATTTTCTGAACATTGGTTAAATTATTTAATATATCCTAATTGCACCCCTGGCCCTGGGTTCCGGACCTGAATAGCAATGGAATACGCCATAAACTTATCGAATACTGCTAAATGGAACATGATTTCTGTGCAAAAAAAAATGCTCAACAAGTGATGTTATTAAAATTGTACTTAGGTCACTATGTAGATTTTTAAGGTATACAACAAAGAGGTATATACTTTACTTTCATGGAAATCCAAATTTGTTTATGCCGTTTACAACGTTTTAATATTTTTGTCGGCCCCTTTAAAAAAATACTAAAATTTATTCTGAATTGTCATTTAAATTGAGTTGCTTCCTCTTATCCATCTTTCATATTCTAAGCTAGATGTGAAGTCTATCAAGTTACACTTTTTATTAGCTCCTTAATTGAGGAACCCACTTTATACACCATTTAAATGATCCTTTGCTGTTGAAAACACAAGGAATGTTTACTTTCTCCAGCGTTAAGGTTTAAGATGCAGAGAAAAGCACTATATAACTTTTTCTTTTTGCTGATATAGCTTCATGTTTTTTTATTAATCTCTTTAATATGCATAGTTTCTTTTTGCTATTTTTAAGAAAAATAAACCAAAGAAGAACAAAAATCGTAAGTCGAGGTCACACATTTCAAATGAATTTACAAGTTATATCCGGATCTAATACAAATAATAGAACACAAATAAAAAAAATTCTTATCTAAACAAATAAAGCAGTGACTTGTTTCAATAAAGAGTACCTAAACAGTAGAACGAGCAACCAACAAAGAGCTTTTCTTGAAGTGCTTTTTCAAGGCCTATTCTGTGATCTGTGTGAAGAAAACATGTCAAGGGACATGCTTTTTAATACCAAAAAAAATGTAACCATTCATGTTGATAAATTAAGGAAATATTAAAATATGTAATTTGATTCTCTTCGCCGTCAGTTTAGAAGATGAATGATAGCTAAAAGAAAATCTCATAATTTTAATGACAAGTTCATGATAACTTTGAAATTTGATGCCTATGTTTATAGCGCACTAGTACGCATTGCACTAGTTTTAACGCTTGAAGCAAATGTTGCTTCTTAACACTGTTACAATTCGACTGTAAAGGGAAAAATAATATAATGCAATGTTTTGCCATTTTGGCTGCTTAATTACTTGACTTTTTAGGTCGCTAAAAACCACCAAATGTCCTCAATTTTTCGGTTGTACCCTGTTTAAAAAAAAAAACGTTTGAACACGTTAACGCCTTTGTGGCATAATCTTCCGTATTTTAAGTTCCGTTAAACTTTTTTTAAGTGTTTTTTAAGATCTGTTAAATTGTTAAAGTGTCCCCAAACCGAAAAATCTGGAAATGCCAGGTCATGTTTTTAAATACGAAGGTGAATCCGAGGGCACCGTCTAAAGATATTCTAATATCTTTAGACGGTGCCGAGGGCATGTACAAAATGTTATAGAATGCCGGTGCCGATATTTAAATTTGAAACTTTATTTTCGCATTTTCTTGTTTAAGTTTTCATTTCTTTTTGATGTAAGTTACGCATTAATAAAAAAAACTATTTGAGTATTTCCAGCAGGTAAAAACGGCATAGATATAAAGCTATCAGGGATTAAAAAGTTCCCTATACTACACGCAAAAAAAGTAAACAGTTAGGAATGTTCATATACATATCTATTAGTGTTTTTATTCATATACATAAAGGACTGAATTGAACTAAAATTAAAACAGGAAAATATTTCAAATTTGGATACAGGTGTTAATTAACTAACTACAATGCAAAGAACATATTAAAAAATACAAGCAATAGAATTATTGTGAGAATTACAATTATTTTAATGTATTAGAGTTACTCAAAAATCAAAGTATAGAGTGCCTATCCTAGATATAATAAAAATATAAATACAGATATTTTTTTTATTATAAAAATGTATTTATCTTAACAAAGTAGGTAAATTAACTAATGTGTTACGTATTATAGTTCCAATGAGAATAATAATGATTCTTATCTTCAAACATTTTTTCAGGTATTGTAATTGGTTCTAGACACTGAATATTTTTCTAAAAACTCAAATTTTCGAGGTACCAAAGATTTGGCCTAAAGGTACTATAGCTTTTAACGTACGTACCTTAAATTCCTTCGAATACATTATTCAACGATGTTCTCTAATAAACTGTTTTTTTTAATCCAAAATTGAGACTGCAACCAATTTAATATAAGCACAAATCGCTCATTATTTTACACCACTATAGCTAAGTCGTTTTTATCTAAAAGGAGGAAACTAGATGGGAAAACCAAGTGACAATCTTAAATGATATATCTGATTTTTTTGTATGGACTGCATGAGAGCTGATCTGAAGTCTTCATTTTAAAATTGAGAATAAACTTTATTATCGAGGATTATTATCGATTCTATAGAAAAATATTATGTTTGACATTTAAGTGTGGGCTAAATAAATGGCTTATATAATGCTACCCTTTGCCTAGGTTTTTTTCACTTAATTAAATTAACGATTCTAATTCCAGACTCATTCAATCTCTGAACAGCACTAAAGTAATAATTTACAATTAAGATCAGTGGAGACTTGGGCTGTTAAGTTTCACAAGCATTTAAATACCATTTAAGAGGATGTAAATAAAATGTATCTAATGAATTTTACTGCATAGAGTTCTTCCTCTAAAAAGTGACACTTTTTCTTACTAATTTGTTGATGCGTTATTCAGTTTTCAATGCAAATTTTCTTGCGCGAACTATGAATATTTTTAAAAAAGGAGACAGCGATTTCCCAAAGTATTGTTAATTAGTTAATTTCTCTGTTTAGCTTTTTTATAGTTGGTCAAAATAAGGGTACCACCTATAAGACCAAGCATGCGTTTTCTTGGATATACAGGGTGTGTATTTTAAATGGAACGCTGCTTATAGCGGACCTGGAAGAAGGATTCCTGTAAAGTTCAAAGCCATGTTCTAAAAGATTAATTTAATAAGAAATAATTTTGAACTGTTTAATCATAACATTAAAACTGTAATGTCATATTTTTAGCGTAACAATTGTTGAAAATGTGCCCCATTAACCTGTTGACACAGACCAAACCGATGGTAGAACTCTTCCTAAGACTTCTCATGATTAAACATATTATCTCTGCTTGAATCCTTGCCTTAAATGCTTCCAGATTTCTAGATTGTCGATACAAACCATTGTTTTTAAATCGCTCCATAAATAAAATTCTAAAGACAATATCTGGGGAACTGGGCGGCCACTCTATTAATCCTAGCCGTCCTATCCACCTATTTAGAAACGCAACATTTAAGAATTCTCTTACATTTCTTGCAAAGTGGAGAAGTGCGCCATATATTGTCACAGTATGTAGTATAATAATATTTTCCAATTAATTACGGTGAAATCCAGCAATTTTTAATTCTCGTCTTGTTGTAGCAATTTGACCATCTTTTTCTCAACAGTATCCTTTATTTCATTGCTACGAAGACGTAGAACGGACACAAAAATATGTTTTCTAATCGACAGATACATCTGTCGATTAGCCCTAATCTAGACTTATACAGTCAACGCAAATCGACAGGTATGTCTGTCGATTACTGCTAGTCGGTTGTCGTGGGTTTTCTTTAATGTAACATTAATTTTTTCCTTGATTAGTTTTCTTTTAAATTATCATTTCAGGATCATGTCGATTAATATGTCTTGAATTGATATTTTGCTTCCCGCCGTCCGTCCGTCACCGTCGGTCGGTCGTGAGTGAGCCACGTTACATTGGTACTGTTTGCAGGGATGGGTGATCGGAACAGTATGGAATCGATATGTGATTTTAAAAAAATATATTTTGAGACTGCTTTCCGTGTGTTAATTTGAGATTATGAGTGTAGTATATAGCATGCCTACCTGAGATGCAGAGCAACGTGACTGAATGAAGGAAAATCACAAAACATGGGTGGTTTGAACTCGCGTTTCACCTCTTGCTCTGGGGAGCAGGTTGTTAGTTAAACTTGAACTGGATTGCTGGAATGTGCCTGCCGCGGGTTGATTGGTTGTTGTTAATCTAAGAAAAGGGATATCCTGTGGAGTTTGCGCGTAGCCTGATCTTGAAAATTTTTTTGTGAGTTTCTCTTCTCAGCCCATTAATGGGCAGTACATACGCCTTAGCTATGGTTTATTGTTTTTCTTTATGCCTGGACTCACTTCGTACTAGGATTTACACTATTTTTGCCTAACTCTTCCATCCTGCAGGCCAGCTGGTAGATTTTGATTTTTTTGTATTGTTTTTTATTGTTATTGTTTTTATTTGACCTTATGCACTCTCTAAATAAATAAAATCAGAAAAAGACAACGATCGTGACACAATATGCATGGTATACTACTCAATATTAACGGTCCTTATCCTCCATCTCGCAAATAGTACTTAGGTTCAGATCTCGAAAAGCCAGAAAATCGTTGTTCCCATATTTCTTAATTTCGTCAACTTGAATAGGTTTAGCCTCATATAGGACATCCATCCATGTTGGTTAACGTGTTCATTCAGGTTCAAATCTATAATATCAATTAATTATTTTCGTCGTTTTACGTATAGTTTGCCGTTACTGGACTTTTGTTAAATAATGTCCAAAGGCAATATGCCTTCCTGCTATTCAAATAGTTGCATATAATGTGCTATCACCTCAATGCGCAAACTAGTTATAAACTTAATGAACACTGCTATTATATCAGTTATTACAGAAATATGACGGCCCTCACGCAGCTTGACTAGCTTGTCACTCGGAGAAACACTTTAAAACTAAACTTCTACTTAAGGAATTTGAACATGACGTGATTAATTTTCAGTCGACACACTGTATATCATAATATTACAGACTTAAACACAGTGTGTGGCCGACAACTACTTCAAACAATAATCTGAGCCTATGCCAAGACGTGATATGACGTGCTGCTCAAATGTGCATAAAAACGGAAAATGTATACAAGAACAGGTTCATTGAAATATTTAGAAGCCTGGCTTTAGTTACCAGTGGTCAAGGAAGTTATTTATGCTGAGATTGGTTTAGCAGGATGTTAAATTTAATTAGAAAAATATAATTTAATATATAGTATGATAATAATTATTATTGAACTCCTCAGCATATCAAAAGCTTTTTATTCTCAGAACTGACTGATTTCATGACAGTGTGTGATTTTCAGAATGCAAAAATACATTAAATAAGTAATTAATTTCTTTATTTGATCCATCATATTATTACAATTTTGCAACAGGGCGTAAGATCGTGTCAATAGTTACAATGTAAAATCTATACCTCAGTAAAATATTAGGCTACGACAAAATTTAAACTTTGTAACAAGCCTTAACCGCTGCGCTGGGTGCCAAACATGTAACCTTATTTTTTAGTTGCTCATTAGGCGGGTATGCCA
Organism: Pissodes strobi; assembly: GCA_016904865.1. NCBI lineage: Eukaryota > Metazoa > Arthropoda > Insecta > Coleoptera > Curculionidae > Pissodes > Pissodes strobi. The sequence continues at coordinate 282,815 of MU182419.1, read as the reverse complement.
GGTTTACTCAGCAGATTCAATTTTTTTAAGGCGTGGGTCTATGTATTGACAGTTAGGTGCGGGCGCCACTAATGTTTTTTTGAAGGAATTTATCAATGATTATTGATCCTTGAAAATATGGTAATAAAATTTTGAAAAATACCCTGTATAAGAACGTTGAAAAACTGTGGATACACGAATTAGTTATTATTTTGACTGCAATTTACCAAAATAAACATCAATATTTCAAGTAACTTATTTATTTAAATATGAAAACTTACACAAACCCTTCCAGGACAATTAATTAACTTGATGTTATGATAACGCCCATAAAGTGCCATAAACTAATGAGAGATTCCCTTGTAATATATTTCACCTATATTATCAGAATATTAAATCAAAGCAATAAAAAATACTACTTTTTAATATGTGCCTTATAGCATTAATATTGCCCAATTCTTATTGTATAGGTATAGCCAGTAACATATTATGCATCAGGTATAAATGAAATGATTATTAACTTAACCTAAATTAAACCTGTGACAGCGACAATATCAGTAGACCAATAAACAAACACTCAATAATACCAAATCAATAAAATAACCTGTGAGGTTAATATGCACAGGGTGGCTCGAGTTCAAGTCTATGTATGGCGATCTCGAAAACCGTAAGAGATACAGTGTCAGTCCAATTAAGGCAAAATTGCGAGTATTTACGGAGATATCCGAAAAAAAAAACGAAAATTTAGAAAAATGGTCTTATTTGTTTCCTGGGCTTATTTAAAAACGGATTTCAAATTGAGTTGCACTTTTGCATTACCACCTTTTCCGCTCTATCCAATGGTGGTATCCAGTTTGGAATCCGACGTTTCGTCTTCACGTCATGATCAACTTTCTTTTTTTAAATACGAACTTTAATTTTTTTATATCACTTTTCAGATGATAGTGGCACCGTTAATATGAATTAGTGTTTTTAATTTTTTTATTCTTTTTTTAATTTTTATTTTCAACCTTTTTTGAAATTATTAGTTATAATATATAATATATTATAATTATAGTTTAAGTGTCTTTTGAAATTTTTATATTCTATAAATATATTTTATTTTGGTTTCTGTTAAGTGAAAAAATGGAACCTTTATTTTTGATAAAAATAATAAATAGTAAAATTAAACAAACAGGTTCATTTATTTTTTACCCCAAAGCAAAATAAATAATTAGAAAAAAAAATAAAATCAAAATTTTGAAAAAAAAAACAAAAACACATATTCATATTAATAACGCCAATAACATTTGAAAAATTAAAGTTCGTATTTAAAAAAAAGAAAGTTGATGATGATCCTTTGAAGATGAAACGTCGGATTACATGCTGTATACCACCATTGAATAGAGCGGAAAAGTAGCAGTGCAAAAGTACAATTCAATTTGAAATCCGTTTTTAAATAAGCCCAGGAAAAAAATAAAACGATTTTTCAATATTTCGTTTTTTTTTTCGGATATCTCCGGAAATACTCGGAATTTTAAAACTTTCTAAACGGCATATTGTTATGCACCTAAATGCCCAATTTTGCCCTAATTTGACCGATATTGTACCTATTTCGTATACGGTTTTCGAGATCCCCATACATAGACTGGAATTCGAGCCTGATAAATATCTATAGGTAAACGAGTTGATCTCAAGTCGATTCCGATATCAAGGCGAAGAAAATAAATTTGTAAATTTTAGTTATGTGAAATAAATTACTGCCATGATCATTACAGCCAAGTACACTTAAAAAAATCAGCTATTCTCGCACTAGCCAAATGAATTATCTAAGTGAGATAATATCAGATATAATAAAGATTAAATTAAGTATCTCCGTAGCAACTATGAAAAGATGTAGAAATATATATATAATGTACAGGGTTCTCCACCGAAGACTAGACAAGGCAATTTTTTTACTTTCCCTGTACTCTTATAAAAAAACTGAAATAGCCATCTTATGTAATTTTCTCCCGCGAATTCGGATATGTTCAGCAAAAAAACAATTGAACATCAAAGGGGTCACTTTGTTATTTTTTTAAATGGATCACCCTGTATATTACCTACATTTTTGGACTAGAAAAATCTAAACACATTTTTTGTATAATATCCTATACCTATCTTTAGCTGTTTGTTTACCAAATATTGACAGTTGAAAGTCGGGTATTTTGACAGGCTCTAAAATCTAAACCGCACAAGATCAAAGAAAACGGTTTGCACATTCCCATCTCAAGTTTTCATAAACTATCGAATGGCAGTATCTTCAAATTTAACCCGCGGATAAAATTAACCGGAACTATTAAACCTCCGGTTAAATTCAAAGTTACTATCATTCGATAGCTTATGAAAACCCTGTCAATATTTGGTAAACAACTAAAGATAGGTATAGGAGATTATACACAAAATGTGTTTAGATTTTTCTAGAGAGTCCAAAAATGTAGTAATATATAGGGTGTTCCATTTAAAAAAATATCAAAGGGACCCCTAGCACTTTTATTTTATGTTCAATTGTTTTAAGATCGCTATTTCAGTTTTTTTTTATAAAAGTACAGAGAAAGTCAAAGAATCGCCTTGTCTAGTCCTTGTTGGATAACCCTGTACAAAATTTTAAAGGTTAGTTCGATAAGCAATATAGCCAGATCAATAAATGAAACGAGAATACAAACGATAGGCATCAAATGACATGTCGTTTAATTATAAATGCATTAACTAAAATGATATATAACGATAAGCTATATGCGATAAGGAAAGCAAACGACCTACAGTCGTTTAATTATACATTCATTAATTTAAATGATATAATATAACGATACGCTATATGCGATAAGGAAAGCAAACGACCTACAGTCGTTTAATTATACTCTCATTAATTAAAATTATATATAAAGATAAGCTATATGTGATAAGAAAAGCGAACGACCTACAGTCGATAACTAAGATGATATATTATGATAAGCTATACTCGGTAATTAAGGCAAACGACCTACAGTCGTTTGATTATAAATTAATTGATTAAAATAATATATTACGACCATATCGAGCATTAAGGCCCTTAAATAAATTAAAATCGATTTTACTTTTATCTGGTAGAATTGTAGACACTGGCATCTCCTGTGAAGTACGTCTCCACCATATGGTTGTGTCACGCTGACAAAAAGGCTGCTGTACAGCTAACTAACGGCGGAGGTAGCTAAGTCAGCATCAAAAGGAGGAAATGTTATCTCATGGAAGGAATTATTCTTTTCCACAGAAGGACCCTAGTTAAATGATAAGTAACTTTAGCCATCTTAAATAAAAAAAAACTCGTGTCCAACATACCTCTAAAATAAGGGTACCACAATAGTTCAACACACAACGTTTATAGACGATATGGCCGATAATTTTTAGAAAGTATACTTATTTTGCCAAATACTGCAACGACACCATCAGGTGGTACCTAGACCTGAGGGTCAAAAAGTAGCAACGATAAATTCCGATACGGAAAATAGCCTGCTCGCCTTGAGAGTTCCGGCGAAAAGGGCTGTCAATTCTCTCAAAAAAGAATTTATACCGCATCTGTTAAGTGGTGGTCCAAACCGATGTACCTATCGGGCAGGGTGGAACACCGGAAGTAAGATCGCAAAAAGTAAGGTAGCGAGAATATCGGCTCAAATCGACCAGTAAAAGGAGAAAATCGCACTACTGTAATTAGTAACATATACAACGTTACAATTTAAAATCAAAATCGGAGGACTTATTCATACAAGCTAAATCTAAGGACTACAGTTCATACTTGGACATGGCTGGAAGGCCTTTCTACTATGAGAGATCATTGAAATATCTTGCTTCTGAGAATTCCCTAATATCATGGTGGCCCTTCCTGCTTAAGAAATACTGAAGCAGGTTAAGGGTCCTAAAATTCCAAGATAACCTGTTCCACATATTAACAGAAGAATTTGTCCTGTTTGGTAATAGCACACCTTTATTACGTTTATCAGAAACTGGATCATATTCCATATCTTTAAACAGAGAATAACTCACAAACATAACACATTCATATATATACAGACTGTACACAGTTAAAAGACATTCCTACAAGTTTCAATCTGTTTCATGCATTAGAATTCGAATTCTAATGCACCTCTCGTGAAGTATAAAAAATCCTATCCAATTCCACAGAGTTTCTCCAGAATATGATAACATATCTGATATTGATTGGACAGAGGCATGATATGCCGTCAGAGCTGCATCGACGTTTATTGTATTTACAATTACTTTACATCATTACATAACATCACGACACCACGTTTCCCGTGATCCGACCAACATGCGCTTTCCAGTCCAGTTTGCGATCCAGCTTGACTCCCAGAAACAGAAGACTCTCCACCGATTCGACAGGCTTCGCTCACGCATTCCAAAAGTAATAAGTTTTATCTTTCAGACATTTAATAAAATAGTATTCACTGTAAACCAATTTTTCAACCCCCCTTCAAGAGCCCTCACAATGCCCTAAGGGTCTTGAGATATTACGTGCACAATAGAACATATTATTAGGTCTCAAACCTAATTGAGAATTATAATATTCTTTAAAATAGGTCTTACCCCAATCATTAACCCTTAATCTCAAGTTCTAAATCATCAATACTCTCTAACTAATATCTGAATTATGACAATGACAGAACAATTATAAATTATTCCCATGGCAGCGATAATATCAGTGTACAAGTAAACAGTTCAAAAAATGTATCAAATTAAATAAATTAACCTGTGAAGAAAATATATGGTCAGCGAAGATCTACAGGGGGAAAATCGAAGTAAGCTCAATTCGGTAACCTGCTTGTCTAAACTGGTGGTTATGTAAGACGGTCTACTGCCATTATGCTTACAGCACATTATAGTAAGTGGGTAGCATTTAAGTGGGTATACACAATACAAAAAGTAAATCAGATAATATTGGCAAAAAATTTGCTCACCGAGGTAATATCAGATACGATAATGAAGGAAGTAAGTATTAATATATCAAATAACGGTAAGAAATGGTAACAGGTACGATACAAGACAATAAACGACTCTTAAAGTCAATTAATGGTGAATTCGTTAAAAATATGGTAAGTAATATAAGTAATATAAGTAGTATATAACCTATAGTAAGGGCGCAGCATTTGGGTAAATGTACGTAATACAGAAAAAGTACATCAGATAATGACAGTGATATTAGAAAGACAATGCCTAATCAAGACAATGTCAGATACGGTAGTGAAGAGAGTCTGTATTAATTAATCAAATAACGATAAGAAACGGTAATAGAGACAATAAAGGATAGTAAACGATTAAGTCATTTAACGGTAAATTTCATAAAAATAAGATAGGTAATTATAGGGCCTACTTATGTCCTTTTCATCTGGTCACACGGAATAGGAATTCCCAGAAGTGGTTGGTGGCTATTTCCCAACCTACACGGTTACTTGGCTAGCCCCAATTAAAGCTTTTTACTGCTTCCTGTAAAGCTGCACGTCACACCATACGGTCAGCATCACTTCGACAAAAAGGTCTCAAACGAGCAGGAATGAAACTTGAAAAATTCTCTAGGCCAAAGAAAAACCAGGCGGAGAATCGAGGTTCAGACCCGAGAAAAGAGCCTGGTTAAATTATAAATAATTTTAACTATCGAATATAGAAACACAAGGATGTACCGTACCTTTCTTTACATAAAGTACATATACGGGACGATATTGCCTAGAGATGGGGCGTGACAGCAATTTTCAGTCACGGTAGTGATCAGTGACCGTTCCCCAAAAATCACGGTCTAAAAAACCCGTGACTCAGTCACGTCCGTGATTTTGATTTTTTCAACTACTGGATATATTTAAATTATCCTAAACGATACTTTAAAATATTATCGCCGTTTTCGTTTACCGAGGGGTGATTCGTAGTACACACGTCGACAATCCTTTAATAAAAAAGCGGAGTACATTAAGCATTAACAAAGAGGAGCTGTTTTTTTCGCTTCACGTCGGCATGCTTTGATCAGCCAGCGGCCGGCACCTGAGGCAAATAGTCAATAGTCTCAAAATAAACATAAACCATTAAAATTAAAATTATTTTTATTTCCTTTTGAACGCCTTGTAATGCATTTATTGTTATATTACCTTTGAAATACAATAATACATGTTACTTTGGTTTTTTTTACTTAATAAAATTTTGACAAATATTTTTTAACCACAAGTGTCTGGCTGGACCGTGAACCTTGACTTGATCGTTGGAAAAGTCTACAGAATAAAGATATATTTATTCTGTAAACTTTGTCGTTGGTATATGTAAAAAGAACGTTTCAAGAACGGAACTAACGCATAGCAGCAGTCGAATGTTGTCGAATTAGCGGCAGCGTTTAAATATATCGGCACGGTCACGACGCGCCTCTGTAGTTAGCCAGTTCGCAGTCGCGATTATCACTTACAGATTCCTTAGTGTACGAACGGGGAGAACCGTGATTTCTAATAAGCTGTCACGGTGACCAACCGTTCCGAGTGCAGGCGCCGTGATAAATCACGGTACGTGAAATCACGATCCATCTCTAATATTGCCATAATACGAGAACATATTAATGTATTTGTGCTTGCGAATTTATCTCACAACAAATTTATTCGAAAAATGGACCTGATGGTCAAAAATTAGAACGATAAAATCTTAACTTCGAGACTAAACTTGTCGTTTTCTCTAACTACGGTTTCGGCTCGCGGAAGAGAAAAGCCACGTCAATTGCCAAGAAATATATGAAAAATTTTATTATGTTACTTTCCTTGTAATTTCCTGGTCTATATTTATGTAATTCTTTATTTCTAAATTTGTTTATTGGCATGTTGTATATTTTTGCACTTCCTGATGTACACCACACCTAATATTTCGAAAATGAATTCATCAACTTATCATGAATAGAACTTTTCACGACAATAATAAGAATATTTGCCTTCCGTTAACCAAAACTGGGCACACTTGAAATATTTCTAAAGAGCATATAATTACAAGATCAATCGACTTACCTGTAAGGAAGATCGATCGGAATTATCCGAGCATCTCCGCCATCCCTCATTACACTTTGTAGTAGTATACAACTTTTTCCCGATCGGTACAATTTTTAAAGAAGTTATCTAAAAACATGGTGATTCAGCCCACCCTGGCTAGCCGCTCGAGCTCATCGTCTTGATGCATCATTACAATTTTGGTCCGTGAGATTTTTGATTACATTGCATTTGGGGTGATAGGGAAAAGGTAAAGACTGGGTGGGTTTGTAATGAGGGATGGCGGAGATGCTCGGATAATTCCGATCGATCTTCCTTACAGGTAAGTCGATTGATCTTGTAATTATCCTTCGCATCTCCGCCATCCCTCATTACACTTTGTAGATGTTTAAAGTATTTGCGATGTAATCTACATTAACTGAAAATTGCGAGTTTTCTGTAGTCCTAGATTTGTAAGGCCCTTTTTATAAACTAAAATTCAAATTTATAACCATTAGATTTAATAACACACATTATGAAGGTACACATATCATGTTTAACGCTTAACTGATATTAACCTTTAACTTATTTTTAATACTATACCAATATTCTTATGTAATATGATAACAAGTTGGTAAGTAAGTTATAATTGTAACTTAATATTTATATGATTCCTTAGAATTTATGGTTCAATAAACTAGATGCCAACCCAGTTGGATTACCCACGCCAATTTTTTTATAGAATTTCGAGAATACTTTTGATTTTTCTGTCGAGCCAGCTGTCTTCTGAATGGTGAGTAATGTAACTCCCATTCTTTGAGCTGCTGAAGTTGCCCCGTGTCGCTTACTGTGTGCCCCAAAGATTTCCGTGTTTATACTGCTGGCTTTTAGTATTAACTTGACCCATCTGCTAATGGTTTGACTGCTGTCTGGGTGATAGGGCTTTTTGTGAGTGAGTATTACATTTTCTTTGGTTTTGCTACTTGTGGTATCGATTGCATCTGCAAATGCAACGATCTATTAGCATATTTACAGTATCTGTGAATGCCGTAATTTCTGTTTTTGAACAAAAAAAATAGGTATGTTCACTAGCTGCAACTGCAATTGCAGACAGTGAAGGGTACGATCGTTTGTATCTGCTAATACAACGAACTATTCACCTTTTATTGTCTGTTAGCACCCTTTTTCCTTTTGTGCGTTCTATGTAAGTCTCTAATAGTGTGGCTATACATAGTTCAGGTTGATTAATAAAATAAGGTAATATCAAACTAGGTTGAAGCCTGTTTAAGCCACTTGCTTTTATTTTATCCGGGAATCTGATTTCAATTATGTATTCATATTTAAAAATATTGTCTATTTTTACTTCCGGGTTGTCCGTGATTTGTGTACCGTTATTAGTATTAAGAGTGTTACTAGCTTTAAAGTTAGATTTGTAGATTTAAAATTCGTGAGGGTACATGCTCTTTAAGCGCTCTAGAACTGGGTAGGAATCCCAAGTAATTGAGTACTTTGATTTTGGGGGTCTTATGTTAAATGTTCCATTGAGAAACCTTTTTATAACCGCTTCGTCTTTTGTTTGAGTAGGATGACTCCGAAGACAATTGAATGTTTAGGAGCTCAAGAATAAGTTTACGGTTTTATTATATATTTGTTGGCGCTTAGAAAAACAGAAATTCCCCTATTTATTGTAAGTATTTCCGTATTGTTTGAGGGCGCTATCTGTCAATGAAGAAATAATCACTTTTATCGCTTCGTTAGGTACGCTTTGTTATAGAAAAGCTCTCCTGACAATGAGGAAGTTTCATCAATTTTTTAAATTTTATTTTATTTTATTATTGCTGATTTCGATAGCCCATGAAAATAAGTGAACACGTGTTTTTTCTTTTTTCCCTAAGCCGAAAAATGAGGCAGATACAACGCCTTGAGATGTGCTTATGACGTCATAATGCACATGAATTGTTACGTCACACCATGCATAGTATATCTATATATACAAAACTAAAAACTGGTATAGCTCTTGTAATATTCATCTTTAGTGGAAATAAAAAAATACGTATCGATATTTTTTCACTGTTCTATAGTTTGCAATAAAAAATAATCAGTTTAATTTCTCAGGAAACTTCCTAATTTCCTTACAGCCAGAGAAATTTTCTTCCACAATGGTTGTTTCTCTCCGCAAGGAGATGTGAGTAAGTATTTTTCAGGGTAAAGATAATAGACTGTTCTGCCAGTAGGTCCCTTTTCTCTTGTATAAACCCCAAAAATGAGCATGGTTGTGGGGGAATAACTACGCTTTTTTCGGAATTTATATAAAACCTAAATCTTGTAATGTTTGTGTAATTGTATTTATACTTTTAAGCAATTCTCTTTTGAATTACCAATAACTAGCCAATTGTCTAAGTAGAGTACGGTTTCTATACCCTTTAATTTTACATATCTTACAACTGGTTTCAGTTTTGTGAAAAGATATGGAGCTGTACATAAACCAAATTAAACACAATTAAATTGGTATAGTACGTTGCAAAAAACGAATCTTAACAACTTTTTTGACTACTGTGCATAGGAATAAGGAAATATGCATCTTTAAGAGATTAGTTTTCCCCAAGAATGCGTATTTTGAAATTAAATTTTTTGCCGTCCTATGTAGTCTTCTACTTTGCTAACCGGAGTGGTGTCCTATTGAAAGGGATTTTATAATCCTGTACCCACTCTATTATTGAACCGTTTACCTTTAATTTCTGATAATTTTGAACGTATAATTCTAGTTCAGACGGTTGGCTAATTAAATTATTGAAAAGGAGGGCTAAGGCACTAATCCCACGGACTATAGTTGTTTCTGTAATTGATACAGTAGTTGTCTTGGCAGGATGGCAGGATTTAGTACTCTCTTCGAGATTTAACTTTGATGGTCTGAGGACATTGCAGTTGGCAGCTGGTGGATACTTTTCCATCATACTGTTTGTTTTTTTTTTGTTTTTTTTTATCTTTTAGTCCTTTTAATAAGTAATTGTCCCATCTAAACTATCTGAGTATGTAGTTCTGGCCTCGCAGGTGTGATTTCGTCGGTTTTTTTTTCTTTGCCTACACCTACACAGCTAGGTGGTCGTTACTTTGCTGAGGACCATCTGGTGCTTCTGATGTTGGTCTTAATTCGGATAAGTTATTTCCTCAGCTAGCGTGAGAGGATCTTCTAATGCATTTGCAAATGCAAAAGAGTTTCCTTGGTTTTGCTACTTATGATATCGATTGCATCTGCAAATGCAACGATCTATTAGCCTATTTACAGCATCTGCAAATGCTGCAATTTCTGTTTTTAAACAGAAAAATAGGTTCATGAATATGTTCACTATCTGCAACTGCAATTGCAGGCAGTGGGTACGATCGATTGTATCTGCTAATACAACGAACTATTGACCCCTTTTGCTTGCTGCTTAACCCTGGTTATGCTTTCGACTGCATCTGCAAATGCAACGATTTTTTAGCATATTTACAGTATCTGCAAATACTGTAATTTCTGTTTTGAATAGAAACCAAGAGTGCAATAATTCGCTACCTCCAATGTAATGATTTTATGTAAGAGGGTTGCAATAGTATGGTGGTTATTTGTTTTTGTATCTGCAAATACATAGCACTATACCGTTTTATTTTTGTCAGTACATATATCCTTTACATCGGCAAATGTAGGGATATAGTGTGCCTCTAACTACCTTTACATAATATACCTACTGGGGTGGAGGCTGTTGGGGGCCCTTCACATCTGCAAATGTGAAGGCCAATTTTAGTTAAAGTTATTCGCATCTGCAAATGCGAATTTGTAAATAGGTATTATTATTATTTATTAACATCTCCTGCAAGCAATATTTACTCCAATTTTTTCCCTCATCGGACGGCTCATGTCAACACGAATTGTTTAAGAATAATGCGTTCCGGTAATACATTGCTTTGACAAAGCCGAACGATAACATTCCGCCTTATTCCCTTAATTTTGGGTTAGTTTTGGTTAGCACTTTTAGTTCTTGTTGATTGAGCCTCCGTTGCGAGCAAAGCCAACGGAGGGCCATGCAAAGCTATAATAATACCCAACTTGGGATTTAGTCACTCGTAAATTATGCGTCAGCTTGCCTTTGTGGTTAGTTTTTAGGGGTTAATTTCGTGAGAAAAGGGGACTCTTCGACTTACTCAAAATTTTTAATTTTTTTTTTTTTGAAAAGTATTTGTTAATACAGTAATAGCAATAATTACAATATACATAGGCCTTATTCCTCTAGACAGTGTTTTTGAACGCTGGTATTGAGGATAATTGCATTTTAGTAATAATAACAGTATGATTTCCTATAAACTCTCTAGTATTGTGGCTATGAATATCCTTTGAAAATATTATGATAATATTTTAATTTTGAGTTTTATTTTTTATCCTGTAAATAACTTTATTCTGTTCAAATTTTAATACCTTATGTAATTGCCATACTCTTAAATTTTCATATAGATCTGCAGTATGAGTCAGTGGATCATAATTAAATATAACTTTGTTTTTTGTTTTGCAATATTTGCATCGAATCGAATTGTAGTTTATAGTCCCACATGTGCCCCATACGGGGATCAAATATTGAAAACGTAATGATACGAAGGCATTATAAGCATTTGTTTCTGTTTTTTTATGTTCCTTTATATGGTATAAACGTTTTATTCTATGTAAAGCATTAATAAATGTGCAGGCCGACCGGTATATATTTCCTCCTTTTGATTGTGTTATGTAAACACTTTTTGTGATTGAATAGTATTTCTTTGGTAGGATGTACGATTAGACGAGATTACTAGAGAACGGGTCGAATAGCTCGTATCGTTAACTGTTGCTTATTACTTATATTCATTTCGATATAATATATTTCAATTCCGAATATATTGTTTGATTCTGTGTAATTGTGCACAGATGACAAATGTAACAATGTTTTGTCATGCCCTCGTATATAAATAACAGTTTGTTAGTATAATTCAAATCGCAGTGAGCACATTTAATTTTTTTTACTAATACAATCGCATTTTTGACTGTAACCCAATCGCACACTCTTTATTCTAATAAGTATAGTTTTAGAAGTTTGAGAGTATTTTCAATTTTATTAAGTAAAAAAATAAGGGTTACAAGTGTCATATTTATTCATAATACTACAGTTTAGTATTATACACATTTAGTTTGCTTTTATACGAGAGATTCTGTTTTTATATATTTAAGATAACCAGGTATTTATGTATATTTGAAATTTTGGCATATAATCGTATATGGACTCACCCCCTGATGCGCTTCTTCCGATGAATATTGCCCCCTTTTTTCGCCTCCTTTGCGAGCAAGACGTATCACTAACACTTCACTATACTAGAAATACGATTTTTAGGCATTTTTCTTCTTAAAACCAAAAGAAAGAACCAATTTACGGATTCTTGCTTGTCACCGACCGGTACAAAATTGTAATGATGCATCAAGGCGATGAGCTCGAGCGGCTAGCCAGGGTCGGCTGAATCACCATGTTTTTAGATAACTTCTTTAAAAATTGTACCGATCGGGAAAAAGTTGTATACTACTACAAAGTGTAATGAGGGATGGCGGAGATGCGAAGGATAATTTTTTAAAAATCGGCAATTTTGATTTAGTCAGACTAGAGAAGTAATACTGTATATGTTTAAAAAAACAGTACCGTATTTTGTATACAGTATGTACTACATTCTTTTACAGGGTGTCTGGATATAAATTGGTCTACCCATGTCATATACCACTTAAGCATTTTACTCGAATCGGATATACAAAATTACTATATAAAAGCCCTATTATTATTTGATTATTTAGTATCGGTTACTATACTTTTTATAGACGCAAAATACATATTCTCTCAATTTGAAAAAGTATTTAATCATACTTGTCTTACCTTTTGCCTGTATAGATTATATAGATACTCCAAGTTTCAATAAAAATAATAATTATTGAGGATTTCATTTGATTTACCACACACCTCATCGAGACCACCCATAGAAAGTTCCGAACTTTTTTCGAGAATCTTAATTGATTTTCAATAAAAATAATGTACAAGTCATCATAAAATATAATTTATGATGCAATCCGTGTAAAATTTATGTTGTTTTCATTCTGACAATAAAATGTTTTGCTATAAATATGTCTAAAGAAAATTATTACAGTTCAAAAAAATATCTAGAATTTGTTAGGGTTTCAGATTTGCGGTGCGACTATCGTCATTCATGGTAGGTAACGTTTTTGTACCCTATAAAACTAAACCAAAGGTTTTTCTAGATAAAATTAATAGATATTAAACTACGCTAATTGTTTTTATACGAGCATGGTTATACTAGAAATACAGGCGAAAATATTCATCTCATAGTTGCCCAACCTAATCCAAGAAGCTGCCATAGTAAAAATTCAAAAATGACTAGCGCTTTGAGAGACGTGACTATTTTTAAGCTATCACTTCAGGTGAGCAAAGTCGGCAAATAAATATGTAGGTTTTGTATAATACCATAACAAAATGCACTACCGATATCAACTCAATAACAAGGCCTTAGTGCTTGTTGTATGAGGTCATCCATGTAGGCGGTTCAATTTTAATCAGATCGGGGGTTTGAAGAATAGCCAAACTTTAAAAGTATGGTTGTCATACTCCAGTTCCTGTAATTTTTTAATCGCAGGAAAAGAAGCGCATTTTTTAAACTTACAAGTGCCAAAATCAGGAAAACAAAACATTTGATCAGGTTTAGAGTTAAGCCAATTATTAAAAATACATTTGAGTAAGTGAACTGTGTCAAATAAGTAAAATAATGGTATTTCATTATCTACCGGGTGAGGATAAACAATGGTCTGTAGTTTATAAATGGCTTACTGCTTCCCCGTTAATAGCATTATCATCACTTATTGTGCAAAAAACTACACACCTAATTTCCCCTATATTTTCAATGACGGTTTTAATCAAATTTTAGAGTATTTCCGAATTAATTTTTGAGATGGGAGGTATGTGAACTACCTCTTTAAAGCTAGAAGACACACTTGTAATTATGAAGGTGAATGCCGAAGAAGCTAGAGTTATTATTATTGACTGCTCTACCAGCTATATTGCCTCCCTTATAATCCAATATTAATTTCACCGAAAGTGTCACAAATCACTCATGATCCTTTAGCAAACCAAACATATTTCGAGCATTGATTAGAAAGATATTTTTTTCATCTATACGGGGATCAGTCATATGTTTATTACAAATACCCATTATAGTTTGAGGATGTGGTAAAATAAGGGACCCATAATCTGTTAAGTATTTGTATGCATGTGAACTAATAGTATAGAGTATAGAAAATAGATCATAAAACACACGTTTAATTTTATTTATGTCATTTGTTTGGGTTGACAGAATCTGGCAGGTAATGTTATTAAAGTCACAGCCGGGGTTTTCATTTTCGTTAATATTTTCCTCTGAAGGTAGGGTAATAACAGTCTCATTTATGGCTTCAAATATTGACTGTATATTGTCCAAATTATGTGAAATAAACGGCGTTTTAAATTTTGATGTTGAAGTACAAACTGACTCGCTATACATCAAAGTTTCAATATTCAGGTTATAATCAATAAGAATCGTCCAATTAATGCATGGGTCAGGTGTATATTCATTTATTCAAATTTAAAAGTAGTTCTTGAAATGAACTTTGGGCAGAAAACCAATCTTTTGGTAGTTTAGATGTTGAAAATTTGACAATAAACTTTTAAACTCCCCAGAATTATCGAAGTGTATGTTTTTCGTGCTCCTAAAACTCAATTTTGCTTATTTGAAGAGCTTTTGACAAATTTAGTTCATCAGTATTCTTGAGCTTTTGATCTTTACTTTGGTCGTATTTTGACATTATTTGATATAACTAGAGCAGTTTAAGAAATAGATGGTATACAGTCTTTGGCCGTGGTTTTAGTAAATCTATTGTAAAAAACTTGCCAGTGTTTGAATCTAGAATCGTGGTACTTTTTACTATACTACCTTCAAGAAAATGAGCTTCACATACTTGTGTGGTAAACTTACGTCTTTTGGAAAACCGAAAACATGAACTTTAATCCACTTTTGAGGCATAATTGCACTATCAGTTACCACAAACATCAATTCAAACATTCAATTAAACACGAACGCAAACTTATAACTGTGCAACAAGTGTTTAAGTCCCAAATATATAGTATTTAAAAATACGGCTAACAATATAAATTGTATACCTAAATATACAACGAAATATTAGGTACAAGTTTCAAGCACTTAAAAGCACATAGTTCTGATTTCAAAAAATTGAAAGAATATAATACTAATTACCGATTACGGCAGCCATTAAATATCGACAAGTTCGCAAAACTAATCATTTATATTGTTTGCACTGTTACCGGCTCTAAAGTAAAGTACAGTAGACTCTCGATAAATGTCTTTAAATGTGTCTTTATTTTTTACAGCTGTTGGTGACATCTGTTCCTTTGCTCAGACCAAGGAACACTATGCCGCCAAGCACCCAGTGGACACCAACTTATTTGGCGTGGAAACTCGACCCGATGCTCTCAAGTAAGTTTTTTCATTACCGTTGATAATTTAATTCAAGGGATAACTCACTAAAATGATATCATTTGCTCAGATGATGTTTAAATTAAAAATCTTCTGATAAGGTATAACGTTTTGATTAACAAGTATTCTGTTGGTTATAAAATGACATCCAAAGGGAAGTCCTACGCATCAGGAAAGGTCTTCCCTGGTTCACTGAATTTGATCATCTTTTGTCTAAGCATACTCAACGGTAACAGTGCTTATCATTTCTCTCTTTGAAGACTCTCGTGGTGGCTTCTGAGTTGTATAGTATTAGTATATCAAATGCCCTGTTAGTGTTGATTAGTTTAACAGATTTATTTCCTCCAAGTATTAAATGACAAGCAGATGTTCTATACCCAGAATTAACGGGTGTAAAAGCGGTTTTAACTTTGAACTCTTGCCTAACATCGTTTGAAAAAGAGTTAATATATTTTCTTCTTGATGATTTAAGGTCGTATTATATTTAGATAACTTTGTCATTTAATCAGTAATTTTCATTAAACATTGATTTTTATTTTGTTTTAGTTACGCATTTGTTAATTAACTGTTATATGAAGTAGTAGCTGCTAGGAAACAAATATTTTTTCTTGTAAAACAGTATGTCCTCACATTTTTGTTACTTATTTAACTGGATATTGTATTGAAGTACTGTTTTTTTTTTGTGAAATGCTATGTTATGGAGACATTTATTTGTTGTAAAAAGTATTTTCCCATTTTTTTTTATTTTTTATTTTGTGAATTCATGTTAATTACTTCTTAATTATTATGTTATAAGAGATTGCCATGTAAATGCATTTCTTTTATAGAAGAATTGCGGATTAGTAATTTTCAATTTTCAAATTCACTTTCACAAGTATTTGTAAAATTTAAAAGTTTCCATATTATATACTTTTTCCGAAGAGAAATTAATGGGTCCGAAACAGGCCTGCCCTGCTGCAAGCACTACAATGTTGATTTACTGACGGTTCTAAATAATTTTAAAGTTTCGCTTGCTGAAATAATAAAAGAAGTTCAAATGGAGATCTAACCTAAAGGGCTCGATTTCGAATATGATGTTGAAATGTTTTTAAAATACCCTGTTTTTTATATTTCCTAAACTAGAATTATATGTAATTTTCATATTTAATAGGCAATAGGCAACTGCTTTTCTGACCCTAAAAAGCAATTGGCAACGAATGGAGGTTAAGCAATAACTCCTTGTATTGTAGAAGTTGTTAAGCGAAATGAAATACTGATAAATTAAGGAATATATTTCAATTTTCAGATTATGTAATTAAGTATCAATATAGACGTTTTATGAAAACAAATATTATTACTTTATATGATTTTCTAATCAAATGTATCGATTTAGAACACTCTATGAAGCAGCTACCAAAACACCAGTGCACGCCATGCGACAACTGGACCGCTGGAGAAGAGACGGTCAACGTTCTTCCAGGTTCTTCGTTTGTACTCCTGTTTTGGGAGCCAAACGGAGAAGAATCAGGGGGAAGGTGGATATCGATATTGAAACGCGAATGGTGAGTAGAAAGCGCCAGTTATTACAGCAGACTGGGATGCAATTTTATCTTTATTAGAATGCTGAAAATGTACCTTTTTAGTAGATATGTCAGCATTAAAAATTAACAACTAAAATAAAAAAGTGAGATTTTTTTATAAGATTAGAATAGCGTGTATACGTAAATAAATGTTTTTAGATTATTTAAAGCGTAGAAAAGCTGGCATAGAATAATAATTCATTCAAACATTGATCATATCAGTTTTAAATGGAATATCCTGTATATTATTTCAGAAAAGCTGGCATAGAATAATAATTCATTCAAACATTGATCATATCAGTTTTAAATGGAATATCCTGTATATTATTTCATTTTAGGATTCTATGCGAGATTCTAGGCAGATTTCGTTAATGATGTCCTATACCTATCTTCAACTGTTTACGAATTATTGACAATTGAAAATTAGACATTTTCAATGAAGATAAAGATCAAAATTGAAATTTCCGAGCGTTTTTAACCTGTTCACAGATATTCCCATTATTCCAGATTTGATTTTCATTTGTACAAGATGTCAAATTTGGTTTTATAACCGCAATGGCACTCTTTTGCAACTTTGAATCCTAGTGAAAATTCTAGGCAGATTTCGTGTAAAGGATACATTACATAAAATGTGCTTAGAATTTTCACTAGGATTCAAAATTGCAAAAAAGTGTCATTTCGTTTATAAAACCAAACTTTAAATCGATATCTACTTACAATCAACCGTTACTTAAATACAGGGGAAATAAAATTTAAAATACTGAACATACTTTATTAAACGAAAATTATTTACAATAAAATCATATGCCTACATATTTTAATAAATTATGGAAATGGAATCCTTTCACAGCTCTACAATGACCCAATCTATCCACAAACTCTCTCTGGACGTTAGTAACAAAATCTGGGGAAATTTGCCGTATCATGGCTCTTATTCTTATTTTCAAGTCTTCTAAATTTTGTGATTTATTTTCGTATACTCTCTCTTAAAAAGAGCGGCATTAAATCGGGTGACCTTACTGGCCACTCTATTTCGCCCCGCCGCGCCGCGCCGTCATATCCCACGATGAGGAAACGTATTTCCTAAATACATTCGAACATTTTTGGGGTGCCACGCCCATTTTTCACTTAAATGTCGTTAAAATCGTTAAAAAAACAAAAAGGTCGTGAAGCCTCTTGTGACCAATTTATGGGGCCCACCTGAAAACTTTGTGACGGTAACGGACAAAGGGCGAAGACGAACCGGACAACTGATCCTGTCGTACAACTGATCTTGCTAAAAATCGCTCCTTTGTAATTCCCCGAAAAACGAAATCCCAGCCAGCGACGCCAGCGCCAATAAGAATCTCACTTCACTTTTGTATGATCTGATTTCTTAAATATTGGGGGGGCTGAGCGTCAAGTTAGCCCCCCAACTTATTTTTCCCTATAACTTTGGAATCGAAACGGCACACTTTGAATACAGTAAGTGGTTACAAACTTTTCAGGAAATTCAAATGTGGGGGGCCAACTTGACGCATCTTATATTATTTTCTCATTATTTTCACATTTTTGTGATAAGCTTTTTATCTGTACAACTAATATTTTGTAATGCTTTGTTTTTTATTACGTCATAATAAATATTCCCAAACGCTCTCTTCTGTATTACCCTATAGGATATCTCTTTCTCCGTCTCTGCAAAGGCATACAATAAATTGTAAGCTTATTACGTATAGTCGCGTATTTGCTTTCAGTAAGTTGTGGTAAATTTACCATAATTAACGAATGACTTAATCTAAGGTATAACATGCGAAAAATGTAATGTCATTAATCGCACTTATCTACGTCACTGGGAATGTCTATTCTAAGTTAAACAGGAAATCTGGGGCCATTAGTTCTAGCCGATAGTCAGGCGCCGCAGAGCGCGAAAAATAGATGAGTATTTATTTCCCTGTTCTTTCTCGCGACCCACCAACGTCCGTGGTTCTTAAGCAATCTATTTTCATTTGGACCCGATTTCGACCGAATTTCTACTCGAATTCAGAATAGGATGATTTACAATGTTGTTATGTTAGCACATTCTTTATTAGGTTGGGAATTTATGCAAGAAAGCTAAGCAGATAATCGATAGGTATTCGACAGAGATAAATAATTAGAATATTAAGCCTTCATTTATTATTATTTGCTCCAGATCTTTTCAGTTACCTTTTGGCGCATTTCAACAATATTGATTTATTTAAAATGTGGTACAATTGAGGGATCTAAAAATACTCGGGAATAATTTTCAGTAAACTACTGAACATTCCATCGTAGGGAAAGTTTAAAGCAGTTGTTTTAAATGTGAAATCCACAGGTCAAAAGAGCTGTAGGTGTCTATTTATTTCAAATTTATCTTGAACTGTTTCCATCACATTGGCTACAAGTTCATGAGTTATTTTGATGGAAAACTAGTGACAATAGAGCACATTTTTGTTCAATTCCATCCCCAATATAGGAAAATAAATAAAAAAAACACTAAAAATGCGGATGGATTATGGATTGCCCAAACGAAACAGCTTAGATATTTTCATCCCTGTGTTGCACCCTATACCCAAATGTTTAATGGCTAGAGGGGTGTGGTGTCAAAGCTGCCTGTCCAGGTATTACTTGTCGAGTAACAAACAGCGTAATAGTGGCATTGAAACACATGTGTCGTTCTACCAGGAGCGGTCAAAAATTATTTACACCATTTAATGTGTAGGCCGAGAATAACAACCACAATAGGTGAGCTAGTCAGCGACCTGAAAGCAACACTTCAAAACAGAAGTAGCATACAATTAGCAGAGGAGCACATAGATACCAACAACTATTCCGTCAGATATATTTCCTAATAGAAGCTCAGCTCTTGGACTATTTACACCTTATTTGTAGTAAGCTAGATCATTTCCTTCAACACTATTTTCTGTTATCTGTAATCCAAATATTTACACATATACCTACTAGGCCACAAAACTAGCGCATATTTCTAGAAATATATTAGTTGTTTTATGTAGAATATTCTCAAAGTGGATGCGTAAAACGGCAATCCATACAACTTTCGCAACTTGAGTAGCGACCTTATAAAAAAAAATCTCATTACTATGTAAAAATCATAATCGTCAATACGTACCTCAAATTGTTGCCTCGTATTGTTTCTTTCGAATGATTTCATCTTCATCCCTGTGAGTCGAAATTTTGGATAGACTTCTTCTTCTTCAGCCGCTAACTATCTACTGCAGGATGTAGGCCTCTTTCAAGTATTTCCAATCATTCCGGTTTTGTTCTTTATCCAGTTCTTACCAGCTATGGCTCGGATGTCGTCGGTCCATCTTTTAGAGGGTCGACCAACTGAACGTTTTGTTAAGTGTGGTTTCCAACATAATAATCTTTTTACCCATCTTTCTTCTGGTTGTCTGGCTAAGTGTCCCGCCCAAGACCATTTAGCGTTGGATATTTTCTCGATGATGTCAGTTCACCTTCGTTTGTCGATGAATGTTCTTGTTTCTAATATGGTCGCGAAGGCTGATGCCCGTCATGGCTCTGTTCATAGCTCTCTGGCTCACCCTTAGTCTGTTAGCGCTTCGTGCCATCACCGTCATCGTCTCCAGGCCATACGTCATAACTGGCAAAACGTATTTATCGAAAACGTCTCCTTTTAGACTGTTCGTGATGTAGTTGTTCGAGCATTATCTGGAGTTCCTCTGACGATGAAGCAATGATAGCAACGTCATCAGCAAATCGCAAATGGTTCAGCATCTTACCGTCTACCCCAATACCGTGTTCTTCCCAATCCAGCATCTTGAAGACGTCTTCTAGCGCCAGTGTAAAGAGTTTTGGGGAGATAGCATTTCCCTATCTGACTCCTCTTTCCATTTTGATTTTCCTCGTTGTTGTCATTTCATCTAGTTTTGACAATCATTGTAGCTGTTTTGTAGATAAATGACATTATTCCCGAGTATCTATTATCTATTCTGGCATTATGTAGGGCTTGTAGAATGGCGTGTAGCTCTATAGAATCGAAAGCCTTCTCATAATCTACGAAAGCTACGTATATAGGGAAGTTGTATTCGGTGCTTGAGTGTGCGGATCGCTTGGAGGTGGTCTACCGTGCTATATCCACTTCTGAAACCTGCCTGCTCTGGAGGTTGATAGAAATCAAACTTGTTCGTTAGGCGGTTTGTGAGCACTTTTGTGAATAATTTGTAGAAGTGGGATAAAAGAATGAAGGGGCGATAATTTTCGAGTTTGGTGTTATCTCCTTTTTTGTGGATGAGGGTGATTGTTGCGTTTTGCCATAACTGTGGTATTTTCTGTTCAATAATGCACCTATTACAGATTTATTTTATTCTCTTCAGTAGAGGTTCTCCGCCATATTTAAGCATTTCTGTTTTCAGTCTGTCCTCTCCAGGTGTCTTGTTGGTTTTAATTTGGGACAAGGCCTTTTTTATTTCGTCGATGTCTACTTCGGGGATTTCCTCAGAACCGACGTTAGTGATCGGAGGTCTAGAGGGTTGACTGATTATTGGTTTTCTGTATAGTGTTGTGTAGAATTGTTCAACTATTGTCAGCATTGATTCTGTTGTTGATACAAGGTTGCCCTTTGAATCAGTGAGTTGGTAAATTTTGTTTCTGCCTCTGGCTCTATTCTTTCTGAGTATTTTCATGTTGGAATTTTTTTGCTATACATTCGTTTATCATATTTGTGTTAAGTCCTGGTGTCTTTATGGAATGCCGTATTAATTGCTTTATTCCTTTTTCTGTATTGTTGTGTGCCTTTCTCTAGTTTGCGTCTCTCGGTCATCAATTGCTATGTTTCTGGGGATATTTTGGGGTTTCTGGTGATTTTCAATTTTGTTGGGGTTTTTCTGGTATCTAGTGAGAGTTGCTCTGTGTTTTGCGCGTTGGATAGTCTTCTGTCCAGGTCCAGTTGGTAGCCGGGAATGTTTTGGGGAGTGAGATTTAAATGTTGGCATATGAGTTTTGATCTTTCTAGTTTTGTGTTAATTCTAACTCTAGCTCTAACTAATCTATGGTCGCTGCCTATAGAGAATTGGTTTATGACTGATACTTCCTCAATAATGTGCTTTTTGTTACATAGGATATAATCGATCTCATTTTTTGTAGATCCATCGGGGCTAACCCAAGTCCACTTCCTTTGTAGTGATTTTTTGAAAAAATGTGTTCATGGCATAGATGTTGTATTGTTGAAGAAATTTGAGTAGCCTCTCGCCTCTTTCATTCCTTTGTCCTAGACCATATATGTAGTCCGTCATATTTTTCATATTTGTCTATTTTTGAATTATAGTCACCGATAATAAAAGTAAAGTGTGTTTTTGATATATTCAAGGCTTTTATTACGTCATCGTAGAAGCTATCAATTTCCTCTTCGTCGGATGCTGTAGTTGGTGCGTATGTATAGACTATCCTATACTAATGTAAAATTAACCCCCTAAAATTCTTCGATATAGAAAACTAGAACGTCAACAGTGTAGCTCCAACCAAGACCACCGTCTAAAGATTAAAATGTATTTTGACGGTGGTACAGCCGCCTCCAAGTCCCAGCCGCGAAGTGAGAAGTGGCAACGCCACGTTAGGGTTTAGATGAAGATATACCTACAGGCGCGCGGCGGTAACCGGCGAAAGCGATAATAGCTCAACGGACGTTTTTAATTTGATTTTAATTGAGAAAGCGTATACAACATAAAAGACATTGCTGCTGTTGATGATGAGTAATATTTCTGTTTTATTGCGATCGATCAAAAGTGATATTCTATTATACAATTTATTATCTTCTGCATTTAAATTATTGGCTTGGCTGTCATCGTCTGAAGTCTCGGAATTAAGTAAGTTTAAGGCTTTGTTTAAACATTCCATGCTTGTCTTTAGAAAAGCACATACCATGAGGGTTACTGAATCGTTCGTTACTTTCGCAATGTATGAATTTGTACCGAGACAATATGTTTTCAAGTTGAGACACCTGTTTAGTCTCATTTCAATAGATACAATCCATTTTAAACCATCGTAAGCCAATTCATTACCTTTCCAAAAAACTTTTATATTCATATGAGTGTCCACTGAAACCTGATTGAGAATATTTATACACTCATTGGTCAAATCTAGACTATAAAAGTATATTTTTGAGTCACAATTTTAACTTTAACTTAACTAACCCAAAATTCAGAAACATTGAATTTTTGTGAATAATTTAAAAGAACTTCAAAACTTTTAATTAAATCTGATTCTTTAATTAAAAGTGTTGAAGATCGTTTAAATTATTCACAGAAATTCAATGTTTCTGAATTTTGGGTTAGTTAAGTTAAAGTTAAAATTGTGACTCTGGCCAAACCTAGACTATAAAAATATATTTAGTAAAAGTTAATTAACTTCCCGAATAATATCACTTAGGACAAAATCTTTAACACAAACTACAGACTATTTAGTAGGCGACCAATCAGGTCTTGGAGTGACGTTTAGCCACTGAATTTTCCGGTTATCATCTTTTGGGAAGTGAAAAACTGATTCAGTCTCTTCCCCTATTTTGAAAGCACTAGGATAATTTGAATTGCACCCAGGAATGCAGCATGGAATTGGCATGTTGACAAATGAACAAAATGTGAAAAATAGGGTATCGACTTACCACATTTCTAAACTTATGCATCAACATATATTTTTCACTAATTTTAAATATATTCACTTACTTATACTTACAAATCGGCTATAAGCTAAAATAAATAACACTATTAATAAATGAACTGGACAAGGAATGTTCACATTAGTTCACCAGCGAGAGCTACAAAAAAACGGAGAACATCAAAAATATTATCTACCGCCATTAGAGTAAAGTAAACGACCGCGGCCGGCCGACCAGCTTCACTTGAATTGTCACTTTTTCTTACTGATATTACGGAGAATCCGCATCAAAAAAAAATACCACTTCGTAGAGTGCCAAACCTTGTGTGAGTTTTTTTGTAAAATATCAACGAAAACCCGGTAAAAAATGCAGTTTAATTCTTCTTCTTCTTCTTCCTCGTACGTTAGGACTCAGAGTCCTGTGTTTTTCTTCAACTTCCTAGTCCTGGGATGCTGATGTCCAGCTTTCGTACCAGCGCTTCGGTGGTGTTCCTGGAAGTCTTAATTCGTAGAACTGAAAATAAACAACCTGTTTCCCTTAAGTTTACATACTAGACGTGACTAACGTATCTTCATCCAGCGTTGCCGTTGTTTGTACTTCGCGGCTGGTACTTGGAGGCGGCTGTGACGGTCGCAAGACCATGCCACACTCATCTGTTGATACGCTACATAAGCTCCGTAAACTTAGCTGTTTCAATAGTGTTATATTTGGCACATCTTTCTCACTTGCATTTGCACTCATCATAAAGAGCAGCCCATCTCGGCCACCATCATCATCCAAGCTTTCATATTTTTATGCAAAAATAACGAGCAAAACTTGGTAACAACACTTAAACCCGTTTTGTTGTTGTTATTATACTAACAGATAATTTTAGACAAATGCAGAGGGTACGACAAAATATAATGAGCAACCAAAAATACACATTTTAAATCCGTAAGCGAGTTTGGGGTTAATTTTGAGCTGATTTGTATATGCATGGAACATAAATAAAGATTTCAGAATTATCAATAGGAATGGTTATCAATACAAACTGGTGAATACAACTTTTTCAATTTGAATACCCTTAGCTTCCTTAATTGCGTTAACTTTATCGTGTCAATGATCTTGAACCTGTATACGAGTTTAAGTTCAAAAAGTTTAGCCTATCTATTTTAAGAAGCGCACTTACTCTTCGTAAATAAACCTCTTCAAATAAACGCAAGTCGTAAGAGCTCAGCAAGACAAAGTATATTTCTGTAAATTGCTTAAATTACGGATGTCTGCTTATATATATAGGAAATATTTTAAGCGAAGAAAATGTACAGCGAGCTTTATATACCGTGTTTAATTAGTACTAGGAAAGGAAAATAATTGAAGAAGGCATAAAATCGGATAAGAAACAGACCATCAATTTAATCAGGCTGTCGTGTTTAAAGAAATACCTAAAGCTGCTTTAAGCAAAGCTATATAAAAGTTCAATCGCTCTATAGTAGAGAAATTCTAGATGCTGATTACATTAAAATTAAACGTTCATAAAACAAATTGAATTGCAAAAAATGAAATGAGACATGAATCGCAAAAAAAAATCTAAAATGCTTTACGAATGTAAAACCAAACCTTTTTAAATTAACTCTAATTTTGTTTAAATATTCTGATTTCAAACAAAAGAAAGAAGTTTGTTAGATTGTCCAAATTTATTAAAAATAATAATATTGATCAGTAAGGAATTCATAAACAAATATAAATCAAAATATTACAAAATGGTCCAGGAAAACCCACTGAATATAGAAATATTAGACGACGGTAACACCAGCGAGGATATGGAGAATCCATTAATTTGCGTCTTTTGCAGTCTGGTAATTCAGCGGTTTTTAAATATATAAAATATCTTTTTACTTTAAACTTATTGCAAATGAGCAATTGTATTAAACAATAAATATTTTTACCATGAAAAACAGATATCTATGAAAATTACTTAATGGCCATTTGGCGGGTAACGTCAATACGAATTTGGAGCGGTATTAATGATGGACGATATTATTATATTCTCGATATGGTTTGAAAAGAAAATCAAAAGAAGCCCTCTGCTGTGGCGCTTAAATCGAGTTAGTTTGCGTTGCCGCTTTGCCAGGTCTAAAACGGATACTCATAATACCATTATATAAAATGAGTGACCATAAACTGACAAAAAATTGAAGATCATTAAGCTGATTTTACTTCCGCTTTAAAATTATTTCAAATTGCTGTTTTTGTTTATTTACTAATACATATCAATTCCAACATGGACATGTTTTTAAAATATTGATGTTTTTTAACAGCTGCAGCTATTTCAAATTAATTATGACTCTCTAGTGGTATTTTTTACTCCCAATCTTGTATGGAGTTGCCTGGATTCGAATATTTTTATTGCAAAATAGGGATTTGCTTAGTCATTTTAACCAATAGACAAATTCGGGTAAGATTAAGGCCAGAAATATTAAAACAGAAATGTTTCCATTGGCAAAGAATATTGTATAGAATATTCTTTGCCATTAGGTACATTTTGCAATTGTCGTATTAAGACCTTCAAGGCTCATTGCATTTTCTAATGGCTGATTTACCATCTATTCTCCAAATTAATTGTAGAGCCTTCATAATATGTAATATATACCATACTCTTAAAGTATATGGACGCGATTGTTAAATGACCCATTAATCGTCGAACAAAATCGTCACAATATTATTAACCAATCCCATAATCACTGAATACTGTATATTCAGAAGTCTAATAGGAATAGGTAATGTACCTAACACTAACCCTGAAAAAAGTCGTGATTCCGTGGAAGATAAGTAAGTATACCCTATTATCTGTTTTCATAATATGCTAACAGGTTCCGTTGTCCCCTCAATAAATGTAATGTACCAAAAAAATATTTCCGGCGTTTTTAATACCCGCTATAATAAATTATAAATTCGTTAATTTTGAAATCCATTAAAAAAACGATTAAAGTTTATATTAAATACTAGTCTTATAGCAAGCGTCGCCTCATTAGCATGAAAATATAATTAAAAGAAAAATCTCTTTCATAAAGACGCTCCTCTGTTGAACGTTATTTATCTAGAACGACCCGAAAAGATAGCAATTTCTTTAAGTGGTTACAAATGTTGGGATATTTATTATTTATATATCATCATACTGTCAACATAGAACTAAATATAATTTGCCGGCGAAAAACGGTAAATTACTGGCCAGCTTGGTTTGTATCAGAGGGTTCCGCATATTTATGTTATCAAAACTTCAGTTATTCAAAGTTGAACTGGACATTCTACCAAAGTTAAAATCTCTCACTCAAACGGTTTTAAACAGTGCCAATATAAGTTAATTTAGCCCTTCAGCACAATCTCGTGAAAGTTCAAAAGTTTATATTGACCGAAGAAATAATACCAAGGAAGCTAATGGCTAGTCTCGATTAACCAAATGTAATTTTACCAGATAAAGAGAGGTAAGCATAAACTTTTATCATGAAAACAGATATCCATAAAAATTACTCAAGGGCCATTTGGCGGGTATCGTCAATATAAATTGGGAGCGATATGTTACACTCTATATGGGTTGAAGAAAAATGCAAGAGGGGCTCTCTGATATGGCTCTTATTGGCGAGTATCGCCAATACAAATATGGAGCGATATTAATGATGGTTTGAAGAAAAATTCAAAAAGTGATCTCTGCTGTGGCTGTTTATGTGTATCGTGCTGTGGCGCTTACATCGTGTTAGGTTTTACTTTGCCGCTCTCCCCCCAGGTCTAAAACTGATACTCATATACCGTTATATAAAATGAGTGACCATAAGCTGACACAAAATTGCAGATCAATTAACTTGTTTTATTATCATTTCAAAATTATTTCAAATTTTTTCTTTTGTTTATTTACTAATACATATCAATTCCAAATAAACCAACATGGGCATGTCTTTTAAAATATTGCTGTTTTTACAGCTTGTATCGGTGTACCTAAATGTTACAAAATCCAGTAGTGCGATTTTTTCCTTTTACTGGTCGATTTGTGTTGTCGATACTCTCTCTACTTTACTTCCTCTGTTCCGAGTCGCTCGAAAGATGAATCCGTTTAGAGTGCCTTCTTGACAGATGTGGTATATATGCTTTTTGACGGAATTGATGGGTCTTCTCTCCTACACCACACGCTCAAGCGTGAAGGAGGTAAAAGACGACCGGCTTTCAATAGCTGAAATTTGTGTTGTTATTTTTGACCATCAGGTCTAATAATTACCGTCTGATTTTCTAGTGAAATTAATTGGCAAACCTACTGCCAGGTGTAGTTTCTGAAATTACCGGCCGTTTTGTCTGATACTGAGTAAGATGTTTAACGACTGAACCCAAACTAACCCCTCCTATAAAATAAGGTTTGTTACATGTTAGTGTATCTAAATTGAATAGAGAAAATTATGTATAATTAATTATGGATCTTCCGTGACCTGCCGTAACCTTCCGTGAGACGAACGTCCTTACGTGGGATAAAATCCTCCCTTTGGAGCAGAACGCTCGTCAGTGACCTTTCTATGCCGACCTGCGAGTTACCGGTTCGATTTAACCGCACAGAGGCCTTTTGTCAAGATAATACGACCACATTGTGAAGACGTAGCTTCGCAGGAAACACCAATGTCTGCAAATCTAAAATACAAGTAGTAGTAGTACTTATCTTTTTTTCTTATTAATGACCTCTAGTTATCGCTATTATCGTTATTTCTTTTTGATTAATAAATTTACTGTTAAGCACCTGTCGTTCGTTTACTTTTTATATCGTATATAATATCGTTATATATCATTTTGATTAATAAATGTACTGTTAAACGACTGTAGGTCGTTTGCTTTCTATATATATTATCGTTATTTCTCGTTTTCGCCTACTGATCTTATCGTTTTTGCTAATTGACTTACTGATAAATAGCTGTAGTTTATCTAATATCGCGTATCGCATCTATATCTGCTTCTTTTCATAATTGCTGTGGAGATTCTTGTTTTCTTCATTATCATATCATGTTAATGTCTTAATAATTAATTGATTTATTCTTACTGCAACTTTAAGTGTTCGCCTTAATACTGGTATCGAACTGAGCTCAATTCGCGTTCCCCGCATGTTTCCGGCTAGGTATACTCTAAACTGAACTTAATTAATGGGCTTTAAACTGTTTAGGTAAGTTTTTCATATTTGAGTTTAATTAGAATCCAGATGTTTATATTGGTAAGCTAAAGTCAATTTTCATAATATTCTTGTCTAGAGGGTATATTTCTAAATTTTACTAACCTGATTTCAATCTGCAAAAATCGTTGATCTATTCGTAGTTAAAATTTTAGTGGCGCCTTCGCCTAACTGACAAGTCATTGACCCACACCTTTAATTATTGTTGAAACCGCTCAGTAACACCTGGCATTGCCTGTTAGGCAATTAACAAATAGTGTTACAATATTGGCACCCTACGCTTAAGGCTGGTTACAAGCTACAGCTATTTCAAATTAATTATGACTCTCTAGTGATATTTTTGACTCCCCAATCGTGAATTTAGTTGCCTGGATCCAAAAATTTCCACATTAATACTTACAATGCCCACTCCATTTTTTAATGGCTAATTTACAATCTATTCTCCAAATAATTTTAGAACCTTCATAATATGTAATAATGCAATACTCTCAAAGTATAGAGACGAAATTTTTAATTGTCCAATTATTCGTCGAAAAAAATTGTCCCAATATTATTAACCAACCCCATATTTTCTTCTTTTATGTTTCAAAAGCCAAGGCATTAAAAATTCAGAATTTCTTTTTCAGGTCTTTAAATTAAATCACTTAAGACGGAAGCCATAAACTTTAGGAAACGACCTATTTCCAGATTATTAGAATTCTTTGTTATCAGCCTCAAAAGTTCTATTGCTCGAGCCAAGGACCGATAATACGGTTCATAAATAATACTACAGCAAGTTTTCAAATTGAATTTTAACATTATTATTCAATTCTTGATTAATGTTATTAGGGAATCATTATTTTAAATGACGTTCCGAGATTTTTGATTGCCTATTTATAAAAGGAATGCATATATTATGTTTGAAATATTGCAGTGCGTTATTTGGAAAATATTGTTAGAGCTAATTCTGTTCAGGGCCAGTTTACTAAGTATTCCAATTTCCAAAATGTGTTCGATGTTCGTTTTCTAAGATTATGAATATGTGTGGGGCATGGGACTAGATCTTGATCTAACCCAAAATAAGACCAAGGGTCAATTTTGCTTGCGTATTTATCTTAACTTTGCCATATAACGAGTCTACTTGTATTATATCCTAACAATATTTTTGCCTTGACGATATTCAAGACTACAGCTGACCGAATCATTGATTCAGTCCAACAGGTTGGTGTAAAAAAGTCTTATTCTAAATTGTGATGAAGCAAATCTAGTTCTTACGGGACTTATCCCATATTTAGCTTTGTCGTCTCGTATTTTTAAGCTTCCAGTTTTGTCTTGTATGTTCGGGTGATTTAAAGAATGCCAAAAGCTGTCACATTTGAAATCTGAAACAAGCAGACCCAACATATACTAACCCAACTAAACGGTCTGTACAATTTAGGTTGTCAGCGTAAGGACTCGATTAAATCGGAGCAACCGAGGATCACCAAACTACTACATTAATTAAAAAAAATCGTTGTGTACTTAAGACGGCACAACAGAAGTGCAAATTATTCGGTTTTCCTGTAATAAAATATTATGTGGTGCGGTGTCGTGTCAAAACTCGATATGACAAAAAGTTCTAATTCAACTAACTTACCCTGTATAATCATTTCTTTGTCCTATAAATCGATATTTTTAAATTTTCAATCAATAGTCCATTGTCCCAACATTTTCGAAACAAAGAAACTATAGAGGGATTTCTCCTATAAATTCCTATCGAACAGTCGTCTCGGTTTTTCGATCTCTACTACTTTTTCGGTACTAGAACGACCGACTTTTTCAAAAATATAAACTACCGTTGAAAAAAACGCATCCAGAGAATTTCATCAAAATTAACTAATTTTTTCGACAGATATCGTGTATCAAAACACAATTTTGGAAAGTTGCATACGTGACGTAATAATTCGGAAACGAAAAATCGGATCACCATAAACAAGTGATCGTCGGAAGTGTTGCCTAAGCGTTAGATGTCACATACTCGAGCATGATACATTACATGAGGGCCGAGTTTCATTCACTAACCAGAATACACTGTGCTGAAATTGCCTAAAGAAGTAGTCACTTCAAAAAAGTTTCATACCGTTTACTGATGAATTATATTCGTTTATCTTGAATGAGCAATAAGGAAGACGAGGGCGTGAGATCTACAAGTAGACCATCGATGTTAGTCCGTTAAACATCCAAAGGCCTTTTGATATGTTAACGTTTAGTATGCTAACTGAAGGGTTCTGGCCATGACAAAAGTTCACAAAGTTTCCTCGACTGAACCTTACGTCTCCTCATTCTAATCCGTCCGTGCATCAGCCGAGCTCTAAATCCTCATCAAGTCCAGGTGCCTGTTCAGGTGAAAATTCCTGTAAACAGCTACGTTAGGAGCCTCGTGAGAACTTATCTTGGCGCTCATTCATGAAACCGGACTGGTTTCATATCGCTCATCATTTATAGCCTTCTTTACTTACACATTAAGACTTAGGTCCCATCGCGTCGGACCCTGTGGCGTGGGTCACTTGCATTTAGGTACACCAAAGTGTGGGGCTTCGCTCTTGCGCATTAGCCCCGTTATTCAGGGGGACTTGCCGTCGATCAAGTCTCTGATATTGAAATGGAATTCAGCCAATGTTTGAGCTATACTTACGCTCATTATGAGTCAAATAGAGACACACATAAAAAAGAGAGCTATCCCAAATAATCTAAAAAATTTAAATGTACTTAATACATTTTTACTAATATATCGAACAATCGAACTATAAATCAAAACTTACTCAATTTGAATTTTGATTAGAACAATAGTTTTCATTTGGCTGAACGATTCTCCTTCCAACCGGTTGCTGACAAATGAATTTCTCAGATTATATTTCATTTGAAATCGAATGCTTACAGATTTGATAACCTTAATTTGACACTGATTTTATTATGATGTTCGTTTATTATTCCTATTATTACTCATGTTATCAATTACTGTTTAAATCACTCGTATTTCCCTCTTGGAAATCTGCCCTTGTTTTGCCTTTACCTAAAATTTGTAATCCTAGTGCATCTGCACATTTAAGATCAATATCTATTTTACCAAAACTATCAGAAATTCTTATCAATGAATATGTTTTTCGCCATAATATTATTCCTGGCAAACAATCCGGTTTTAGCTGCTCGACTGCCTTGTCCGATGTGACGTGTGACGGATGATATTTTGACGGCGTTGGACAATAATCAAGCCACAATGCTCTTTCTACTTGACTATATTAAAGCTCTTGATATTCCTTACCACGATACACATATAATGCCTTACCATGAAACTTTTATTGCCATCCTAAATTATATAGACTTTGATGGCCCGGTGTCGTCACTTGTGTTGCCATTCTTTTCGCACAGGACTCAAGAAATAGTCTTTGAAGGACAAATATCAGAATTGCGTAGTGTCACTTCCGGAGTACCACAAGGAAGTATATTAGGTCCACTTTTATATACATTATATACATCCAACTTTCTAAAATCACTACAATTCTGCAAATATCTCTATGCTGGCGATACACAGATTTATTTTTCCGTTAGCCCCAAAGAGGTGAAAACGGCTAAAAATAATCTGTGTCAAGACTTGGATAGCCTATTGAAGATTTCTAATGCTCATTTACTTAAGATGAATCTCATTAAATCTATAGCGTTATTATTCTTCAGTCAAAACTTACGTCATAATCTGCAGCAAAATATTAAATTTAATATGGGGGAAGATAATATTAACTTTAAATCATATGCAAAAAACTTGGGTCTAATAGTAGATATTAATCTTAAGTTAAAAGAACATGTAACTCAATGTCTGAGAAGGGCTTATTTCGCATTAAAAGTGCTGTATCCTCATAGATTTTATCTCAGCCAAGAAACTACCCACTGCACTGATACCTTCTCATTTTAATTTTTGTGGTCATGTTTATAGGCCATTTTTGGATTTTACTGACTCTTGGCATATTCAGAAAATTCAAAATTATTGTATTCGATTCATTTGTGGCCTAAAATCTAACCGATCTGAGCTGGATGAATATGTACAACAGACGAATTCTTCATTGAGTATGTTTTTTTTTATAAAGTAATCAAACTCAAAATGCCACCGTACTAACATAAAAAGCTCACATACCGTACAGATATACACAATTTAAATATTATTACTAACAATACAGGCTTTACTAACCATACAAGCACGAAATAAAGAGCTCTTCAAGAAATCGTTATCATATAATATAGCGTTTCTTATAAGCAAACTCGAAATAAGTGATTTTTCATTGTCGAGAAGCACCTTCAAAAACCTAATAACACTAAAAATTAAATCATAAAAAATATTTTAAATATGGCTCCCTTTATTTTCATCTTTATTTCTTCTTTTAATTTTGTCTTATACTCTATGTGTACTAGCGAATAATTAATAATTACTTTGATATGTTAACCTTAGCTGTTGGCATTGTCTCTTTAAATTGTATAGGTCTCAACAGTACTTATCTTATAGTGGGATA
This sequence comes from Pissodes strobi, assembly GCA_016904865.1. Taxonomy (NCBI): domain Eukaryota; kingdom Metazoa; phylum Arthropoda; class Insecta; order Coleoptera; family Curculionidae; genus Pissodes; species Pissodes strobi. The sequence goes on along the minus strand of MU182419.1, from coordinate 249,381 downwards.
CAGCGAATATGGCCTTTTATTTCCTGTATAGTGTATATATATTAAATATATTTAGATGATTTTATTTTTACATTTAAAAGACAAATTTCCACTATTAAGATACATACTATTTTTTGTAATCTTTAAAAAAATATTTATTACAGTTGATAGGCTTAATATATTTAAGTGAAAGACACTTTGGGTGCCTTTGTTTCCCACAAATTTTCTGTTATCGACATGATCATACTGTTTTGAGAGTGTTCATTTGCCATTGTCCCTGTAGTTGCACTTCCAGTCCACGATACTTTTCTTAGTTACTGGTATTAGGAATGGCCACTTCAATGGGGGTAGCTTTCCTTACTGCTTTATTTACTAAATCAATATCAGGTCTATTATGAGTAACAGTTTGATCAGTTAAAATGGTGCAGTCCAGTATAATTTAGGATTCTCTTTTTCTAAATTTGGCTCCGGAATGTAATTTTAGTAAGAAACCTTAAAAGCCTAGCTTCCGTGCCAGTTTCTGGTGTAAAATTTTGGCTCAGCATCGTGCCTCTCTTTGCACTCAGTCGAGGTAAATATCTGGCATCCTCCTGTAATATGTTGGATAGTTTCTGAGCTTTGACATCCATATCTGCACCAATTATCCTCAACTGTAGGGTCTTTGTCTTATAGGTAGATATAACCTGGTCCTGAGTGGCTAACAATACTCCTTCTGTTTCGGGAAACATTTGTCCAGAGACAAATTCGACGCTGCTTTGTCGACATGTTTGTGCCTAATCTCAGCCGTGCAGGGCTTTCTCTCACCAGCTTTGTAACTTCTCGTTGTTGTCCTTATAATGTCGTCGGACCTCGTCATCCCTTTGGCATATTACTCTGTGCAATTCTGAACTGGCAGATTTCCTGTAGAAAAAGTTTTGGAGATTTGTTATCTTCCGGTCTAATTGCTTGCTGGTATCTGCCAGTCCTCTACCACCTTCATGCCGAGGCAGTGTAGTTCACTCCAGAGCACTTCTAGGATGATCTAGTTGCTGCTTGGTGGCTGCGATTAATAGTAGGTGATCCATATACAATAGGTGGTTTATTTTTATTCTTTCCGTGTTGTGCTTTCTAATAATGAATCCGTAGTGTTTAGCGTTTAAGCTCCGTGAGAGGGGGTTCATTTATAGGCAGAACCATAGCGGGCTCAGTGAATCTCCCTGGAGTCTTCCCCTTTTAAATGGTATGGCATCTGTCGAGATGTTGCAGTCGGCATCATTCAAGTTTATTCTCGTGTTCCACGTTCACATTACATATTCTTAAAAGTTCACTGTGAGTGAATTAGTTTTATAAATTTTCATCACCTGAATCAGCCAATTATGAGGCACGAAGTCGAATGCTTTCTTGTAGGCGATATATGCCAAATATTCATTTTCTTGGAGTAGGCCTGGTTGCAGATCGCAGAATCAATGACAAGTTGTTCGTTACATCCCATTGCATTTCTTGTAATTCCCTTTATTAATCTGCAATTATTTATTATTATTACTGTTATTATTATTATTATTATTATTTTTATTATTATTATTATTGTTATTAATATTATTATTATCATTATTATATTAAAACGAGCCCAAAGACGCTACGGACACCAACATCTCACTGTGTTGACAAATCTATTTGAACTGTCGATAGCTTAAATAATAAATACACATGCGTAGGTAAAGCCTCTTTTGCTCGACAATCATGCCCGCTAGTCTTCTTGGCCATATGGATTACCGACTCTTAACCATAGACGGAATTCCCCATCTAACAGATTCATCTCTGTTAGACTATATGACCAAAAAATCAGCTCTGCTACTCTGGCAGTACTTAATATGTCATTTTGTCTAAAGGCTGGTTTTACTTATATCAGCACGTATGTCAGATTACGGCTGGGAAGAAGATTGCTCATGTTCGATTTCCAGCCGCAGAACAAAATATTTCGATGCTTTACTACTACCAATCTAACAGTAGCAATTTTGTTAATTAGTATTTACCCAATTCCTCATAAATTTTCCTATATACTAGGCAATGGAATTTTCTCAGACAGCTGTCCGTATCTAAGAAGATATATATTTTATTTTAGCCAGCAGTTGTGGAAGACCTCCGTCGATGGACATCAGACGAAGCATTGGGTGACGTTACAGTTGGCACTAACTGCGCTAGTAGAATTGCTGCCACCCTGAGCGATGGAGAACAAACAGACGGAACTATTGCTTCAGACGATGAAGCACTAGATCATAAGTTACCGTCTCCGGAAGAGCAGCTTCAAGTTGTAGCTTTAAGGTAAATAAGCATCAGTTTCAGTGGAATTATTTTCAGTTCTCAACGAAATAATATGTTTGATTAAATTATAGCTTATATTTTAATGCGGCCTCTTTTAAAAAAAATAAAAATATATAAATGGTGGTGCTTGTACATACATATGCCAAACTCCCCGAATATATTACATAGTTTTTAAAAGAGTCTGTGAAGATGGTCAGTATATATTTTTACGAATTTGAAGCTAACCGGTAATCCTATTGAACTGATGTAATTGATAATTAATTAACTTTGCATGGAATTTTCCATGGCTTTAGCTATGATTCTTGGGATTAGACCGTGTCAAAATGGAATTACTTTCGAAAAAAGCCTTCCCATTTTATGCGTTCAAATTACAGGAGTCGTTATTATATTATTTATAAATTTGGAATCACTAAATATGCCAATAGTTGAAGAGATCGTTCGTTTCGCCAAAATTTCACATTTGCAATTATTGCAAAAAATGGTAACTACGCCCTTGTATAAATAACTATTTTGCAATTTCATAGTTTTTTTCTGATGAACCTAGTATTATTTGTAATTATTATTTTTCTAGTCCTATACTTGAATTGATTTATTAGACATTTACTGGCTGTATTTTAATGATATTCATTAAAATAAAAAATTTTCATTAAAATACGAGTTTATAACCAATCAAAATGCAACATATTTAAAATTGATCAATTTTGACAATTCATACTTAGGCACTATTTATTTTGTGAATTTTGAAAGCTATAGTATTTAATTTTAATTAATATGACTAGTCACTCGCATTCATTACAACACTCGCCTACGGCTCGAGTCATAATTCTCATACTCGTGTAATAGCGATCATTAAAATAAATGTTTATACTATTTTCTATACTTTAATTGATTTATTAACATTACCCTTACTTTAGTGATATTCATTAAGATACAGACTTTTCATTAAGATGCAATGCCAAAGATGCCAGATTGAAATTATAACAGACCATAATTACTATTTACTTGGTAAATTTTCTTAATTAAAGTACGTATTTTTCATTATTATGGCTGGTAAAAAAAAAGTGTCTGCAACCAACATTTAATGGCTATTACGATACTCGCATTCATTACGACACAAGCCCTCCTAGGCTTGTATCGTAATTATCATACTCGTGTCTTAATAGCAATCATTATCTGCTCATTGCATTGTTTACCTAATTAATAATATAATAATAATAATAACCAAAGTAATTAAATTTGGTCAAATCTTCTTGACCGCCCTAACCTCCCTTGGTATATTTAAAATACTTGAACCTAATTAAATATTTTGAAAGGCTTTTTCGGAATAAGAATGAAAAATCTGCCTACAATTTTAGGTACAGGGTTATTGGTCATATTTTCACTGCCCATCTAGCTATTTTATTTTAAACTTTAAACAAATATATTAAATACAAATAATGTAGCTAGCTGGATGTAGTTTCTTTTAAAATTAACATTTCATATACCGGGTTAGTAAGTAAGTAATAAACCAAACATACATGTTTTTAAATGAAACACCCTATGCATTATTCGAATTTTGAATTCCTTAAAAAATTCTGGGCATGTTTGATATACCATATCCTATACCTACCTTCAACTATTCTTGAATTATTTTGATTTGAACATAAAAAATATTTTTCTAAGCTTCATATATCGATACCAACAATTGTCATATCCCTTCAAACGATCTCAACAGGGTTGAGGTCTCGACTCTAAAGCCTAGCAAGAACCTTGTTGTCTCTGGTGAATTATTGTACTACTCTTAACTCGTAGATTGGTGTATTGTCGTGCTAGACTCCATATACCACTCCGACCGAAAAATCATGACCCGACAAAGAATATTTCGAAAAACGGCACATATTTCCAGTCTTCTCTGAATAATTTGCAATTTGGAACACTCCTGGGCCCCTAGCAATGATTCAGCCTCAAACATTGAACTAGAAACGTCCAGTTTGATCAGTTTTATGGATATATCTTACGTCATACCTCAGGTTCAGAAAACATTACTCTTTCCCATAAATTATTCTGGTTGAGATATTTCCTACAAAATTCTACTCTTCTATGCTTGTTTTCGTCAGCCAAAAATATTTTGTCAGCAGCACATCGGTTGTTTATATGTGACGCTCCTCTTTGACGTCTTGCTGTTCTGAAGAATGCGGAAAATGTATTTCCTCTTTCGTCGTGATGGCGGTCTCGAACATTAGCAAGCTCGATATCTCCGTCGTTCGTTGAGATCTTACTTCTACCGCAACCTGCTTTTCTCTTAATTTTCCCGTATTCCTCAACATTTTGCTTGCATAAAATCACCCTACTCTTGCTTATTTACAGTTCCGCAGTAACATCTTACAGCTACCACGTCCGTCAATCGGCTGTGAAGTATAGCTTTTCGTTCTGGAGTTAATGCTAATGAAGGACCCAAGTGCACTGATTGGGCTGGTTTTAATCTTACTCTTCAGGGGCAGATGCGGACCTCTATTGGAAAGATATCCAATCGTGAGGAGATTGAGCTGGCCTCGGAGCAACTGAGTTCAGCCATAAATATAGCTTATAACGAAAACTGTCCACTCAAGACTAAAATGGATAACAGAGGGACCACTTGGTGGAACAACTCCTTTGATAAACAAAGGAAGATGGTTTGGAAACTCTTAAAACAAGCCAAAGAGACCGGCATGTGGGATCAATACAGAACTGCTATAACGAACTACAACAAAACCATCAGAGAGGCAAAAAGGAATTCATGAGGAACCTTCTGCCAGAGCATAACAGATGCACCTGACAGTGCTAGGATCCATAGAATTTTCTCCTGTTTAGGAGTTAGGATCGCTAAAACGACCTGGCGGATCCTTTACGGAATCTGGCATAGAAACGTTACAGCTTTTGACTAAGACTCATTTCCCTGTATGTCGGATTTTGAATAATGATAGCAGAAGCCTTTTTGGGACCGATCAAATCTGCCAAAAACGGGTGGCTGGACTGTCCCCAAAAACCTCATTAATGAATGTATCAACAATTAAAAGTGATATTCTATCGTTTCATCCTTTTAAATCGGCTGGTGAGGCCGGGATATTTTCAGCACTGCTGCAAAGCGGTCCGGAGGTATTAACACCGTTCTTAATTAAACGGACTAAGATCACAGTTGTGTACATCCCAAAGATGGGACGTAGGAAATCAACGCCTCATGGAGACCGTTAAGTCTGACCTCTGTTCTGTTGAAAAGCATGGAAAGATACTGGACGTGCAATTAGAACGAGTGCACTTGGTGAGTATCCACTAAATGCTTACCAATATTAGCATCAGACCGGCAAATCTACAGAACCTAGCACTAAACAACCTTGTTGGTAACATCACAAGCGTTAAACGGCAAAAGTATCGCGTTGGGTGTGTTCTTAGACATTGAAGAAGCATTCAATAATGCATTACCAAGTTCCTTATACACAGCATTAGCTGAAAAAGGGGTTGAACCACAGATAAGGAACTGGATCAGGAGTATGTTAAATTGTTAAATTGCAGAATAGGCACAACAACCCTACGGGGGGAAGGCTACAGATTCAGGGCCGTTAGGGAATGTGCGCATGGTGGGGTTTTGTCGCCCCTTCTGTGGTCTCTCCTGATGGATAGTCTGCTAGCGGTCCTCTCGCTGTGGAATTTGGAGGTGCAGGCATACGCGGATAATCTAGTAATACTTATAAGAAGTAACTCGTAAGTAAACTATCTCAGCGGATCTTCAAGAGATGCCAACCGTGGTCTATTACTGGTGTGAAAGGGAACAACTATCTGTGAATTGGCTGCTACGATTTTTTGCTATATTCTATTTCGAATCGTTAACAAGCACTATACAGTCAATATTTAGTTAGGTACTGTTACTCTTCGGCCAAAAGGTATCACTTACCCCTCGGTTAGAAAAAATGACTTGGATTTACAGAATGGGCCTCTGCACATCGGAAACCGTGAGGACCAATAAGCCTTCTTGCTCAGATGGCTGATTTTCAGTTTCCTGAAGGATCTCTGGAGTAGAGACTCTGTCTACAGTGTGATAGATGTTGCAATGGACATCGAAGAAAATTTATTAATCTTTTCTTGTACGAATTTTTTCTCGTGACAGTTCTGACAAAAAAACCTCAATCATGCCACCCGTCGTTTTTGTCTTAATATTGTCAAATAGACAAACACCCGTACACCATTTTTTCCTACCTAGTAATAGTACCTTTACATATATTTACACCTTACTTATATATACAACAAGTATCTGGGAATTACCCTAGATAAACCGTGAGGAATGAGCATCTGGATAAAATTACCGCAAAAGCGAAACTGTCACTATAGACCTAGACCTACAGACGAATTTGTGACAATGTGTACATGGGGCAGACATCCCAAGCAAATGCACTGGCTATATATTGTGGTCATACGACCAATGATAACGTATGGAACAGCAGCTTGGCACTCTAAGAGCTTACAGAGCTCCGCTAGAAACAAATTATCCACTTTACAAAGACAAGCGTGTCTGGCAATTATTAGTGCCGCCTTCGGCACTACATCCACGGCAACGTTTGAGTGACTTCTAAATCTGCCGCCTCTCCAAATAGTACTGGAAACGAAAGCCAAATCAGCTACGTATACATTGACACAGGCCGTGATCAACAATCCGCAGACGATATCCTGGTGCCCAACAGGCTGGAAAACGTCAATGAGTGTGTCTGGTCTACCATCAGATGGTATGCCTACTAAAACTAACTATTATCATGCCTATGATGTCGTCCTACCAGAGAGGAACGAATGGACAAAAAAAATCTGACCATCTGAGAACAACAGAGAATAGTTGGTTCACTGGCGGCTCCAAGACCAATGATGATACAGGAGCCGCTGCATAGAATAAAAATTGCAAGGCTGAGCTTAAATGTTCCCTATGCAAACATGCATCAAGCCATTGATATGACTGCACAATGGATTGTCCATAGAAACTGGAAAGACAAGTCAATCAAAATATTCTCGAACAGTCAAGCGGCTTTAAAAGCTCTTGAATCTAGCCGTTGTTCCTCCAAGGCAGTATGGAACTGCCAGGAACTACTCAGGATACCTGGATATACAGGATATGAAGGCAACAAAAGAGCTGATGCTCTTGCATAGCACAGCTAAAGAAACGCTCTCCAAGTGGACACAACAGCAATTTGTAGACAAATGGAGAGAGTTACCGGGTCTAACTCTTTCAAAGATTGCAGTGAATCTGCCATCATCAACTTGACCGACAGTAGGTAGTTAGTATGTACACTGGCCATTGTCGGCTAAGAAGCCACATGAACAAGATAAGGCTTTCCGAAGAAACGGAATGCCGCTTGTGCTTGGAGGACGAAGAAACCATGGATAGAGCATGTTTTATACAAAAGGATCGAGCCTCTGGCCAAGTGGAAACCACAGATGTGAGCCACAATAGACCAAGGGTCGCATTGGAGGGTCCCATCTGAGCCCACTCACAATGCTTGAGTGACTTCATACGATACATGCTGGTATTACATCTTCACAAGTTCATGACAACAGATGAAATCTTTTGACAAATTACGCGCAAGGAATGAGATATGTTACGTAATACTGCAGGAGGTCATAGCAAATTTCTGTACCAGTATTTTTCGGCCACAATGATAATCTAATCGCGTGTACTATTAGAATATATGTTACTATAACCTCGTACTACATAGTCTAAAAATGTAACATCTTGTTACCGAACTAACTTCTTACCTTTGAATGTTCATAACAACGATATAGGTTTTATATTCTCCTTGTAGCAAAAGAAGTACACTACACACACGCCTAGTTTTCTTTCGGCGCAAAAAAAAAACTTAGACTTGTAGAAATTGTAGCTTCTAGGCTATAAGAACAATATAATTATCTATTTGGAAAGTTATCATCGTTGCCCATGAACATTTTTAGTAGTTACCTCGGTTACAAGATGTCAATTTTTAGATTATACCAGAGATAAAATAAAAAAGATATTTATTTATCTCTGGATTATACGTTTATTCTTCTGTGATTATACAATACGAGGTGGAAACAAAATATATTCTTATTCTAATAGTCCAAGAGATTGGAGTACATTTTGCTAGCCTAGTTTATTTTCGGTGCAATGGTACATTGTTAATTGTGAATTTTTTGCTCTTAAATTTTTGCCTTAATAATGTACTCGATCCAAAACGCAACGAAATTGCTTAGAATTTTAATATCAGACCTCTAACCAAATGGAGACGGGCGAAATTATAACCGAATACTTATATAGAAAATTATGATTTTAAACTTATAGTTACATGTCTCAACCAATGCTCCATTTTTTTTACATTTCATGTCCCTCGTTTGACAAAACCTAAAACGCTTTAACATTAAACTGATTCCATGCAACATCGACCAAGCAAGCCTCCTTTATGCATCCTACTATTGATCCAAACTAAAATTTCCACAGATTCCCAGCTGAAATGGTAGCAGTGGACATATCCGGAAGAAGTTTTGACCGAATGTCGATGCAGAGGCGATCGTTGATGACTGGAGAAATCGCAAATCAAACAACAGATGGCGACAACATGAGGCGAAGGGGAAGGACGAGAAGACCAAGAAACAGGTTCGTTAAGAGCGGAGTTTAAAGAAACTAACACTATTATTACTATATTTTCCGAACCCTTTTCAATATATTGGCTTAAACATTGATCGTTACCTCCGTTGATTAAGAAGTTTCGATTAAATATTGCCAAGATGAAGCTTACAAAAATTACCGGCAGCAAGATTTTCAAGCTGTAAAACGTCCAATAATATTTTGGCATTTTTGTGTGCATTGATTATTTTAATTTTGTTTCGTCGAATTCACCCTAGAGCCATATATCACTTTCATTAAATTTGCACTATTGCAGTATACAATAGACAACTACAAAATTTCAACAGAAAAACTTCAAAAATATTCCAACTGTTGTTTTTTACCTGAAATTTCAAATTTGTTGTTATAATTAGAGCTCCATCTACCAATATTTACAATTTGTATTAAAATATATTGTTGTTTTTAGAAGGAGAAATACTTTAGCCGGTACCGATCAGAAAGAGATACAAGATGCACTAACAGCAGGGTAAGTTTCGTTAATTTCTAGAGACCATTTTCACTAACTCTGCAAAAGTGAATTCCACGATCGCAAATATCCACAACGACCAATATACAAACACATTAACCGTAACGTGGCATTCATTTTTTTTTTTTCAATATTTTACTAAAAATGTATAGTGTGAATAATAACAATTGCCAACATATCAGAGGCTTCAGCATGCCTTTTCAGTGTTTTGCTAATTTAATCATGTACATATTTTGCAATCGCAATAGTACTCTTATACACACTGTTTGATTTTATATGCTACGAATCTATTCACACTATCAACATTTTGTACAGATGTATCGTTGGAAAAATTACTTAAAACAATATACATTTGATGTTAAGTTAATTAAAAAAAATATTGTTTTTTATTTCAGTTTGTGGAATTTGCCCCTCCCAATATTTTGAGTCTCATATCATTTAATTGTTTTGATTATAATAATAATCAGTATAGTCTTATTCAACGATGCATTCCTATACACATACACAAACATAATAATAAAAACTTTCTTAGGGATGATCCAACATCACCAGATACTACAAACCAAGAAGCCCATACACTCGCCTCTGCAACAGTTCCTAGAAGCAAAAGTAGTGATCTGTTACAGTCCAGCAGTAAAAGGGAATCACCAGAAGTCAAATTATCTAGATTTAACAGCTTAAAACAATGGGGTAAAAGCCAGTACGATAAGTTCAGAAATAAAAGTAGTGAGAAAAACGAAACGAGTAGTACTAGCAACAAGAGCAGGGTAACTTCAACTGAAGATGGTTTGGATGATTTTAATTTATATGAAACAATAACCATGAAACGGCGAAGAGATCTAGACAAAGAACGTAAAACACATGAAAGAAATTCGTCTGTTTCTAGTTCCGAGAAGTCATTGCCAGTAACAGGGGGTAGCACCCTATCTTCTGTGATGAACATTGCAGTTAAACTTAGGGAGAGTTCTTTACAACGGCGGCAGAGGCGCCAAGGTAATAGAGAAGAACCCCACTCCTCCAGTGGTAATTGGAGTGCTAGCTCTGAAAGTGGACGAGCTTCAATAGGTTCCGAAATCACTTCAACTACTCACCCCAAAAGCACAACGTCTGCAGCTACTAGCAGCAACTCATTGAACCATCCACCGAGTTCTGTGAATTCCCGAAGAAAATTTAACTTCAACACCTCCACTTCTAGTAGCGTAACCAGTGAAGGGAGCACCCTAACTCCTGATATCATCCATGACTTACACGAAGACGGGGATTCAGTCTATTCTTGTGATACGGAAGGGTATTACACGTCATTCCATATGGACAGTGGCTTAAAGACGCTTAAAGAAGAAGATTTACCCTCGAGTCCTTTGCAGTGCACCAGTGCTTTTTCAAATTCGAGTTCGAACAACACAGTCCTCTCAGCTGAAAATGAATACGAATTGTTTGGAAAGGGATCTACATCTACAACGACGAGCTCGGCAGGAACGGTTTGCACTACTCTCAGGGCATCAGAAAGCAATAGAAGCCTAGTTATAGGACCTGCAGTTCCTGAACGAAAAAGTTCCCTTTCCAAACTCTCATCAAGTAAGTTAAACAAAAGCCCCGGCTCTGAGAGTTCATTAGAAAAAGATAAAACTGGTACTATAAAGAGAAATCCTACGATCTCTAACACCAAACCTACTGTAGTAGCTGTGATACATAAAAATTCTGATACTGGGGGAGATATATCTCCCGATAGTGGACACAATACATCTAGCTCTCCGATAGAAAGTGTGTCTAGCCCAAACGGCCAAAGAAGTGGATCAGACTTTGAATTTTCTGAAAGTTCTGATATGGAAGGGCCAGAGAGAATCGAACGAATTAGAGTAAAAACAACAATAAATTCCAGTAGGATCCCATCAATGTGTGTTATTACCCCCTCCCAGAGTGATGATGAAAGCTCGAGCAATTCTTCTTATAAGAAACAAATCGAAGCTAACAATTTCCTGAACAGTAAGGAAACTGATAAAGAAAACGGCAATATAAACGTAAATCAAAGAATTATAAGTACAAATATTAACGGGGCTCAAAAACTCTCTTTGGTAAATATAAATTCTCAATCCGGATACGCCACTGTAGAAAGTATCGACCAACCCGATGGCCAAATTATGGTTGGGCAAGTAACAACAATAAAAACAGCAAGTACCATAGCTAGGGCACCATCTCCTAGCGGAGGGCTTGTTATAGTGAAGTCTGAGCCTAGTAATCAGATTACTTCCAATAAATCGCCTAACCAACCTATAATTAAATCTAGTTTACTCCCACTGAATAGCATGTTTGGTAAATTAAAAACAAACATAACTAACTTTGCATTGAAAAGAGATAGGAGCAAGAGCCCTGGATGTAATAAAGGAGTACAAGATTCCATGGTTGATGATATGGGAGAATACGTCACCCTAGCAGATGTCCGAAATAATAACGAAAAGTATCCTGCTGAAGAAAACACTTACGTAAATGATGTGGTACATAATCTTAAAACAATTCTCAGTGGAAAAATTAGAGATACAGAATACGTATCTTTAAACGAACTACCGATTATCGATAATAACAATATTATGTCTAGCAGTAGTACATCAGAGTCATCCCTAGAAAGAAAGCGGCGACAAGGAGCTAGGGTGATATTAGATGCAGAAGGCAAAGTAGTCTATAGTTCTGACAGTCTTAGAAGACACAAGCCACCTAGCAGCTTCGAGCCAGGTCCCTTCGTAAAGCCTTCTTCCCAGCAGAGTCCATGTCCCAGCCCCCAGATGCTCAGAGCTCCTAAATCCATCCGTCCAGTAACAAGTACTCAAGACCAGATGAAGCTCAACGTTCCTCAAACAGAATTTCACCGTCCGATGTCGCCTACCTCAGGAAATAAAGTTATTATAAAAGCCTCGGGGAACCCCCCTGAAATAGTCCGAACACCGTCCGCCGTAGTGCAACCAGCAAGCCCCAAAATGAGACCTTTGAGCCCTAAGGGGGCTTATGTACACGTTCAAGTACCGGGAGGTCCACTGTCGCCGAAAGAATTTAGAGGTAAGAGAGGTAATGTTTTGTTGCCTAATAAACTGAATGTAAATAGTTTAAGAAAAATTGCAATCCAATCAAATGGTGCTAAAAATTTTAACACGTTAGCGTTAGGGAAACATAGTGTGGTCGAAAATGGGACGGGGAATTTGAATAATATGGTGAGTAGAGTGATAAAAAGACGCGAGAGCTACCGCTTGGCTAACACGGCCATAATTACCCCCAAGAAAATTATAAAATACGAAAAAAATGCTTCCACAAACATCTCGGACAGCGACGATCAGGACAGTTTTGAACGGGAGCTCGAAGAAGAGCTTCTTCAACAGGAAATTAATTATCCACCGACCGTTTCCCCAATGATGTCCCCTAAACTATGTCACAAACATGTTTTATACAGCCAAGAACATGCGAAAAAAATGCTTTTAAGTTCACCGAAACCGGTTTCAATACCACGGTGCAGTGACGAAACAAGTCTCAGAATATTGAATGCGTCTGTAACCGATACAGAAATTTGGTAATTTTAATGATTCGTTATTCTGAATGGGTGCCAATAAAAATGGATTTGCGCCCTTGAACGGCTATTTAAAATATAGAGCTATCACAAATTTCTAAAATTCAGTAGGGAGATTGAGCTTCGATAATTGATCTTTTTTTTTGCTACTGTGGTATTATCCTTGTAAAATATTCTAACTCTTACCAACATCCAGTGAAAGAATCTTGCAAAAATCCGGAAGGCATATCAAAATCGGTGGAACATCGAGTCTACCTATGTGGAAACCCGTCAGTAATTCTTCCTCGGTCCGAACCCAATAGCGTGACATTTAGTTATGGCTTATCTTTATCAAGGTTTGAAGAACAATCTCTGGCACTGCCATGCGCTGGCGCTGGTCCTAAAAATCCATCCAAAATAGTAACAGATTCTTTGAGTGTCAGAAGCTATTGTTATATTTTTGATCCGGAGTTTCGTTACTTAAGTCATTTTCTTTGTAGTCGTATTCAGTTTTAGCATTAAATAAAATAAATAAGAATCGTTACCAATTTTTGCCATAATGCCTACTTAAGCTTAAGATTAATGAAACTTAAAACGGTCAAGTTTTTTCGGCAGTCTATTATAACGTTTGTCGACATCGTTCAGTAATTTGAAGTATGGTAATATATCATATCATCATAATTATCAACAGCCAGGATCCTCCTTCGATGGTGACTGTGTCCAATGGTTTGAAAATCACATCTAGCCATAGGCGTCAAAGATGTGAGCAATTTTTGGGTAACCACCGCAACCACGGTTTCAGAAGCTATTTAACCGAGGTTATAATTGTAACACAACCTAATGCTCAATTTTCGCTTGTGTTGCACTCACATATAAATAATTTAAACTTGAAACGAAAACTATATAGCAGTAAGTAAGTACAGTTTGGAGCGCAACAGTTTTCACGGGATAATTTTAATTACCGTCAATTGAGATGACTTGATACATTTTTGAAATTCAATTGCTTGTATTTTTGGAATGGATAGACCTAGGAAGTTCATATACCGCTCAAAAGTTTAGTCTCCATCTTTAGTTTATATAGTCAAAGTGCCATAACGTTATGTATTTTAATTTCGTCGGAGAAAAAAAAGTTGGAGTACCGAGTCCCCCCGTGGGTCGAGGTGACTTGATACACGTGTTTATTTCTTGATACACGTGTTTATTTCTTTATAAATATCATTTCACAAGCTTTAATGGATGACTTGATACACAAAAATAGTTTTTTAAAATAGGTTTGATTTTTTTAAGAAAGATACATTAATAGGCTTATTTATGCAAAACTTATGAAAAATTGGCATTTATTTGAATTAAAAATGGGATTATCCCTTCTGAGGTCCGCGCGCGCGTGCTTCGCCCGAGGCGGCGCGCGGCGGCGCCAGCGCATTGGCCTACGGAAACACTCCAGTGAGCGGCCAAGGCATAGCACGCATGTCACGTGCGGCTCGGGGTGATCCAGTAGGGCGCCGCGTAGACTCGGCCCGGCCGAGTGACGCTCTAGCTCCCTTATGTAGAGCCCCGCCTCGATTTGAGCTTCCCCAGAATATTTGTTAGTTGAAAGAAATTTAGAAACAGATTTCCTGTGATAACCAAATGCCGCTTCTGGGTCTAATATAAATTCGTCAGGGTCCCCAACATACGCGCTAGCAGTCAGCTGGGGAACTCTGGGTTAATTTTTCTCTACTGAACAATTACTAACTAATGACTTAAGATATTTTAATTAATATCTAACACGTAATAGTGTCTTTAGTTTTTTGGGGCTTCTCGCTAGGGGTTCGAGAGACCGAGACCTGGCAAGTCTCGGTCTTGGTCTCGAAGAAAAAATTTAGTCTCGGTCTTGTCTCGGTTTGGTCTCGGTCTCGGTTTGAGCAAATAAAAAGTAATTAAATAATTTACTGTTTTATTTCGTTAATAACCCAAACGTTACTTCGGAACGTTAAGTTAAATGAAACATCTAATAAGTAGTGTCTTTTGTGTATCAGTTCTTGGTGTAGATGTGATATTAGGGATAAACTTCTTAAATGATTTTACATTTTTTGTTTGCAACAGTTGTTTGGATAATAATAGTTAACTTAAATAGGTACAGGGTGATCCCCAATAATGTCGTCCCCCTTTAACTCTCAGCACAATCAGATAGCTCTTGAAAAGTTAAGATAGGAATGTGAAATTCATTTTACTCCATCTCTAATGATCTTCTTGCTACCAAGGTGAAAAGTAGCCAAAGTACAGATTTTCAACTGTTTATAGCTGTGAAACTACTAACTCTAGAGGTATAACATCATAAATAAAATATGCTTAGAATTTTACGAGGAATCGAAAAATA
This sequence comes from Pissodes strobi, assembly GCA_016904865.1. Taxonomy (NCBI): domain Eukaryota; kingdom Metazoa; phylum Arthropoda; class Insecta; order Coleoptera; family Curculionidae; genus Pissodes; species Pissodes strobi. Next base: position 234,095 of record MU182419.1, on the reverse strand, counting down.
AATTCATATATTGGGTGTTCCATTGAAAAAAAAATACTTTTTGTTTTTCCCTGTATACTGATGATTTTTCCAATATTTTTTATACGCAGAAAAAAAAAGTATTTAACTATACTTTTAATTTTTTTGGGACATTTAAAATAAAAAAGTTAAATGGGGGCGACATTATAGGGGATCACCCTGTACCTACTAATATTTTAATATATTTCATGTTAGTTTCTAAATTGTTGTTTTGATATAAAAATGCTTATTTCTAATGTAGGTAGGTATACAAGTGATAGGGATTTTTAAGTATGTACAGGGGTGTCCCAAATTCGGAAACTAGAAGAGATACGAGATCGGTTAAATGGAGGAAAAGCTACGCAATTTGATGCTGATCAAAATGCTACCTTAAAAGTTAAAAAATTCCGAATACTTCCGAAGGTATTTAGAACAAACCGAATATTCGCGATTTCATTTTATTTTTTTTATGACTCTATTTGAATAGATATATCAAAATAAATTTCACATTCTCATTGCTACTTTTTCTGTTCTACCAGATGGTGTTATCAGATTTTCAAACCGACCTTTTGTCTTTGAGCTGCCATCATCAACTTTGTTTTTTTAAATACGGCCCTGGATGTTTTATTACGGACTTTAAGAGCTTCCAATGTCCCAAAACCAATGATGTATCGCACTTATTCGAAAAAATTATTTTAAGGATTTCCTGGTAAAATTTTACCAAAAATATGTTTTCTGTCTCTCTCTAACACATGAGTTCTTATAGAAAATGCCATTAATATGAATTTTTCGAATTAATGCGATACATCATTGGCTTTGGGACTTAAAATCCGTAATAAAAAATCCAGGGCCGTATTTAAAAAAACAAAGTTGATGATGGCAGCTCAAAGACGAAACGTCGGTTTGAAAATCTGATAACACCATCTTTCCGAATTCTAAATATTAAACTTAGTTTACTTAGGGGAATTCCAAAATTATAAAACTCTATTTTACACAATTTTGGAAATAATTAGAAAAAAAACATCTTTAGGGGCCCACCTTTAAGAGGCTCTAGCTCCCCTAGGGGGCGATTCCCGATATATGTTTATAGAAAAAATTTAAGGCATTTTTGATCAATAACTACAGGGCTAATGCTTCGTCCACTAATTTTGGGACACTCTGTATAGGTATACGGTATATACTGTATAAGTGGATATGGTCAAAGGTGGCCATTCATCTTTCAATATACTAATCTGACACGGTTGTACCAAAGGCAGATGTCCAGTTGTTTTAATGGATACGCAATGTTTTATTACCTTGTAGATATTACGAAAAATGTGAAAACTCATAGCTGTTTATTGCTTGGAAATGGCTCAAAATAAGTTATCTACATAATTACATATTATGTACATAACAGTATAACATTTCTTCTAGAATCTTAAAAAGAAACAGCCCAATTTAAATTAAACAAGCGTTATACCCGGATTTGCATGATTTTTTAATTTTTTGGTTCATTGGACCCCGTTGGCATAATTGCCAATAACATACATAAAAGTGTGATTTTTTCAGAAAAATAAGTTTTGAAAATTCGACAAATAAAAATTATTTTCGAGACCGAGACCGAGAGTCTCGTTACCTTGGTCTCGGTATCGATAGGTAAGTCTCGGTCTCGGTCTCGATCCTAATTTCCAGGTCTCGGTGTCATTTTCGAGACCGAGACCGAGACCATAGCCTCGCGAACCCCTACTTCTCGCACCGCACGCGAGATTTTGAAAACGCGTTCGAAGTCTTAAGGGTTCTGAGAAGCCGGATCCTGTACGAATTTAACAAGGATCGCACTAAAATCGCCTTTTGAAGGCGTCGAGCGTCGAGCGCTCGTCGCGAATTTTTGTTTAGGAACACCTTAAGAGGGGTCGTACGGAAGTTGCTCAAGGAGGGCTTTTCAAAAATCCTTGTTTCTTGGGTTAGTTTGGGAGTGTTCGCTATGAATTATATGCTAATTCCCGGCAACTTGTCAGATGTTACTCGGCAGTTTTCGGACAGCGGTTTTGTGTAAGTCAGGGGCGTCAGTGGGGACTTTTTGGGGATTGATGTGTGATTAGTGTATTCTAGACCAAACTACTTCCCGGACACGGCTCTCAGTTCAGAGACCGCGCTGGTTCTGTATGGTATACGAACTAGTGATAAATAGCCTTTGATTCTTCTTTTGAAACTCCAGTCGCAGCAGTATAACTTCGCTATCTCCCGTACGCACTTGACCAACTTATCGCTCTTTGAACGCGCCTGAATTCTTTTTTGCGGCTCCTATGCCTTCGCTTTTCACCCGTAGGCCGAGCAACTAAAGTATGGGGGAGTCGGCTCTCTAGTTCTGAAAACCGAACTGGCCGTCGCCGTCGACGCGCTTTACTCTCGCCCAATGTGTAACTACGACTAGTATGAAGGACCAGAGAGGCACATACGTGAATGGGGGAACCCAAACAAGTAGTTTGACTCAAGGTGCTTGCCACTAACCTTATTCGCGGGGTGTTGCTTTTAGTGTCGCACTACAGTTGAAGGTCTCGGAGAATTGTTGGCACTCGGCCGCTTGACAAGGCCTCTTCAAGTGCTTAACTTCTGTCTTCAAAATTTTTTTCTCCTAAAGTCCTGAAGTTCCAAAACTCCGAAAAACTCGATAAATTCGATAGAAGGCTGATTCGGTACCAGTTGAGAGTGCTGGCCCTACAATGCCTTTTCCTTCGCTTCGGGGCTCCTTCGGCTCGTCCGTAAGCTTAGTAGAGTCGTTCCTTTTTTCGAGATTGTCGATAACTCGACATTCAGTTCAGAGGTTGCAAAATCGCAGAAAAACTCAATAAATTCGATAGGAGGCGGATTCGGTACCAGTTGAGAGTGCTGGTCCTTCAATGCCTTCTCCTTTGGGTCGGGGCTTCTTTCGGTCGTCCGTAAGCTTTTTACAGCCCTTTCTTTTTCCAGATGTCGAAAATTTGGCTACGTTCCTAATGGCCAAAAATCGGGGAAAATCTCATAAATTCATCAGAGATATGGGCCTAGGGGCTAAATGGATGAGTTTGTAGTTCCGTTAGGATTCCTGAAGATCAACGATGGTGCTGGCCTAAAGTGATTTCTTGCTTCTTGCCTTTCCGAGATCTGAACTGCAACTTCTTTTCATTTTAATTCTTGCGACGCGCTTCAGAGATGGATATTCCTACCCTATCGTGCACAACCAATCAAAGGCGATAATTTTCGCGCGATTGGAAAGTCTGTTGGGCCATCAACGGTTGAGAATATCAAACTGCCGATTCTAGAATCATGGACCGTTAAACTGCTGCATGCAGGTGTACATTCTTTCGCGGCCTGCATTTTTATACAGTGGCGTGCTTAAATGCGGTTAAGTCTAAAGGACGTTTTTACAACACTTCATACAGTAAGGAAAAATACATAAAATATGTTTACAATACAAATAACTATAAAACATCAAAAATAAATTTAAAAAGTCCTCTTCTTTGCTATTGTGGCATAGGTAAATGTTAATTCACCTCGAAAGGGTAAACAAAACTTGTATCTTTAACATCAGGCCACGTAAATGGATCTTTCAAATCTTTGTAAGGTTTCAAAAATGATACTTCGACCGCCTTATTGGCATCATTGGATGAACCTGACGGACTGATACCTGAGGAACAAACCGTTTTGCTTGTCTTTTCATAGAACTAACTTGCATTTCAATAAGCAAAAAATCTTCTGCCACAAAGTCATTATAATCAACTTCAAATTTACTCCAATCCGTCTGGGTAGTTTTCAAATTCTGAAAATATAGGGAGTTCGTCTGGCTCATCTTCCAATAAATTACTCGTATCGGCATTTTCAATTAAATCGTCGTTTTCATTGGGAGTTTCATTGTGGTCGAAATCGTTGGTTTCTGGAGCGAAAACTGAACCGGTATCTATATTGACGCTTTTTCCTGCTTGCGCTCTTAATTTTTTTCTGTGGATTTTTCTTAGGTTTATCATTGTTATATCTCAATTGTCTTAAAATATCAATCAAATAGTTTTCCATATTGTGTTGATTAGTTTCAGCTTCTTCTCTTGTAGTGTCTTTCGAAATTTGATCCAAAACTTTCATCATGCCAATTCCACACTTTTTAAATCCAGCTTTAATTATTTCGGCAGTGTTTGTTTCCATTTTGCCTAACCGTTTTTTTAAGCATAGATGAAAATCTGTCTTTTGGCACTGTTCCTCTATTGCCTTTCAATAGTCGTGTTCGGTATATACCTCAGATCGATCGGATTAATCTGACTCGTTCGTTTATGACATCTAGTTGTAGGGGAAATAAATCTCAACCGTTCGGTAATTAAAATCGGAGCGATCCGACGACGATCTTTTTGCTCGGAGAATTTGGACCGATGAAAGCGAGCAATCTGAATTTGTGAGGTTAAGTACGTTTAAGTTCAAAGTTAATATCATCATCATATATTAATTTGTTCATTACACAGGTTTCTTAACTACATAAATAACAGTAAGAATGACATTGAACTTGACACTGCTGTTAAGCCGGGCAGTTCAAAGTTGTTTCTTGATCTGTTTTGTTTATAAATATATTTTAGATTTTGCTAAGTATTTTGTTTCAAAATGAAAGAACTCAGCCTGTATCATGGGTTTTTGGTCTCTGAAATGAAATCCAGACCAGAATGCAGAATGACGTTTGACACCTTTGACTTGACAACGATCTATACCGTTCGTTTATTCAAGATTACTCCGTCCGATCTGTGGTCACGTGACAAAAGATCCGTCACATCTCTGACAGGATTACCGAACTCGGCTAATATCCACTCCATCAGTATATCGCGCCATCTAGGGACTGTGCTATGTGAGTTGAATTTTTGGGTAAGAAGATAAACAGAACATCATTACCTTTAAATTTAGCAATGACATGAGCAGAAAGTTACGATAAGTTGTCGCCAATTAAGGCTCGTGGTGGGTCTTGTCTCTTCAGAAAGGGCAAAGCTATCGTAGAAAACCATTCAAAAAGTTTTTTGATCTATCCAGCCTGATTTGGTATTGCCATTTCGCGTTCCTTTTGGAGCTCCACTCGTCCATGTGTCCCATAAATGAGTAGAACGATTTATCACGAATGGTGGTAAAAGAGCACCATTTCCAGCACATGCCATCATTACTGAGGTAGAAGCTGTAGAAGGATTTAAAACAAATTCTGGATGCTTGCATCCTCTTTCAACGACAACGCGCTTTTTCCTAGTCATCAGTCAAATTGATCTCATCGTAGTTAGTTATTGAATCTGGTTTTATATTTAACAATTAAATCTCTAAATTATCGAAATATTCAGTACGAAACTGCTGCGCGACAACGTTTGATGTTTTCGACCCTTCTGACTGGTAATCTTTGGCCATTTCGGCTCAAGTAACCGTGCATCCAAGCCTACCTTTTGTCCTTGTTTGTCTAGGTAATTTATTACAATTTGTCTGAATTCATTAGATGTCATAGGGAACCCCCACTCACTTGCAGTTATTAGTTTATCTGAGAAAGGTTTCCTCCTCTACAGAGAGCGCCGTTTGTCCCCCGTACTTCTTTTGAGTTTCCCCGAGCGATGTATTTTCATTGTGTGATTGGCTCCCCGTAAACTTAGCTTCCCGCTTCTAACATATTCCAATGCCTTATTCGAATTTTCTATTGAAAACGATGCATATCTGCCTATCCCAAGCACCTTTTTGTATTTTCTTGGCACTTTACATGTGTTTACAAGTCACCCCATCCTGGAACAGAATATGTTTTTTTTACAATGTTTTTTTACCTTGAAACTTTGTAACATTGCTAACTAATATATTAGCTAAGTTACCACCAAATTTCATGAAAATCGAACGAATATAATCGTAGCTACATATCAAAGTTTACGGACCACCAAAAAGACGACGTTGTTGTGTTTTGATTTAAACCGGTACTGAGGCCTGAGACAAATGTTTTAGTTTTGTGGCGCCAAAAATAAGAGGAATCACATAGTCCCTCGCGACAATCAAGGACAAATGATTCAAATGAACTGTTACGAAGGTGGGTCTAATTTTTAGACATATTAAGAGAGTAATGCATCAAAATGTATCAAGTCATCCCAATTGACGGAAGCGAAATTTATTTCGTATAATATCGCCCGAGTATCATATGATTACAGCGAGATTCACTAGTTAGTTATGTATGTATGTTATGACCATCATGGCGAAGATATTAAGAAAATTTGCCAGCACAAAATATTTCTTCTAGTTACTGTACACACTGCACAGTGTATTGGATACACGCGCACCGCACACTTATCGACAAGCTTTAAACCAAAGTATATCGAAGATCCCGTAGCACATTGGTATGTAGCTGGGTTTCTCATTAGAGTGGCACTCACTTCGGATTCGATCCCCGCAAAAGAAACTTTGGTTTAATTTCATTTTATTTTTTTAAGGGGTCGGTCTATCTCTCCTTCTGTCTTTACAAATGCTGTAACTCCCTCTCTATTTCCGTTACACGCCTCCCTCTCTCGTCCGCCTCGCCGTCACGTCCAGCTTAGTCTCCAAGTCTCCACTCTCCATACACATTGTAACATGCAGCGCGCCTAAAGAAGTTACACTTCAACAAGTTAATTCTGTAACGAAATCGAAACTGGTACGTAATATTTATTTTTGTACGCCCATGCTATTTCGGATTGTTTACCCTGCTTGGTTTTAGAACGGTAGGTTAAGTTTACTGGTTACTAAGCAAAAACGCGACGGTAAGTAATTTACTTACCGTTCAGCTGAACGGTAAGTAAAATATATATAATTTGTCGAAAAAATGCATCATCTTTAGATGATCCTTTCTTGAAACATCAGTATTTTGTAAAAAACATAGAATACGCAGCCCAAAAACATTTAACCTAAAGAGACCCGACAACTCATTCATAAAAATCCGAAATCTTGCAAAAATATCAACAAAACGATTGTCCTACCTCCTTATATTTTTATGAATCGTGTACAAACTTTTGTCAAACTTCGTCCCCACTACTAAATGTAGTATTGCCCGCCCCCGCCTGAACGAAAGCAAGGACAGTTCATAGACGTAGACTTTGAAAATGTGAGTCCATCATAATAATAATTTCAACAAAGTAAATACGTTTAATTTGAAATGATGGTATTTATTCGGGTGCATTATTTAAAATATATTTATGTTTTATTTATAGTGTGTGGGTTAGATTGAGTTAGTTTGGGTTAGATATGGGTTCTGAAGGTTAGTGAACACAAAATAGTTATTTTGCTGTGTCACGAAATTTTTCCGTGTCCTTGCAAAACCACTGCCAAAATGGTGCCCACTGTACTACTGTGTTTCATTTACTTTTACTTACTTGTGGAAACTCAGGTTCGGATGATAACAGCTGGAGATTTTGCATACCTCACACCGCAAGACCATCGTCGTTACTTTGATATAAAGTTTATAAAAAATATTTATAGGAAATCACTCACGAAATACAAAAAAGCTACACGTCGCGTCGCGTCGCACAAATTCAGGCTTTAAAACGTTCATTTGAAACCAAACAAAACTGGGCGAAGAGTGCTATTTTGCACGTTTTTTAATGAAAAACATTAATTTATTCAAGTCGCGATCAAAAGTTGAACGGCCATCTTGTCACTTTTGACGTCTGTATTATTAGGAATCCCATTCAAAACGGTGTCGAAATTTTGGCTAGTGAGCTTTGACATTGAACAATTTTGTTAAAATCATAGCAACCAGTCATCAAAAATACACACTACTTTGCGATTCGAAAAGACTTCTTTATGATACCAAAATAGAAAAAGTATATTCAACTTACATTTGCAATAAATGGTCATTGCATAATATACTATTCAGCAGCTAATATTGAAATAAAATTTCGGAAAACTTATTTCCTGAACAATTTCAAATTTGAACACGAAATTTATGAGATACCAAAAATACGCAATTCTATCCCGATTTAAACGTTTTTGTGACACATAGGGTTTTTCTGCCCTCAATGGTTAAACGAAAGATTAAATCATCCCACTGCTAGCCTAAAAATAAATTGGTTATCATTATTTTTGAGACAAATAAAAAGGAACTGAAGCATACAAATTTTATTTAAAAATATATAAATATGACAAATATCTGGTTAATGACATATTCAAAAAGTAGCTTAATAACTATTTTCTTCTATTAAATACCTATTAAAAATATATTTTCATTTCATTATAAATGCTACTATCACTGAAAAAAATCTCCTAAATAAACTGGTATATCTAGAAAAAAAGACTAAATCTAGAGTATTGGCAATAAATTGTAATTGGTTTATTTAGATTTGCTAAACCAGTAAATTGTTACGGTATTTCTATAAAGCTTTTGTATTAATAAGTACCCGTATTAGATAGGTATATAATATAATAATTAAAGTAGATAAACATATTTACAGCAGTGCCTTCACTGGTTTTGAAACGATACCAACTTTCTATACTTCGAATAGGGAAGAGCCGTCGGGCGTCGACCTTCAATGCTCTCAATCTATTGGTTCACTTACTTTACTACATGCATACTATAAATATTTTGGGGGTAAAACAAGGCGGAACCAAGGGAAGCGGAATTGCCAGATTGGCATGTAAGAACTTCAGAACCGGTTTTTAATGGATCAAAAATGGGGAAAACAGCTATTTAGTATTATCATTTATTATGAAAAAAGTATGTACAGTAACTCGTAAACTTAAAATTTGACAACGCTACATCTATCGACCTTCGAATGTGCCTCAATGTTGGGGGAAAACAAAGAACCATTTGTCCCGTCTCTTCAGGTTAAATGTCTTTGACGCAGCCCATAAACTGCCAGGGGACGCCAGTTTTCTATTTCTTTGAACAAAGTATGCCAACAGGAGTTTTTCGTCTAAGCTCTTTCCATGATTGTCTTCAAACCACTTTTTGAAAACTTTATACGTCTTTTCATAACGATTTTTTTATTTCTCGGGAATTACTGAAGAGCACCCTATTTCCCATGCCTCTTCAATATCAGAATTATCGTTCTCAAACTCACTCATACTTCTAAAACACTACTGATAATTAATAGTCACGCGTTTGTCATATATCTTGACATTAAAAAGTAAAATTACAAACGTATCCATAGTAACAACAGAACCCATGTAAGGTTTAGTGGATCTACAGGGCAGAAATAATTATCCAAAACACAATTTTTACCATTTTCAAGATATTTGCTTAGTCAATGTCTTTGTGTTCATAATGGGCGTACAAAAAATAGTATAAGCATCTCGAACAGTAAGGAGTTTACCGATCTCCTCCAATATTGGCGACTTCGCTTCGCTCAGTCGCCAAACATTGTCGTCGATCGGTAAACTGTCCTTACTGTTCTTGATACTTAATATACTATAAATTTACAACTTTAAAGTATATTTACAGTTTTAAATGTTGTTATGTTATATGCTTCTTTAATTATCTAAATTCTGAGATGCAAGTTGCTGTTAACATGGTCTAAAACACTTGCGAAATGAAAGAGAAACCGAAACTTGGTATCCTATTTAAAATTTCGTTAGTACGGCCCAGTTATTACCACGTGCGGGAAAGCTGTTCCCGAGAAATCAATGAATAATGCACCCTTAGTTCCCCTAAATGCTTCCTATATGTGCGGGGTTCGGATTTTCGGTGAAGTTGTACTTGAGTCATACATTTTAGTACAATAATTGTCGAAACGCTTGTGTAATAAAGTATCTTCAATTTCAAATTTGTTGTGCTTTCTACTCAACGAAACTATTTTTCCCCTGAAACTAAAAATTTAATCGTGTTCACTATTTTTAAAAGTTTGCGTTTCTAAAAGGGTTCCAACGATTTGAATAATGTGCTTTCCGGATTTTGAAAATCTTAGAAATTTTAGAAAATTTTCATTAAGTTACAAAACACATAATGATATATTTATGACGTTTTGCTCCGAAACTCTTTCGGAATTTCTGATATATTTCAGCTTATAATGCACATGGTAAAATATTCGATAATGCTGAATCATTTTAATTTAAGCATATTAATGCTGTAGTGATCAAAATCGCATATTTTTCGTAAACAATTAGGCACTATAATACTAAATTTCCATGGGACTGATGCGCTTTTGTGTGATAAAGATATGATATTAAATGGGTTTAGTCATCGGCTTAAGAAATTCTGACATTACATTCGGGTTACGCTAAAATCGTGGAATATGCGGAGAGGCCTCCCTCTTCGAGTTAGCACCTTCACAGCTAACCCAAACTATCCAAATTACTCGATTACCTAATATCCTAACTACTTTTGACAATATAGCCTACAATTCAGGGATGGAAGCAGTAAATTTCTAAACTTTTCGAGCAGTTAGCAATAAATAAGAAAAACATAACATTTGCTCAGTGCCTCTTTGGAATCATATATTTCAAGTTTCATGGATACATGAACAATGTCCTTGAGTAATAAAGACAAAGGTATTATAGCTGTACAAACTTACGTTCTCCAAGTAGTTGTCATTTTGAAAAAAGGCGGAGAATTGTATAGATTGGAAATTAATCTTTCGATCAACCTCTAGAATGAAGATATTCGAATATAGGATGTACGTACAATTTCTTGAAATATTGTACAATTCGACTTTCTAAAGCGGAAAGTGATCTTGCGTCCTTTGCTCTCTGCTCCGCCGAACATCCGACTTGAATTTACGTCTTTCATAAGGTTTACACAAACTTTATCTAGATTTATAAATGTGTATTTTTTCTCTTAAAATTCAGTGTTTCTAACAGAACGCCTCTTGGTTTTTTGGTATAAAAATGCACTATTTCACTAAAAAGACAATAATTTATTGGTTTTGGAAAACTGGTGTTGGAATGGGATAGAGATTTGGTACAACTCGGATTTATTAACCCAGAATAAACATAAGATGAACTGAGTAAAAATAAGGTAATTTATTTCTAATGCGTTTCAATAAAATATTTGGTAAGAACTTTCTAATATTGTCAATTTTGTTTGTTCTACATGCATGATGATGCATGTATGTGATTATGCACAAATAAACACCTCGAGTTTTTTCAATTTATCTATTTATTTTCTTAACGGAAGTATTATTCCCTAAATAATGGAGAAGATATTATTTCTAAATAAAATATATATTAACTTCTTAGACTGTTTTTATCCGAATATATAATAAGACAATTTAATTGATAGACAAGGTGGTCCATAAGAATATCCGGAAAATGTATGTGATGATTCCTGAACCCAATTGTGAGACGGACTGTTAGACTTAAGTATTTATTTTTTTATTTTGAGAGATTATTTCCATGATAACATTTCTGAAATGCCTAAAGATTCAGGTTCTAAAAGACTTATGTCACTGGCGTTTGATTTTTTTTTGCCCTAAAGTTTTTCTGTAATTTTGCACATTGATTAGAATGTTCAATTAATTTATAACAAGTGTGCTATAATTCAGGATGCTGCTGATTCAATATACTTACTAGAATACCCGATTGACTCACTTGAGCATGGCAGTAGATCGAATTCATTTCAAGGTATTCGATTTTCCCTAACTTCAACTTCAAATTGATGATAGTTTGACCATTTTACTGTTCTATGGAAGTTAAAAAAAAATATGTGCCTATTTGCAATTTTAAATTATTTTATTATTTAATCATACAATAGAATAGTATATCATGTAGGAGGAAAAGTTACACATTTTTGGCCGAATGCACCTCATCCAGAAAGCACCGAAATGTTATTATAGATTATAATGAAAGAAAAAAAATTATAGAAAATTCATTATTAAAAATAGAAAAAAAACTTAATGGAAATTAAATCAATTAAAGATTTTTTAAAAATTTGTTTAAATAAATATTTTACTTCCGGTTAAAATAAATAATTTGGCCCAATAAAAGATGTGCTTTTCCTCCGAAGTACATTTTATTCTGCGATCGACAAAAAATTAATATTGATATTTTTGAAAAAGTCGAAATAGCAGCAGCTAAAGTAGTTACCTTTGCCCCAATACTAATAAGGTAATATTTCCGTACTGTTATTTGCGATAACCTTCCCGCCCTTTACCGAAAAAGTAATATTCCGGGGCTTTTATGTGAGATTTTCCAGGAACCCTACAATATCAGAATAACGAGTTTTGCGTCCTATCAACGGACTCAGATGCTCAGAATGTTGACATTTTCGGACGATCGCAGAATTTTTTTAGTGAAAAGATCCTTCTTCGTCGCGGGTCTGAATACTTAGAACATAATAAAAAAATGCGATGAATCCAACTGTAAACATGATGTTCTTAATACTACTCATGGATGAAACGGTTTATTCTGGCAAACTTGTTTCTAGAACAAGGAACAAGGGAAGTGAGGTTGAACCAACGAGTTAAAAGGCCAAGGTGTGGATAAAAATTGAAGCGCTTGGGGCAACCAACCATCAATTTTAATATTATCACCAAATTCTGAAATCACAAATAATCTGTTTCAATAATACTGTTTTTGTATTTTTTGGGTCAGAATGGGTATTTTATGATAAGATATTAATGAAAAAAAAAATAAAAAAAAATCGAAAAGTAGCTTGTGAGTTGTCACCTTTATGTATACAAGTAAACAACAAGGGACTTAAATTATTTCTTCAAATTCTGAAATCATAAATAATCTGTTTCAATAATAGTGTTTGGGTCATTTTTGGGTCAAAATAGGTATTTTATGATGATATTTTTGTAACAAAAAAATAATGGAAAAAAAAAATGAAAAAAGTGGCTTGTGACCTTACAAGTAAAATAACCAACGAGTTAAAAGCCCAAGGTGGGAGAAGAATTGATGCGCTTGGGACAACAAGGGACCTAAGCCTCAATTTGATTATTTCCAGAATAGGCAATTTTAATATTTCCACCAAATTCCGAAACCACAGATAATCTGTTTCGATAATGGTGTTTCTGTTTTTTTGGATCAGAATGGGTATTTTATGATAAGATATTTTTGGAATGAAAAAATAAAAATAATAATACAAAAAAAAATCAAAAAGTGGCTTGTGACCTTTATCTATAGGTACACGTAAAAAACAAGGGACCTAAGCCTCATTTTGATTATTTCCAGAATAAGCAATTTTAATATTTTCACCAAATTCTAAAATCACAAATAGCCTGTTTTGATAATAGTGTTTCGGTATTTTTGGAACAGAATGGGTATTTTATGATATTTTTGGAATAAAAATAATAATAGAAAAAAAAAAATAAAAAGTGATTTGTGGCCTTTATGTATACAAGTAAACAACGAATATTCTCCTTTTAAACAACGGCACTGTTCTTAGGGAAATACAAAATATAAATCTTAATACAATAATAAAACACTAGAATAAAAAAAAATTAACTTGATAAGGATTTATGCATTAGTCGCCCAACAGGCCATCATCTATCGGAAGATCGTTTATTCGCCCTCAGTATTTTCTGCCTCTAAACTTCTTACTGTGTCCTGTGTTTTTAGTTAGTTCCAGGTGATACTGCTGATACACAGGAGGTATGTAGGTAAAAGCATTTTTTTAATTACAGCCAGTTTTTCTGCACTTAATTTAAGACGTTGGCGATATTTTCTTGGTAGGCCCTGAAGAATATTAATCATTTTTCTTATAAAATGATTCCCCGTTTTCCGACATTAACTGGTTTAAAAGATTTTTCTTTTAGCAAATGGTTGATAAGTATTGCGTTGGGAAAGTTGCAGTCGAATTTAAAACATTGTATTTGGGTAAATTTTATGGGTTCTTTATCCCCTCTATTACATTTTCCCTTGAAAATGGTATATTTTGGTATATTGTTTCATAATAACAACGTTAAAGTGGTTTACTCGTTTACTCGTATAGCTTCGTATCATTGTTGAGGCCAATAAATCTGCCTTAGATAATTTTTGTTTTTCAATCACCGCAAAATCTTCATCAGATGGTAGATATGTATGCCCAGATACCAGAAATCGAAGTTCTATAGTTTTGTACTTTTACACGAGTAGTATGAGACTCTCCACTGGCATACCCACTAAAAACTCAGCTGTGTTCCTAGCCCAAGAGGTCTCTGCTGCAGGCCGGAAGGGAGAACTACCGAGATTGGCTCCTTTTAAGTCCTGGTCTTCCTATTATAGTTGTGATTACTAAGATTACGCCCCGCGTAGTTTGTTGCATCGTCTTTCTCCAGTTGAGTTGTAGGGAGCAGGATTGGATGTTACTCCACTCATGCTCTGTGCTGGTTAGCACCGGTCGTTTTTTGTATGGCCACCAAGTAGGCTTCTAGGTCTTCTGTGTGTGGCCCATCTGCGTCTTCTTCCTGGGATATCGTCTGGATTATAATCTACTGCTTGCCCCAGATTTTCATCGGAGTGGTTCTCTACTCTTAAGAATACGCGCCTATCCTTATTGACTATAAAGTCTTCTAGTGGTTACCACTGTAGGTCTGCCTGCAGGTCAGCATTTCTGACAAACCAAGATGCGCCAGCTGCCATCGTGACTAGCTTGTTCCTTGTACCTATGAGCAATGCCATACAGGACTTCGCTGCATATCCCCAAGCTGTCGAACCATGCGTCATCGTCAGTTGGGGCCTATCTATAGTCTTAATCATAATGAGCCTAGTTTTCACTGACATTTGGCTGTCTTCCCATCGGGGGATTTAGCATAGCAATTATTCTCTTGGTTTTGTCTCTCGCCGCTTGGATGTGCCTTTTCCATGTCATGGTTCAGGTTCACTCCAAGGTACTTGCCTTCCATGTCCCAAGGTCGATGTTATTTATCTGTATGTGTGGTCCAGCAACCATTCTTCTCCTCCGGAGGAGTATGCCTACGTTTTGCACTCACTAACCTTGATTTTCCACTTTGTCATCCGGTTTATAAGCCCGTCTGCTGCCTCCTGTAGCACAGCGCTTATCCTCCTCTCGTCGGTGTGGGCAAATTCTATCGTCAGCATAGAATGACGACGCGCAGTCAAATGATGGTATATCATGTGTGAATATTGAGTATAGGGAACCCTGCGGTATTCCTGCCTCAAGTGTCCTAGGTCTAGATTTTTTGCCTTGAATTTTCACATGAATTATCCTGTCTGTTAGGTAGCTCCTTATGATCTTTATGAACCGGTCAAAGTAACTCCCCTACTATCATTTTATAGTCTAGCCCCTGGTGCCATACTCTGCTGAAGGCTCTTTCTACGTCTAGAAAGATTGGCCCTGACGCTTGGCCGTTGTTGAAGCCGCTTGCTATGTTCCCGACTACTTTTAGAAATAGTAACTCCGTAACTCACTCTCTCAGCCACCTTGCTCACAGCCGAGAGGAGACTAATGGGTCTGTAATTTTCAGGATAGGTCTTATCCTTACCTAATTTAGGTATTACGATCACATCAGCCTCCTTCCACCTATCAGGAAGTGGCCAAGTTTCATCATCGCGTTGTTGATGTTAGCCGTAGATGTGAATCCTTTTTTGGAAAGCTTCTTGAGCCTCAGATTACTGATTTTGTTGTGGTGTTTTTTAAGCTTCAGCCTTTTTATGATGTTTGCAACATCACCTGGTGAAATTGGTCATCAGATCATCACATCTAGGCTCTGTTCTGGTGCCTGACTCTTTCTTAAACGTCTTCGTGTAGTTTGTCATCCTCGTTGGGATGTATAATGTGGGTAAAAGGTACAGAGATCTGTAATAACTAATAACTCATTTTTTCAGAGGTGATTTATGTAGCTTGTGTGGCCAAATGCTTCAATTGGTCGACTAGCTTCTGTAGATGTAATTAGTAATATTACTTAAACACTATTCCATACTTCCTTGCTAATGTTAAATTCTACAAAAATACTGAGGCCCTAAAATCCAGTGTACAAATGCCACATTTCAACAAATAAATATATGAAATTCAAGCGTATGATAGCCGCACCCCCCTTCGTCCTTAGTTGTTAGTTCGGGTTAGTGATCATAATGTTATGTCACAAAGATTTGCACCAACGTCAGTGCCTAACAGTTATATCCGTTTTTTAATGATTTTTTTTTAGTAGATGTTTACTCGCTAGAGGATTATTCAAATACAAAAATATAAAATTATCCAAAAAGATAAAAGTATCCAGAATCCCAAAAATCACACATTTTCCTAAAATACTTGATCTACTTTCTTATAATTTCATAACTTCACTATTACTTTGAATTCCGATTTGACAGCATATATATGTTGTTAAATTAATCAGTGTTTTGAATATAAAACATCTATTAACGCCGTACTAAAATTGACGCCTTCAAAACACTGATTAATTTGTAAAGTGCGAATAATCGAAGTTCAAAGTAGTGGCCCTTAATCTCCAATTTTCCTATCAACATCAAATCGCTTCTTATTCGAGACCAGACGGACATGCTCAATACTAGGTAAAGATCTGTTTATCTCGCATACTAATATATAGAATTAATAAAAAGTATTGTGGAATAAATAAAAAGTTAAAATGTAGGGGAGAGCGAGGCTAGTTGTCGCATTGTCGAAATGTTTTGTTAATATTTTCTCTAAAATATGTTTGCTAGCAAATTTGCTTGCTTGATGTTGTAAGTTTAGGAAAAATGATGAATTTTAATGTTTTTACTTATTGTAGCTGTGTTTTTGCGTCAAGATGCCCCGCTGCGGGATAAGTTGTCTTGCAATGGGGCAAATTGTCTCACAACAAAAAGGTTTAAATTAACGTACCTAATATCAATTGTATTTAAAAATAACAAAACCAACACGTATTAATAGTGAGAAGACGACCTCTCACTTCTATTTACTAAACATAAAAACATAAAAAGTTATCAGGTACAGAATATAATATAATATATTATATATTTTTAAAAGCACTTCAATAATCGTCGTCCGAGTCCAGTTTGGACAGATATAATGAAGCGTTAATGCATTAGCAGACGCTCGTGAGCCCACATTTTACACGAATTGCGTCTTAGCCACGTTTCCTTTAGGAGGCCATTTTTGAAGCTATCGGCGTATATTAAACAGAAGCAATCGTCTTCATCCGTCTCATCAGAGCTGCTGTTATTTCTGTTTCGTTGGTTTATTTTAAGTTTTTTCAGCGGCTTCTCTTTATTTTTTCTTTTTACCACTTTTGCTTTTCTATACCTTTCTGCACCCTGCTCCTCTATTGCGTTTTTTTTTCTAGAGTGTCTGCTACAATAGCTGACTTAACTTTTCTTCTTCTAGTCTGCTTGATTATAACTCTTGGGACTGCTTTAGACAGAAGACTTATATTCTCTACGGAACGAAGAAGAACATTGGAGTGAATAACCACCTTGCTGCAGGGAAAAGTTGAGGTACTGGGATATTCTGGTTGAGATTGAAAGCTGGGGTCCGGAGAAGAATGAATAGCAGTTTTTCTACAGGAAAAAGTCGAGGTGCCGGAACATCCCAGCATTTAAGGATTTGTAGTTGATTCTGGACTAACAGTTTCTTTTTCTTCAACTTGGGTTTCTGTACGTGGAGGCGGTAAATCGGTGGCATATTCAGGCATAAAGTCCTGTTCTCCAAACACATCTATGTTTGCCAGATGCCCGTAACACGAAATCCCGCTGTGATATTAGTTGGCGTAGTTGCCAATGGAAATGCTGCTGTAGCCACTACTTGTGGAATTTCATAAATAGTCATAGTTTTGCATAAGTTGTTAGTTACCCAGGCATGACACGCTGTATTTGCAAACCTCTTAAATGGCCCAAAGACGCTTCTGTCTAATGGCTGAAGCTTATGGTTGGTTTGGGGCGGAAACATGGACATGGTTATACCATTTTCTTTAGCATAATTTAATCCGTTTATCGAAAGGTGTGAGTTGTGGTTGTCAACAATTATCAGCAGAACTTGTTTTCCCATAGAGCGTTTGCAGTGACGAACAAAGTGACGTAACCATTGTACATTATGTTCTCCTTTCATGCAGCCCGAAGTACTTGCCGCACCAGCTCTTCCAGGGGAGCCATTATTAAGGAAATGATCGCGAAAAGGTACCCTTGGAAATATGAAGAATGGAAGCACTGAATTCCCAGTAACAGACCCACCTGCTACGATAGTAACCAAGTTACCCCGTTCCTGCGACGTAACACTTCCAATCTGTTTGAAGCATTTTCTTGCAACGACTCTGTCAGGTTTTTGTGTTGTTGTGAAGCCTAGAAAAAATTTAACGTAAATAATTTTTAGTAAACTTGGCAAAATCTTTTGCTACCTGTCGCATCCATATTCCAGATGTCTTGAGGCTCTAGTTTCAAACAGTCAAGAGCTAAACGTAAATTATGGAAGACTCTGCTAAAATTTGTTTAATTAAAACTTGAACACCTTGCCAAACTCGTAGGTTCTGGGATTCGGATTGAAAGGGTAGGTCTTCTTTAAAAAAATAGGGTAATCAATCTCTCCCAGCCATTTTGTTTTTGCGCCAGGACTTTGGAATTTCAATTTCTATGCTAATTTTTTTACTTTTTGGGATTAGTCCAAAATATATGTCACACAATATAGGCTTCCATTTGCTCTTCCTGCCCTGTATTAAAAATTAAGCGATGTTTAACATATCCTACCTATACAGTGCATGGCTGCTGCTCAAGGACGTCTTCTATCCTAACTTTTGCACAAAAGCGTTGAAAGTTTCGAATAGGTATCTTATAGTTCTGGACAACGGAATTTCGGCTCCTTCTGTTTATAAAAACCTCTTTGGCTGCCCTTAAAATAACATCGCGAGGAATGGTGCCTCTCAGTCATTTTAATGTATTTTCGCACCATGTTCTAAAAAAGTTAAAAATAATGTTCTAATATTCCCACCAAGGGGCATGTTGACGCGCGACAAGTTGCCCCTTTTTAATAGCGACAACTTGCTCCAAAAACAACAAAATCAAAAACCCGATTATTTTTATTGTAAAAATAAACTTGGGGTCAAGCAAATATGGTCAATAGAAAGCCAAAATTATGCCAATTTTAAATGTATACTTACGATTTTTCTGACTACTACACTATTAGAATACCGTTTTTCTTGAATTGTGACATTTTCTAACGATAAGAAAAAATAATCTCGTCTCATTCACTTACACACCAGTACTGACCCATATTGACCCAAAGTCCCAACCTTAAAAGTTTTATGACGGTTAAAATGTGCGTGCACATATAGAGCGGGAGCAAAACAGCGTTGCCAAGTTTGAAAACGAGCCTGAAAATTGAGATGCGACAACTAGCCCACACGGCAACTAGCCCCCGCTCTCCTCTACGACACTTTACGTCGTTATTAATTGAAGAATATTCTAAATAATGTGTAAAAAAAAGAGAAAATCCTGTGGCCTATAGGAGTCGAAAAACTTTAGATCCAGAATTTACAAAATAGGTGTTATTTCATATTCCATAAGATTTACTAGTCGGAAAAATAAAAATCTATTTGTCAGGCTTCTTTTCCAGCATTAAAAAAAACATTTGAATGGTGCGTATTCACATTTGTAGAAAAATCTAGCAACCTGATCATTTTCCTACAAGT
The DNA here is from genome assembly GCA_016904865.1 of Pissodes strobi. NCBI lineage: Eukaryota > Metazoa > Arthropoda > Insecta > Coleoptera > Curculionidae > Pissodes > Pissodes strobi. The sequence continues at coordinate 214,635 of MU182419.1, read as the reverse complement.
TTTAAGGTTTCAAAAATAATTCAAATTTTTCGAAAAGAATAGAGAAACAGCCAAATCTTTAATATTTTACAACGCATTTTAAGCAGAAGGTCTTAAGAACAAAATTTATTTCACCGTTCATTTCGAAATGGGTTCAGGAATCATCTTCTGAATTATTTCGATGTACTTAAAGATGACCGTCAAAATACCATTTTTGGTTGTTAGCTTGGTGCAATATACATTTTGTGTTATTCGAATTAAATTTTAAATATTTTTGATAGATATTTGTAAATATTAAACAGGTTATTATTTTAACCGTAATTTGCAATTACACTATTTGCACAAAGTTTAGATTATTATTAAACGTAAATATATGGTTTTTAGTTTATGTTTGTAGTAGGGAATTTAATGTAATTATTTGTACAAAATTGTAATAGGTACAAACCACTGTAACGAAAAAAATTGCTGCGCTTGCAATTTTAAATTATTTAATATTTATGAAAAATCTATTACTACAACACGGTTTTATCCACAATACTAAAACAGAATTTTTGCACTAGATGCGCGTTTGGCTAACCATCATCATCCGGAGATCATTAAAACTGTTTGTGATGATGATTAGCGAAACTCGCGTCGGAGGCAAATTCTGTTTCGGTATGGTAAATAAAACTGTATAGTAGTGCATTTTGCCGAAAGTTCCAAACCTCAACCTAAAAAAGCCTATTGCTCTATTGAATCTCTTATCAAATGTTTTGTTAAGAAAACTAACTTAAAAGTACATGACAGAAGAAATGTAAAAAGTTAGGGCAACAGAATAAATCAAACAAATTCACAAAATTGATTTTTTTTAAAACGGCAGCATTCTGCTTATAAAATATTAAGTAATAATTGTAATAATTGAAGAATAATGGATTCAAAAGGGTATTCCATAAGCGTGTTAGGCAGCAATTTTTGTAGGTTGTAATCATTTTCAAATTTTTAGATCCCATTTTTGGGTTATCAGGTAGTATACAAACTCCAACATTATTTTATTTTATGTACTCAGTTTTATTGTTTGGTACATTTTGTATAATTTTTTTTATTGTGTATATAACTATGTTTGTATGTTGCATGATTTTTTTATATGAAATGCTTTTTTGTGTGTGTAATTTTTATTAAGGGCACCTTGCACATTTAGCTTTAAACAGCATGGATTTTGTCTTTTTTTATCAAATATTTATCTAATTTTTATTGTACATTTTTTTATTTTTTTTTAATAAAAACTTTTTTACTGTCGCTCTCTTTTTTAACTTTAACATGCTCTACTCTGTGCTAACCAACATTCATCACAGGTCAAACTGTTCTTGTACGTAAATTGTTTCTTGATAGCTATTAAGTTTTTGATCGATTTTAATTATTTTTATGATCGCGATCTATAGAACGTAACCTACCATTTTATATTAAGAAAAAACTAGGAAGATACAAGCACTCTTCAAATAATAACAAAAATTTTGCAAAAATCTCTTCATCGCAACCAAAGTACAGATCATTATGGTCCATATAAAAATTGTTGGAATAGTGCTCCCAGTATGGACATTCCTAATTTTTCAGATAATTTATAAATAATGTTTTATGGACTAACCCTAACTAAATATATTCTAAAAATTTCTATTATTTAGTAACTAAACTAAACTTGCAAAAATTTCCATGGAAAACCCAGGCTCTTCCAAATTGGAGAGCTTTTCCTACAAATTAGAACTGTTTCATTTGGTTAAGATTAGTTAAAAACGCAGCTTAAAAATAACCATTTGATTAAAAAAAACCAACCCCAATTTTTACTAAGTATTGGTGTTCATAATATTCTCAAATTTACTAAAATTCTCTAATAGATAAGATGTTAGGAAACAAATTATGTACAAGTTTAATTTAACTCACAGTCTATACTTCGAAACATTTTCTGAGTTAATATTTTAAACATGTATATTAGCTTACTATTTAATAGTCATTTTTTAATTTTGATGGCTTAAACTACCTTCGTTTCTAATGAAAAAGTTTACATGAATCTAGCCACATCAGTAGAGATATAAATCTATTTTTTCAAGCATTTGAGAAAGCCAAAGGACGTGATACATTTTTGCATTTTTTATGATAGACTTAAAAAAATCACTGATGACTACCAATGTATTGCCTAAAAGTTCTAAAACTATATTAAATGATGTGATGATGTATACTTTTGTTGCCAGATTCCTGTCCTGACTGTTATGTAAAGGTAGTAATTTCCTGTTACAATCAGTGAAATGCGAGACTTAAAGATATCACTAAAAATGCCCACGTATCGAAATGTATCTATTTTCATTCTTAGTTATAACTTAATCGAAAAAATCCTTAATTTAGAATTTTTTGGGCTTTCTCAAACGATTGAAATACCTAGAATTTATTTGGGTGACTCTGCTTGTTCATGTTTTTGTTATGTTACGTAATACCTTTAATATGTTTAATGTGCATTCACGCATTTTGTAATATAATACCTAAAATTTTGAGAAATCCAGAAGCTAATAAAAGTTTATCTATATATACCAGGGTAACAATGAGAACATGATACAATCGGAATCCTTGTTTTTCGAATATATTTAATAACTCGATTGTACGTAGAGTTTGAGTGACATTTGAAACCGATATATGACACTTTCCATACTTCATTTGACCATCTTTAATAAGAAAGTATAAAAATATATACAAATTTGAACAGAAAGCAGTAAAAGAAAACATTTTTGCTTCAATTCCTCAAATACTTTTTTGTATCTTCCCTCAATAAATAAAGTTTTAACACAAAAAGCGACAAAATAGATATCATATTTGTTCTTTCTAGCTATGCTAGTTGCCAATGTGCTACAATAATAATTATTGTTAACGTCTCGTGAATTCTGAGTATTGGATAGTTATATTTTTAGTGACGCCATTCAGTTTCCTCTAATCAATGCAAAACGGGTCATTCTTATCATTTCTATTGGAGGACGTCTAAGGTTAATTAAGAATTTCATTTGGCACCTGTTTTTCGGTAGCAATTTAGTTAAATTATATATGACACCTATTTGTGTAACCGTATATAATGGCTACTACGTCACCTTTGTTAACTTTAACACAAACACAGCCAGAATATTTGCAACTCTTATTAGTACGTCATATTTTGCTTTTGCGTTATTTTGCAGCTATGTATTTTAGGGGTAGGTCTGTCATTCGTACAGTATTTGTTTGAAGATGCTAGGCAATGTAATATTTTAGTAAAAGAAATATTTTGGATTTTCATTGCCACAACGTTTCGAATGACATATTCAATAGTTATCAACCCGTCATTTTCCGTTTTTACAAATTTTAAAAATATTTAGTATTATACAGGGTAGCTCAAAATTGGGGTAACTTTAGTTTTTAAAACCCCAATTTTTATTCGATATTTAAACTCTTCTTAAAATTCTGAGTGTTCTTTATGTAATTATGCCGATTTTCAACTATCTTCGGAATATCGCCGTGTGAAAATTGACATTTCATACACTATGGCAAGCTGCAGAATCTAAACGGCTTAACTTAGAGCGAAACGGTTTGCACTGTTCTATCTTAGCTTTTCGTAATCTATCATCTGTCATCAACTTCCGGTTTAATAGGAGATATCCGAAAACACGAAAATGTGTACGTCCGACTAAAGCGGAAGATAAATTATGAAACACTAAGTTAAAACCGTACAAACCGTTTCGCCGGAAAGTTGAACCGTTTAAATTGTGAAATGTCAATTTTCGAACGGCAATATTTCAAAGACAGTTGAAAATCGACATAGGGTATGTAAGAAAAAAACACTCAGAATCATAAGAATTTAAGCTTCTAGGACCGGTACCTCGAACAAATACAAAAAGGAGGTGATTATGTTTCGTCTGTATTATTATATTTGGTACGGTGGGGGTCTAGGGGATGTTGCGGAATTTAAATATCAAATAAAAATTGGAGTATGCCTTTTAAACAATTAAAGATGACGTGTGCCCCGATTTTGGGAGCTACCCTATATATTACTAAATATTCTTAAAGTTTGTAAAAACGGAAAATGACAGTCACGGTTTCGAACGTTTTTCGAAAAAAGATATTGTTCTGAAAATATTTGGTGTGTTCCATTCTTTTTACCCACGCTGGATACTAATGACATGTGCATGAACCGTGAGAAACAATCGACCTTGGATGTTGTTCTAGTTAGCTTAAGACCTTGTATGGTACTTGGAAGAGGTTTCCAATTCCAAATCCTATTGATTTCTACTGATGGGTTACTAAGAACTCCCGTCATTCTGTTACATGTATGATGCTTCCTTAACTAATCCATCAGTAGACATCTTCTGACCACTGAATTCTATGTTGTTTGCCACAAACATGTTTTGCTCTTCCGGATTTTGAGTTTCGCCTATTTGGGTGTTTATTTTGTTTTTTCATTGGTACTTCCAATGACCTTTTTAGGGAGTTTCGTAATGTAGCTATTATTGACTTGAATATAGTTCTTATGTTTTAATTGCGTCCAATTTGTTACATTCTCTCTGAAAGTTCTTTGACATATGAAATGCTGAGCATCGTCTCTTCTTATTGTTCGGTCGGTAGTCGTCTGTTGTCCATATCTTTTCTGTGTTTCAAATTGTTCTAGCTCTGTCTAGTAAGAATCTAATCCGTCGGTTTTAGAGGCTTGAAAATGATTAGAAGCAAACTGTTATACTGGCCTATATGCGTTAGTTTCCTATATAATTATCTTCTTCTGGTCAAAATGCATCGAGGAATGGTAGTTTATTTTCAGACTCTTTGCCCATCGTAGATTATATTTGATGGTTGGCCTGAACATGTTAAAGTCCGGCTTCCACTTAGGAACAAATAGGAATTATTCAGGCAGCATTCTAGTAATGTCATTATTTCATCGCGACTGATAGTATTGTTCTTTCATTTAATGCAATGTCTTCTTCCAACTTGGTCCTAATTATCCATAACGACTCCTTGATTGGAACGTTTGTGTATAGATTTTCAACGTCAAAACTAACAAAACGGTCTTTTGGCTAAAAACTGACTGTTCCTATTAGTTCTACAAAATGTTTAGTTTTATCGGAAGAAGGAATCTTGCAGGATTGTATGATGATAATACGTCTGAGAGGCATGTGGAAGACTATAAAGGTGTGGTGGTTTGCCGTGGTGTGGCGTCATTTAGTTCTTACCCGTGTCCTCGAAGGACCTCTCTTTTTTTTCGTAGGTTTTTGTAAACGGTCCTTTCTATTGAAGTTGTAGGATCTTTGTTTGGCAGGCAGTTGTTTTCTTGTCTAAGCGTATCTTCGGCATCTATGGCAACGGTGGTATTTCCTTTGATTAGTCTTTTCATACTTCCTTCAGAATAATTCTTCAGTGAAATTCTTGAAGAGCTTCTTAACATTTCAATTCGGATTTTCTAATCTAACTCCTCTGCTAAAGTTGGTTCTATTTGGGCGCTCTCCACTGCTGCAATAACGTCTCGAAAGTGGGTTAGTGCAGTTACGGCAAAGATAAGGCCTTTTCCTTTTGTTAATGATTCCCATTTCCTGTCATAGATTTTCTGCTGACTTGTTTTTGATTTTAGACTACGAGCTTATATACCAATGCAATGTCTGGTGTTCGTACAAGTCCAACATAGCTACAAAACGATTCTCCAATCTACCCAAACTAATATGGAAGTCGGAATTTCTGCTTACTATTCTTCGCTGTTGGTTTTGAAAATATTTGGTGCGTTCCATTCTTTTTGCCCACGCTTTACAATGCTAATACAATGTGCAGTGAACTATGAGAAACACTCGGCCCGTAACTGAATGTCGATCTAGTTAGTTTAAAATATTCTATGGTACTTAGAAGAGGTTTCCAAATCCTATTGATTTCTTCTGATGACTTACTAAGCACTCCCGTCATTCTGCTCCATGTATAATACTTCCGAAAACTTCCGTTTACATCAGTGTTAACACTGGTATAAACGGAAGCACGATACTTACATGGTGCAGAATTGCGGCAGTGATTAGTCACTCATCAATAGATCTTCTGACCACTGAATTCAATGTTGTTTGTCCCAAACATGTTTTGCTATTCCGGATTCCGGATTTTGATGTTTCGTCCATTTGGGTGTTGATTTGGTTCTTTCATTGGTACTTTCAATGCCCTTTTTATTTCCCCGATGTATGAGTGGCAACGCTTGCAAGGTACACGATATATACAGTTTTTCCTGTATTTTTGTGAGAGTGTTTCGTAATGTAGCTATTGACTATGACTCGAATATAGTTCTTACATTTTTTTTGCGTCCAATTCGTTGTATTCTATCTGAAAGTCTTTGACATATGGAATGCTAACCATCGTCTCTACTTATTCTTTGGTTGGTGGTCGTGTGTTATCCATATATCTTCTGTTTCTTCTGTTTCAAATTGTTCTAGCTCCGTCTAGTAAGGATCCAATCACTCACTGTTTGGAGGTTTGAAAGTGATTAGAAGCATAGTTTAGACATTGGCCTATGTGTGTTAGTTTCCTATATAATTTGACTTCTTTCGGTCAAAATACATCACAGAATTGGAGTTTATTTTCCGACTACCTGCCCATCGTAAATTTAATGGTTGGCGTTAAGGTATTAAAGTCCGGCTTCCTCTTGAAAATTGGAATGAATTATTCAGGCAGAATTCTAGTAATTTCATTATTCCATCGACTACTAGTGTTGGTCTCGCGTTTAATGCAATGTCAATTTGGTCCTAATTATCCTTAGCGACTTCTTCATTGGAACGTTTGTGTGTGTGTGAAAGTCTACTTTCAACATCAAAACTAACAAAACGGTCGAAGACTGTTCCTATTAGTTCTCCAAAATGTTTACAGTCTTATCGGAAAGTGGAATTTTGTAAGATTGTACGATGGTAATAGGTCTGACTGGCATGCGATAGACCATAAAGGTGCGGTGGTTTGCCTGTGGTGTGGAGTCAATTTGGTTCTTACCCTTGTCCTCGAAGAACCCCTTGTATTTTCTTAGGATGTTTTAGTAAACTTTCATATCTATTGGGGTTGTAGGATCTTGGTTTAGAGTAGTTTCCTTGTCTAGGCATATCTTCGAGGTTTATGATAACAACGGTGGCATTTCCTTTAAATTACTTCCTTCAGAGCAACTCTTTAGAGAAATTTTTGATGAGCTTCTTTTCATTTTACAATTTAATTCGGATTTTCCATTTTACCTCCTCTGCTAAATGACGTCGAGAGTGGGTATTTGTTTTGCAGTTACGGCAAATATACGGCCTTTGCCTTTTGTCAGTGCTTCCCATTTCTTATTTCGTTCACTTGTTTTTATTCTTACACGACGAGCTTATTTATATTCCAATGCAATGTCCGGTGTTCACAGAGGTCCAACACAGCTGCATAACAATTCTTTAATCTACCCAAACGAATATAAGAGTCGAAATTTGCGATTGTTTTTCTTGGACCTTAATATTTGGCGCAAGATAAACTCTTAAGTCTGAAACTAGGATTTTGAGCCTATTATTGAGGACCTTGTCGATGTATGATTGACCATATGTGGTTTTGTGTAAAAACGATTGGTAACATGCATTTCCACTTCACATTTCATCTACTCCCATTCACTCACTACTGATATTACATTTCTATTCTATAATTTCGAACCTCTGATAATGTTAACCAGAATTTCTCCGGGTATGCCATTAAGGAATTAGATGTTTATCTCAAATTCTTGTAAGTTTTCACCTGATCGCTACTATCGTGACTTCACTTCTGCCTGATAAAGTTGAATTCGATGCCGTTCGCCATATCGTCGTTCCAGTATAGCTGCAAGTATCTTGCAGTCTTGCTACTAATTGATGGGAACAATTTGCAGCTGTTTTAATGCTGGCCCAAGCAGAACTGCTGCTAGTCTTCGTGACTCCCAATCATTTGTAGACGCCTGGAAATCTGAACATTGCTGAAAACATCTATCCGTTAGAGATTTGATATTGCCTACAATCCATGTAACCTTGCTTTTTCACAGATCTTGTGTCACATGCCAGTAGTATTTTTATAGTATTGGCAGAGTACAAATAATATCGAGTAGATTCACTTAGCAAAAATCGTTTGATGTTTTTGGATCAAACGCAAAAGCCGCAACACGGTAAAAAAATTAGTTTTTATCCTACCTGCAGCAGCGAGTAGTCTGTGAGGGGAGATTCAAAAAGTATTAGCTGATGCAAAATTATTTCCTCGGTTATTATTTGATACACGATATTTCAAAGGGCTATTAAGGTAATTTTTAATACGTGATTCAAATGAATAAAACTATGTAATAAAGTTATACAAATTAGTAACGTATACTAAATTCAAAAACATTATAAATATAGGTAATACCTATTAAAATAATTTATTTGACAGTTCGTAACTTGATTCATCTATTAAAACATGTATAAAGCAGAAGGTTCAAAGTACCTGAGAAATATTGTGGGAATTTAAATATAAAAAGGACAAATTAAGCTAGTAAAGTAAATTTATAGCTTCTTAAAAGTCTAAACACTTCATTACTCGCGCTACGAGTGTTTCTCTCACATGTTCTGCGAAATCGTCAGTTTTCGGAGATGGCTTTGCGGACGGAGTTGTCCTCCACTACTCTAGCTGACTTATTTGGCGTCCTCTTTAACATAGCCAATTAACCGGGTGCATTTCTCAAATGATTGGCTGCATTTGTGAGAATTTCTCTCATCGCGCTACGTCTGCCGTAGTACTTTTAACATTGAAAATGTTTCTGTTTTGCTGTTATGGGGCATCAAATTGCGAAAAAGTGCATGCTACATTTGCCACACATGATGTCATATGCGTGATGAACTACTAACCCAAACTAACCAAAAGTAATGAAAAGCACCAAAAAGAACTAACTGTATCGGAACAGATTAAAAAAATTAAAGTAAGACTAACTCAAATTATCCGAACTTTTGCAGCTAACCAAAACTAACCAAATACATTAAAATTTGTTCTAACGTATTGGATCCGGTTGAAATTACTGAAATAAATTGGAACTAACTGAAACTAACCGAAAATTGAGTGAACAACTAACCAAAAGCACCAAACACGCCTAAACCGTATCGGCAAATTACAAATATTAAAGTAAGTTAAACTACGTTGGGGTTTGGAACCTTCGGCAACATGCACTAAAACAGAGTTTTATCCACAATACCGAAACAGAACATTTGCACTTGACGCGCGTTTCGCTAACCATGTTAGCATCATCACGAGATGATTAAATCATGATTAATCATCTCGTGATGATGCTAATATGGTTAGCGAAACGCGCGTCGAGTGCAAATATTCTGTTTCGGTATTGTGGATAAAACTCTGTTTTAAAGTAAGTTAAAATTAACTTAAATTAACCGAATTTTGGCGACTAACCAAAACTAACCGAAAACATTAAATTTGATTGTAACGTATCGGAGTCGGTTCAAGTGACTAAAATGAATTGAATCTATCTGAAATTAAAGAAATTCCTTTTTAACATTATAATATTTTTTAACATAATTATAAAAAAAAGGTGCCGATATGAAGACCTAAAAAATTACTCTCCACTTGTAGATAGGAAAATCTATTAATATATAACTAGCCATGACGTTGCGGTAGATAATAATTCTAACCTGTTCCGAATTAGCCCGTTCTTTCGCTTTTGCTTACTTTTAGTTAGTTTTGTTTAGCCGTTTAATTAACTTTCGGTTTGTCTCAGTTAGATCCTATTTATTTTAGTCATTTGAACCGACTCCGATACGTTATAATCAAATTTAGTGTTTTTCGTTACTTTTGGTTAGTCGCCAAAGGTCTGCTCGTCTTGGTTAGTTTTAACTTTTTAATTTTTGTAACCTATTCCGATACATTTTAGTGCTTTTGGTTACTTTTGATTAGTTTTGGTTTGTCATTCAATCAGATTTCTGTTAGTTTTAGTTAGTTTTTATATATTTTAGAATTTGAACCGGTTCAAATACGTTACGAGTGTAATTAATTTTAATATTTTTGGTTAATTTCAGTTAGTCGCCGAAATTCGGATAATTTAAGTGAGTTTCAACTTACTTTAATATTTTTAATATATTTTGATTTATGGTTTCGCTTTTCTGGTTACTTTTGATTAGCTTTGTTGTTCAATCAACTTTCGGTTAATTTCAGTTAGTTTAAATTTATTATAGTCATTTGAACCAGTTCCAATACGTTATTACCAATTTTACTGTTTTTGATTAGTTAGGGTTAGTCGCCAAAATTCGGATAATTTGGGTTAAATTTATCTTACTCCAATATTTTTTAATCTATTACGATACGTTTTAGCCGGTTTCGGTGCTTTTAGTTTCTTTTGGCTAGTCATTCAATCAGCTTTCGGTTACTTTCAGTTAGCCCCCAATTTATTTTGAAGCGATTCCCATACATTATAACCAATTTAAATGTTTTTGGTAAAATTATGTCGGTCGCCAAAATTAGGTTAATTTGGGTTAGTTTCAACTAACTTTAATA